>CAKKXW010000002.1:44417295-44429157 GCA_920937365.1 Sphaerophoria rueppellii
AAGAACAAAAGCGGTCAATTCCAAAACAGGACAGAAAAAACTTTTTCTACGAAGGGGTGTTCACAAATGTTATATGATGTCTCGGCTTCGCCAAAGTCTTTGGTATATTCGTTCTCGCGAAGCTTGAAGAAACTCTGTTATATAAGATGCTAAATGATAAAATAAAAATTTTAAACGTTTAAATGTATGTATGTATGTATCCAAGCCATTGAAACAGAACCGACGACCATGGTAAGATAATCGTGCCATTTTTCAAAATATTTAAAATTTGTCATGGAAAGGCTTTATGACAAACACAATCACACAGCAGATCAGTCAATCGCAACAATAATGGTAAAAAATATTTATTACAAACGGATTTTCGTATAGGTTAACTGAAAAATTGTGTTTTAAGAGCGACGATATTTCTTCGAAAACTGTGATCGTCTAGTTCTAGTGATAAGGACCTACGTTGTGGCCGTGCTTGGAGCAACATAGTCGTGGTGGGAATACTACGTTTTTTGTTTTAATTAATTCTATATCAAGATGATATTTAAGACAAAACATGATCTAAGCTTTATCGATATGCATATGCATTTAACAATCTAGAATCTTATATGGATTATAAAAATAGAGTGGCGCGACAGCTCTTGAAGAGCCAAGGCCTAAGTGTCTTACTCTTATCAACAATTCTCTGATGGGTGCGTGTAAAGAATTGAGGGGACCTACAATTTAACGCCGATTCCGAACGGCAAAGTTGAGAAGCACTTTTTCATGACAGATGATACTCTTGGATGTTTTATCAGTTCTTCGCAAGAGGCAGTGCCCGTAAAATATGAAATAAAAACTATGGCCACGAGCAGGACTCGAACCCACAACATTCTGCTTAGCAGCCAACGCACCTAACCACAGAGCTAGGGACACTACTTATATGTTGGTACAGCCCAAATTCGACAATTTTGTTTTTGTATATAGGTACCTATCTAGAAATTGACCGATTCGCTGAAGTTGATTATGGCGACCGTAGGTACCTAAATGATTGTCGTTGATATAAACGGTATTCGAACCAATTCTCTAATTACGGTAGGTTTTTGAATAGATACCTGATTTTTATTATCATCATCGAGTAGCTAAAACACGCAATGCTGCTCCAAAGCAATAATTGACACTTCTGAAAAACGATTCTAATATGTAAAGAGAAAAGCTTACCTCAGAAGACTCGCCAGAACTATAATTGATATTATGCCAATAATCCGGAACTGATATGTATTTCCTGGAATCAGGCAAAGAATGTTGACTTGTTGGTTGCCATGTGATTGTTATGATTTTTTGTTCCGCGGAGGTGGAAGTGTGGATTTATAATAGTGACAAAAAAAGGAAGAGAAAAAAACATATTCCATGAATCCTTTTTGATTTTAAGGAAAATGTTATCTTCATAAGGAAACAAAATGGACGTGATACAATTTTAAATATTGTCTAACTGTTTAGGAGTGGGGGTAATGATGGTTGGCGAAGTATGTACTGTACTGTACGTACACAGCTTGTATATGGTTTTGCGCTGGCTGAGTTGTGCACTTGTGCCATCTTAAAACTTGAAGTTCATTTTCCTTCGGGCTGAATTCGAATTCAATAGTTTCTTATGGTGGCGCTGTCTGCCTTCACATCCGAAACACTTTCCACAGCTAAGAAGCATGAGAATATCTATTTCTCATACTTGAAAATTCCTCTTGCACGGCTTGAAGGGAAAATACAAAAGGGACAGGGATGCAGAAATAATTGAAAACTCTCACTTATATTTTATACATGATGCAAGAAAATCTTTTGGGAGACAATCGTATTTGTTGGGTGGACTGGTAATTTATCTCAATGAATGTCTGAATACTTAATTTATAGTTAATTTGGCCATATTCTTCCAGTCCGATGTAGGAAAATATACCAAACAATTTTTCGATGTTGGTATAAATAGTTTCCGTTGCAGTGTGAGTTTGTGTCCATTTATGAATCGGGCGAATCGACCAACGAGACGCGACGGCCGGCATGCAGCACGAATGGTGATGATTGGGTTCAGCTTTTTTTAAATTGCAATTTTGTTATTTATACAGGCCTCCAAATACAATAATCTTTTAAGTGCTATCAATGTAGGCTAGTTTTGATAAGCAACCAAAGCAACTTCAACATTGAAATGAAAAACTTTTTTTCAAAATTCAGTGAACTGAATTTACGACACCATCTTAATTCATCGAAATTCCAAATATCTACTGCACGTAGGTTCCCTTAGTAACGTTTCATTTATTAATAAAGAAAATAAAAAACTAATTTTCGGTTTAAAATAAACACTTGTCTTTTTTTTTATTTTTCTTAACTTTTATTTTTATTTAAATAGTTTGTATTTAATAAGTTTGTTCAATTTGTTTGCTTATTTTTAGTACAGAAACACGTCTTGTCTTATAAGCAGGAATAGACTGATGACAAGAAAACTCAAGTTCAGAATCATAAGTTTCAAACTTAAACTAAGACTCAAAAAACTTACTCTGCACCTGCATAATGTAACTCAATTGAAAACTGTTTTTAAAAAAACAAGCTTAAAGAAAGTTGGTAACCGCAATATACGGCACAGCAACATTTTTATAAGAATAAGCGTAGAGAAGAAAAATGGTAACCGCAATACAGCACAGCAACAGGCTAGCTTGATCAAAGAAAAAACCTTGAAAACGAAGTGCGTTCTAAGTACACATGTACTGGCCACACTCATCATTAGCATCAGTATAAGTTTTTAATATTGGTATAATCGAGAGAGATGTTTCAATGCTCACTAATAAGAATTGTTACATATTTAATACATATTTGTCAATGTTGCACGAGACAAATTGATACATGTTTGTCAATGTTCTCGAAACATGTAACTCCTTGGCAGAAGTGTAACGTAGTTACAAATGACAATGAGTCATCATGAATCAATTTATAAGTACCAAAAAGGCCAAAACTAAATCTCGCAAGAACACTGGCTTAATGCTGTTTAGTTTCCCTTTACTTAGTTAGGGCCCTGCGATAAGGGCTGAGTGCGCCGCCATGTTTACAAGTTATAAAAATAAAAACTATGGCATTCGAGGTTTCACAAATCCATAGACAAGCAATCATTAGAAGAGAAAAAGTGAATTTCCATGTTGTTTGGTATCCGTAATCGGAGAGTTCTGTGTACCAATTCCGAACAACCAAAAAACAAACCATATTTGTTGTTGTCTTCCTCGATAAATGGACTGACTATTCAATACAAATAGAATCGTTCGATTTGATTTAGTAGTTCCTGAGATCAGCACGTTCAAGAAGACGACAGAAGCACACAAAATTACTTACCTATAGAATTTAAGTAGTATTATAAGCTCTTATCCCTCTTCTTTAAGACTTCTTTAAGTACCTATTAAGAACCTCCATAAAAGGCGAAAGTGGGCGGTCCGATAGAAGGAACTAAGAAGATAATTTGGTTCTTCTTGAGGTTTTAAAACGGAATATTTTCATTCTTAAATACTACTAAGCGTCCTCTTAAATACTTCTTTTGGCACTCTTAACACCTTCTAACAAAATTCTCAAAAAAAAAAAAAACAATAATCAGAGAATTCTGTTTTCTGTATCTATTTTTTATTTCTCTGGTGCTCATGTATTAATAGTATGGTTTCTCCTGCATGTGGCTTGTCGTTTGTGTATTTTCTCGATTTACAGTAAGTCCCTCTCTCTTCCGTAATGCTCCACCTCCGCACCCACACTTTTGTTTGATTACTTAAATTACTAGAACTACTTCCAGCTACAGTTATGTCTTTTAAGTAAGCAAATCAATTCGTATTTACACAAGCACATGTTACGAAAAATAGTCTGTGAACTCTAAGAATGAAATGAAAATGAAAAAAAAAATAACCACTGGAAAAAGTAATCTTGAAGAATGATTTAAGGAGCTCGAAACAAACGTTTCTAAGAAATACCGATTTAAGAACCTTTTAAGAATTCTTTAAGAAGGAACCAGCTGAACGAATTAAGAATTCAAAGAAATAGCAAATTTAAGTAGGAACAAAAAATACCGAATTAAGAAGAAGAAGTTGAGAAGCGGTGAGACCCATTTAAGAACAAAATAAGAACGAATTATGAAATGTATAACCGATTAAATACCATTTTGTGCTACTTGTGTAAGGTTTTTCCACATTTTCCACTGATTTTGTGCTATTGGTCACAGCTTAATGTTGAGTAGCCTTCCTCGATTAATAGACTATCCAGCACAAAAAGAATTATACCACTCGAACCAATAGTTCCAGAGATTACCGCGTTTAAACGAACAAGCTCTTCAACTTTATATATATTATTAGTACAAATTAGTACAGATATCATTTTTCGAATGATAATTGAAGTGTCAGATCTTCAGGTGTAAGCCAGCCTCGATAGACGCTGGACCGATATTATTTGTGCTACTCGCGAGGTATTTAGTCACTATGCTCAAACGAGTTACCCGAAATTGGTCCTTCGGAATGAACATATTTTACTCTATAAACCAAGTCTTATCCATTAAGATTCAATGATCATGTCTGAGCATTTTTGTTATCCGGCCGGAATGATTCTGGAGATTTATACGGATCAAAGCTGTCTACAGCTAATTGCAGCTTTGCCCGCATTAGATCAACTATATCGTTTGTAATGGGTTGAGACTCAGATGTAAAGTGGTTTAATATGTTAGAGCTACCTGGAAAGTGGGTGTCTATAACAGATTAAGAGGTTCTTCATCTGTGGTAGTCCACGTGCCACTTCTGTCATTAAAGCACTGGTTGTTGTTGGACTTTTTGAGAGAATATTTCTGAGCCTTGAGGTTTCTGAAATATTTTATATTTTTACACCGAAGTTCTTCCAAGGAGACCTCTTGCTCTTCCTTAATTTTATCTTGTATTGCTTTAGAACTTGTAAGTCCCAGTCAGAGGGAGACCGAGTGTACTCAGGTCTGTTGAAGAACTTACGACAACTTTTCCTGAATGGTACTAGTTCTTTTTGCCACCAGTGAGGTGTCATTTTACCCTTTAAAATGGTTACAGGACATGAGTTCCTCACAGATTCATTGAGGGCTTCGGTTAGATGATTCACAGAGTGATCTAGTTTATCTTTGGTGGAGGAGCTTTTAAGAAGGTTGTGATCAAGCAGTTGTGCTAGTGCCTCCCTATATCTCAGTTCAGTTTGTATTACGGTGATTGTGAAAACCCGTACATATGTAAGTCATTGAGATCAGACTGAATATATCTGTAATCAGAGAAGGAGTTCTCTTTTGAAACATGCCAGTTTGAAATCAGTTCTTGGTTATAAACATGGATTCTTTACCAATATTACAAAAAAGTAGGTTCGTGCTTAGCAGATAATCAAATAAGGACTCATCTCTTTCATTTATGTCAGAGCTGCCCCATACCGTGTGATGGGCGTTAGCCTCAATTTTTCAATTTTAATTCAAATTTTATTTCATAACTTACACAGTAAGATACAATATCTCATTTGATAGTGCAAGCTTCAATGATATTTCTATGTATAATAATTAGTGAATGTGTTACAAATACAATAATAAAGAAGTGTATAGATGAATATTTTGAAAAACGAAATATGATTAATTTATAAGGTACTGCAAGATAATTATTCAATTCAAGTTAAGTATGACAACAAAGAATAAATTGAAGAAATAGAGAAGAGGAAAGGTAAAAGAAGAGAAGAAACTATAGGGAACCTCCGAACCGAAGAGGAGACCCTCTTTCTTTGATTGCGCGTCCGCAATAGCCTTCTTTAAAGTGTCCCCTGGAATTGGGTGACCAAGGTAAGACGATATAAGCCAGTAATTGGCTTTACTTGTTTTTAAGCCAGCAGTAGAGTGTCCTTATTGTTGCAGGGGAGTAAATAACATTTAAGTCTTTTTTTTCTAATATCCATGAACTTGGTTCACTTTTCACCGATGCATAAAATAGGTTACAACCAGGAGTCCTGAGCCCTTCGATATCGGATTTCAGACCCACGGCTCCTGTATTAAGACGATGTCTTCCTTGTTCTCGTGCAATCGGAGTATTAGGATGTTCGTGGCAATGATGGCGTGATTGAGATTAATCCGAAGCCGAACTAATCGCAGCATTGCTATTTTTAGCCTAATCGATCTCCACCACTGTTTTATCGGCATTTTCATCGTCTGAGGAGGAATGAAGTAGGACTTCTTCGCTCAGAGTATCTTAAAGTGGAGTTTTCAGTATCCATGTCGGAATTGCTGTCGGCTGTAGGAACAGCCTCCACGTCGCGGTCGAATGGCTTCTTAGGAGCAGTGGAGGCCGATGGTTCCTCCATTTTTGGGTTCTGTGAAGCGTTTGCTTCCGCTTAAGGGGCTTCTGTGGGGGCGCATTTAGCCAATCTTCCCTTTTTTGTAGATACGGACCATGATTTCGTCCAAACTGTACCTGATCATGCCTTCGGCCAAAATAGAAGATTTACTTTGGGAAATTTGTAAGCAGCAGTCTATTCGTATGGTAATGCAAGAATTATTTTGTGTATTGTGATTTAAGGTGAATAAAAGGTAATTTTAAGTTAATTCTAGAGAGCAAAAATACATGCCAGTCGGGACATTATATGAAGCGACGTTATTATTAGTTCCAAGGTCAAGATGAAAACAAGAAATCACTTATTACTTGTGAATGACTTTATTGTGTAATAACTTTTTCCACACATCGGTTTGGGACTTACATCTTTCCAGTGATACATATCATGTCGTTATTGGTTCCTAGGCCAGCTTCCATACATTTTTGCTGGTTATCCTTTATCTATATCTATACTCTATACTTTTTTTTTAATACATAAGGCTGAAGAGTTTGTTCGTTTGAACGCGCTAATCTCTAGAACTACTGGTTCGAATGGTATAGTTAATTTTATGTTGGATAGTCCTACAATCGAGGAAGGCTTTAGGCTACTTAACATTAAGCTGTGACCAACAAGAGCAAAGGATCAGTGGAAAATGTGGAAAAACCGCAAAAATGTTAATTTTTCTGCGTTTTAACGCGCTTATCTCAGGAACTGCTTGATCAAATTAAACAATTCTTCTAATAGCTGCGTTTTATTATCACAATGATCCAGATCAGATCATTGATTTATATGTGTAACAACAACAAAATGAAATCCTGCTTTTCACTTGGATCAATTTTTGTGATCCAAAAATTAGTTCTTCTTCCGCACACAAGTTGAAACGTTGGCGTATATTTTCAATTAAACTGTGCTGTATATAATATTACACAAGTAGCACAAAATGGTATTTAATCGGTTATACATTTCATAATTCATTCTTATTTTGTTCTTAAATGGGTCTCACCGCTTCTCAACTTCTTCTTCTTAATTCGGTATTTTTTTTTTCCTACTTAAATTTGCTATTTCTTTGAATTCTTAATTCGTTCAGCTGGTTCCTTCTTAAAGAATTCTTAAAAGGTTCTTAAATCGGTATTTCTTAGAAACGTTTGTTTCGAGCTCCTTAAATCATTCTTCAAGATTACTGTTTCCAGTGGTTATTTTTTTTTCATTTTCATTTCATTCTTAGAGTTCACAGACTATTTTTCGTAACATGTGCTTGAGTAAATACGAATTGATTTGCTTACTTAAAAGACATAACTGTAGCTGGAAGCAGTTCTAGTAATTTAAGTAATCAAACAAAAGTGTGGGTGCGGAGGTGGAGCATTACGGAAGAGAGAGGGACTTACTGTAAATCGAGAAAATACACAAACGACAAGCCATATGCAGGAGAAACCATACTATTAATACATGAGCACCAGAGAAATAAAAAATAGATACAGAAAACAGAATTCTCTGATTATTGTTTTTTTTTTTTTTTTTTGAGAATTTTGTTAGAAGGAGTTGAGAGTGCCAAAAGAAGTATTTAAGAAGACGCTTAGTAGTATTTAAGAAGGAAAATATTCCGTTTTAATACCTCAAGAAGAACCAAATTATCTTCTTAGTTCCTTCTATCGGACCGCCCACTTTCGCCTTTTATGGAGGTACATACTTAGTAGGTACTTAAAGAAGAGGGATAAGAGCTTATAATACTTCTTAAATTCTATAGGTAAGTAATTTTGTGTACGCTACAACTGATAGGAGCGGAGCGTCAGTGAAAAATTTGGAAAAATGGCAAAAAATATTCATTTTAGAAGGCTTCTGTTGTCTTCTTGAACGTGCTGATCTCAGGAACTACTAAATCAATTCGAACGATTCTATTTGTATTGAATAGTCCATTTATTGAGGAAGGGTCTTAGCTATAGAACGTTACGCTAATAAGTTATGAATAATAAGAGCAAAGCATCAGTGAAAAGTGTAGCTAAGACGGAGAAAATTATACATATATGAAGGCTTCGAGTTAAGAATAATTTCGATTTAGAGAGAGTCCACTGCTTTAAAATAACTTTGCAACGAAATTTCCATGCGGGCATGATGCACAAGTCGAAAACACATCTCTGGCAAGAGATAGAGGCGAACGAAGTCGCGGGCAACTGCTAGTATGATATATTGGTGATGACCAAGGCGGATCTCTGCCATCATATTGCAGTTTATGCAGTTTTTGTTTAAAAACACAGACATAACCGCCGCATATTCACTTAGTATTCAGAATTAACTTTGTGCCTTATTTGCAGAAATATATCTTTTCATGAACATATAAATAACTCTATATTTCCTTTCCTAAAGAGGAAAATAAGATTTTCTCCTGAAACTGCCTATTCTCCATAAAATAAAATCTGAACTGAAGCTGCTCTATTATATTCTAATTACAATTTGTATTTCTTTGTTTCATGTTATATTAAATATAACAGATCTACATATTTAACTTTAAATTTCTTAGGGTCATCAAACCCATTCTAATTAATTACAAATTACCTAAATTTAGTAAATTTAGTAGTTACCTACTGGAATATCGCCATTTTTATTGTAAAATATTGTAATTCATATATCTTTATTTTATAGAAAAAGTGAACCGAAGTTATTTTTATTTGAATTATAAGAAATAAAAATCTATCTATCAATCCTCGATAGGAGCTGAGGCAAATTATTTATGTTTGTGGAGCTTCATACAGAAATAGGCTCCACTATTACCACCATGCGCCCATAATGCATCCAACAGAAGAGCACAGAGGAGGTATACCTAGAGTCGCAACTCAAGGCATTTTACTCTCTTTCGACTAAAAAAATTAAATTTGATAAAATATACTACCCAATGTAAATGTATAGGCTTTTCAATGCATTTCAAATAGGAGGCCGAACCAATACATTTTCAATGGGTAGGCCTGTGTGCTGGGCTCAATAAGGTGAAAAGCCTAGGCTGAATTTTAAAAGCCTGCGCTCAGAATTCAAAAATAAGAGTCAGTTAAATTCAAAAATTTTAAAAATAAAAAATAATTGTATGAAATTCATGTTTTAAGTATTTAAATAACAGTACAAAGTGCACTGCATAGTGTTTTTTGCTTTTTAAATGGAATTCAACTATGATTTACAAATAAATAACTAAAAAAACACATTTAAACACGTTGGCAGAGTTTATTTCACCCTTAAAACAGTGCGGTCATGTCCTTATTGAATTTTTTTTCACCTCTTTCACAGATTCAGGGACACGAAAAATAAGAGTAAATTGAGAGACTCACCACAACATTTTTTGGACAGTGATTTTTAAAAAAAGAGAACGAGTTGCGACTCTAGGTAAATAGATTCTCTATGCAGAAGAGAGAGATGTTCTATAGATAATACCACCGTGCCAGCCGCCAGGTTATTAATCTTTGCTACTTTTATCCACTTCATGTGTATGTAAACTGAATACCTTCGCTATGAATGTGTTTGTTACTGCATTGGAATAAAATGGAATGTCAGACATATGTCTCCAGGTGGAACGGATTTTCAAATGAGATTTACAGCCTGATTCTCCCCCTTGTGAGGAATCACAAGTCATACTCATTAGCCCTTGTGACTATTTCTTGTGAGGATTGTTGTGATTCAATAACATTTGTCGGATTTTCCCATAATCCTCACAAGAAAAGTCACAACGTAATTCACCACAGCCATGGTGAAAACTTTATTTTAAAAAATGGCCTACTCACAGTCAACATAGAAGTCGTTGGAACAGGAGAGCGATTTATATACTGTCTGCGTTGTCCTAGAAAAATATTATTTACCTTTGTAATCCTTGATTAATGCAATGCAATACATTATTATTTATGATACATTTGTGTCCCAAATATGTTCCATAAAAAATAAAATGCATAATTAATTTTTTCAGTAATGATATGAAATATTTATTATTATTATGAATCAGTTTCAATATTTATCTGCATTAAACAAATGCATATGCACCATAATCATTTCAACCTCCATTTTTTTCACTACTCAAAAATCAAAATGTCAAATCTCAAATAATTTTCTAGTTATGTTATGACCAGCTCTGAAGGAGATCACAATTTCGATTGTTTTTGTGACTCTCACAAGTTGTGACTTTGGGGGAAAATACGAAAAAGTCACAAAATCAATTTCACCTCTTCTTATGACTTGTGAGGTATCAGTGATACCTTAACCCCGAACCTAAACTCTAACCTAGGTCACGTTGGGCTAGGTGCATCAGGATAAGAAGAAATGAGGCGTGCGGTAGCTGATGATGATACTTGTCTACGAAAACTAATTAGCCTAGTAGATGGTGTTTATTAAGAGTATGTCTTTGTCTTGTTAAAATATCTGTTATACTTCGGGCTTATTTGTTGACTAATTTTACTTGGGATCCTCGGCGTATGGTAGATGACATTCAACCTTTGTAACAGAGCTATATGAGGGAGACTTGGGAAATCGTTGTTTGCATATTCAACAATAAGGAACAGGCAGGTTAAGAATATAATTAATATTTTATTTTGCCCTCGGGCAAATACCACCCCATTGTCACCAGGGTCGTCCTTTTGACTCAGTTAATATCTGTGTGCTGTGCATCAAAGAATCTGCAGTGTAATAATCAAATTTTCCGTTTGTGTGTGCGAATGGTTGTGAATGTTTTGAATTTTGTGCGTAAAGGATCAAGTGGGCGTAGAAGACACGCTATTTATTTATTACAATGCTCTTAGAGATTAATGAAAAATAAATACACACGATGAAAAAATGTAAACCTGTATGATAGGAAATGTTAAATAAAATAAGAAGAACATAGAAAGGAGAAAAAACATAAAAAATATGCTGAAATGGATGGTTGGGAGACTCGCAATAATGAAAATTATGAGGGATAGAATCTACATTCTTTTCACTTAAAGGCCTCATTCCGGCTGAGGTGAGCTATATTCATTTTAGAATGAAAATATTACGGACAGAAGCGAGTAGTTTGTTGCTTGTTTCTCAGAAATCCTTGCAACATTAGATAAGATGTGAAGATGTTACATGTTACGCATGACGTAAGCCGGTACGCCACGTCAAGGTTTTCCCCGTTGGAGGGCATTGTTTGACTTGGTTCGAAAAATTTTCTCTTTGTTGAAGATTTCAGGTGGAAGCGGAGGCATTTCCTCAGAAATTCTTTAAGCTCAATGAATAATTAAACTGTAACTTGGAACGTCGAAAACAACTATAGTATGTGTGGGCATAGTTTGAATTAAAAGAAATTATTTTTCTACAGGCACCTAAGACACTCTCATTATATCCTATCCCCTGGAACACCTTTTTCTCTCAGAGTATCGTTTTCGTTATACAGGGTGATTCACGAGCGTTGTGCCAAAAAGCTAGAGCGTGTAGGTTAAGTTGAGACAAGAAAAAAAATCGTATGGGAGGGGGGGGTCTATTCCCCCCCGTTTAGCCAGGAGGGGCAATTTTCTGAAAAATTTACTTATTTTATTAAAAAAAATA
>CAKKXW010000002.1:44484460-44502701 GCA_920937365.1 Sphaerophoria rueppellii
AATTTGCTTAATATTATTTTAGTAGTCATTGATTTATGAATGTTCATTCTATGTATGTGAAAATTTTGTTTCAAATAATTACTCTGTATTCTTCTTTAAAACGTTAGAGACGTGTTTCTGTTTAATTTCAATTTGGAACTTTCTGGACTGGTTTTCAACAACAAGGACCAATTGACTGTGAATATCAGAGCGCTTGGTTTCGGCGACTGGAGAGTGCATGCGAGGGACCGTTCACGATGGAAGGCTGCAGGAGATTCTTCATGGATTGTGAGCCGGGTAAGTAGGTAAGTTCCACGGATCTTAAGCAAAGAAGCCACCGCAGTGCAGTTTTGAATAAAAAATAGACACCAAATTTCTTTTGTATAAAAATATAATTTTATAATAACGATAGAAAAGAAAAACAAAAATAAAAGTTTTACATGTGTAAATGGGATGTATACATATACATCTGCAATACTATATAAAATACAGTTAAAAAAAAATTATGAGTATACAAAATTATTAGGTACTTTCCATTCAACAACGTTAAGAAATTAACAGAACAGTTTACTTTTAATCCATTGAGTTTACATATCTTGGATGTGAAAGATTACAATTAAGTTGTCAAATGATTTTACAATAATTTGTATTTTTAAAAAATCGTATTCGTTTTCAAAGTGATGTTTTTTGTTTTGTTTCATAAAAAAATTGTTAATGCCTGCTGGCGTCTGAAGCCAGAGAATATTAAATAAAAATGAGCGTGTTGTTTCACACAAGGACTTCAGTGAGTCGCTAACAAAGCCAATGTTTGGCGAATGTTGTCAGATTATTAATTTCGAATTTCGAATAAATTCGATATCGAGAGTTGTCATAAAAGTGTACAAAAAGTACAAGTTTAAAAAGTTTGATTGATTCAAAAATTTGTTTATGCAAGCATAATACAAGTTTTTTGTTTTTACTGCTTTAAGAATTTCTTAAATGCATTTTGAGAACGTGAGAAATCTAAAGGGCTCTTAGACAAACTCCACAAAAATCATTCAAAAAATTAGAATTTCAGAGGATAAGACTTAGTTGAAGCAAGCTTCAGTTAAACATTTCCCTCTGAAATCCAACCTTAAGAAGTTTTCGTTTCGTCGGACTAAGAGTTCCTAAACATTTTTCAACCTCAATACGATTTAGAATTTCTCCAAGCAATGGGTTTGGAGACTAGGTCCCCGGGAACCCTTTTGTACACCCAAAATAATACTCCCAAACCTAAGACATGATTATTTTGGATAATTTCTGATGAACCAAGGTCCAACATTCAAAAGGCAAAATAATCTATCTTTGAGGCTCAGTGAGTATCAAATCGAATGTGCAAAAGGGGGTGAGTAGCTTTGTAGATGTCTGCATCAGAAAAACAGTCAATTACTGAAGACTGCTTATGAGACTGAATCAAGATTCAATCTCATAAGCAATTATCAATACAAATGCAAAAAGCTAATCAAGTAATAGAATTCCATAAGGAAAATACAAGCCTATAGAGAACTCGAAAGAATTAAGTACTTCGAAAGCACTAATTTCTTTCTCTGTTAACATATTCCTCATAAATTCCACACAGTTAATTTATCCTTTGAAAAACTCAAAGCACGACTCCAATTCATCAGCAGATTCCACTCCATACTCGGTTTTAGCCTTACGGCTCATTTTGCCTTTCGGCGAGTTTTGCCTTTCGGCGTGTTGATACTAAATTCCATGGTAAAGTTTCAAAAAGAAACCTTATAATCCAGAGTTTGAGTCTGGAGAGCTATCCTTATGAAGGCGTAGCAAAAGATTGGCGTACCTAAGCCAGTTGTTAAAAAAAAAAAATGTTAAAATGAAACCTCAGACCACAATCACATAAGCACTCTAAAATTTTTCCAAAACAACCACAAGGGCTGCTTTAAAAATCTTTGAAAATGCACACGTTATTGTTTTCCGGGGCCATTTTAGAGTGCAAATTGTCCTAAAACTAATATAACCTACAATATACCAAATGCTGATGACGTCTTTAGTTATCGTCAGTTGATTTCTTCTTGCGGCAGTTATCGGCAGTATGTCCCCTGTAGTTGCAGTAGGAGCACCTCTTAGAACCAGCTCCGCCGGCGCTTCCCCTTTCTGTCGTTGGCTTTGGGCCTGGAGCTTCGTAAGCTTCGGTGTTATTGTGCTCGATTACACGACCCCTCTCCAGCAGATCTCGGAATGTCTTAACATCATGACGCGCAATGTGCTTACGGTAATTGACGTGTAGTAATCCATAAATCAAATCGATCTCAGTCTCTTCGTTGTGACGTCCTTCAGGTAACTGTGCAAGCAAGGCTCGCTTCTGGCAAATGAATGTATCTATAGCCGTACCTGCGTCCTGGCTGGACTGAAAAATCTCCATGTAGATCTGGTAAGCTGGTTTGGTTGGTGAGAAATGGCTTCGTATAAGCTCGAGAGCGTCTACCCAAGTTTTTGCTTCCCTCCTGACACCTTGCCACCATGTAGATGCAAGACCATAAAATAGCAAAGATATACCACGCAATGCATCTTCGTCGTTAATATGTTCAATTTCCTTGTAGGTTTCGATTGAGGTAATGAACTCTTCGACAGCTTCATGGTCTCGTTGTCCACCGAAACGGGAACTGCAATTGGTGAAACTTCCCTTCGATACTGCGGGTGCTGGTGCAGCTGCTGCTGGATTTCCAGCTTGGGCTGCAATTCGTACAGCTTCAATCAACTGTTGAAGTTGTTCTGTTGTCATTTGCACTACCGACATGTTTGCACTTTTGTTTGGTTGGGTTTTATTGAAACAAAATTTAGAAATAAAAATTCACTTTGATGATGAGTCAGAACAGAACAAAGCCAAAGTAGCTGGCGAATGTCTGCTGTTCGAATACGATACGAATGAGTGCTCGGCTGATCGGAGACTAGTTAAGAATTCTTTGGGAGAGGTTTTTATATGTTTGGTTTCTTTGAGTGTATTTACGATGATGGTGAAATTATTTTGAGAACTTAATGTCTATGTTGTATGTGATGAGTGATGACGATGAGCAATGTACATAGCAATAGCATAGCAGGCCGCCACCACCGACGCGACGCCGGCCGTGTCCGTGTGTTGGTGTGTTGTTGATATAAAAAATAAGTGATGACGGAATTTCCATGGAACTCATCTTTGCTCTATCGATAATTCACTCTGAAATCACCATTTTTTGCCGATTATTGAAAATAAATTTTACGATGTATTTTAGAAATGTCTTTCCCAAATTTGATAAATTTCAGACGATTGGTATTATATTTTGACCTCCATAGTTATGTTCAAATGTATTTGAATTCTACCGGCCGGTATCTTACTTATGTATGTAGTCGAGTCGTTTGTTAACCTTGCAAGCATAGCAGGTATTTAGCTGTTATCATAAACTCCCGTTCAACGATGTTGACGTCATTATTTTTAAAACAGAAATAGAAAATTCTGTCCATACATGTGTAGTGTATGTATTCCTATTTCTACGCATTTGAAAACCTTAATCCATAAAAAATAATAAGCAGGCAGAAATCCTATGTGCAAATGAACACATATGTAGGTTCATATTAATCAAAATCTGTTGTTTTTTGAGTCAAGCTGATGACTCAAATTTTAGGGAAATTTCACAATTTTTTTAATTCATGGTTCCTGATTCTTTTAGTCAGTTACAGTTAATTTGTTTTCGTTTGATTGCGGAATGTTTTTTTTTTTTTCAAAACACGAATTCCCTTAAGTCTCATAACCGAATTTGAAGTTAAGTCAAACGGCTAAATGGTCGATTTAGAGGCGGAATAGAGTTACTCCTACTTTATAATTTTTTTTTTTTATTTTTTATAATAAGCACGCACTCAAGGGGTTTCATTCCCTTTTCATGCCAAAGCACAGTGCGAGCGTTAGGGAAAATGGGATAGACGAAAAGGAATGAGGTGTCGGTTAACATTGGTCTTGAATTCTTGAACATTGCAACGACTGGGGAACACAGAGTGTGGAAGAGAGTTCCATATTCGCGTAGTACGGCTAAAGAATGATTCCCTGAACATGACTGTACGTCCGAAGTCGGGTCGATATGTTAAGGGGAAGAATGCAGCTGGCTATTTCACTAGACTATAAACCGTTGAAAGGACGGTAAAAGAGGGTGAGGCATGAGACATTACGTCGATATTCAAGTGACGTAAATATATCAACGATGGTTTGTTCACCAATTATCTTGAACCCTCTGTTTTGAATTCTGTTCAAAAGGCTTAAGTACGTCGCTGGAGCACCAGCCCAAACATGGGAGTTGTACTCAAGCCTTGGACTAATATATGTTTTATAGCTGGTAGCCAGAGCAAAAGGGGAAACATTTCTTGCATCGTCTTAGAAAACCTAAACATCTTGGGGCATTTTTGACGACATCACGTATGCTATCGTTCCACAAGAGGTGGTCGGGGATGCACATATAGAGAATCTAGAGATGTTCGGTTTCACTGATGCAAGTGCCACTCATGGACAGTGGCAAGGGGGGTATATCTCGCTTCAACGATACAAGACAGCTTTGAGTTTTCGAAGCATTAAACTCTACTCGGTTTTTTATTCCCCGTTGTACAATGCTGTTTAATTCAGAGTTTAATGAGCTTGTCATATTTTGCCGTTGCAGGTCGATATCCGAAGAGGAGGAATGTGAGTCTGGGAACGAATATGAATTGCTAAGGATGCTATCGTCACCGAAACAATTTATTGGATTAGAAGTTACAGACAAGAGATCATTGATGAAAATAAGAAAGAGGGTCGGAGACAAAACGGAGCCCTGGGACACTAACTAACTTACTTATCTGGCTCCCAATCCATGAAGGATCTCCTGCAGCCTTCCATCGTGTGAACTGTCCCTTGCATGCACTCTCCAGTCGCAATAATCGGCGCTCTGGCTTGGTCTTTGTACCGTAGGTTCGGTCTTCCTTGCCATCTCGAACCTGACATGAGAAGACTTTCTTGGCTGGAGCGTTGTCGTCCATTCGCTCGATGTGGCTGAGCCGAGTGTAGTTGTCTTTTCTTGGCCTTCTGTACTACATCCACATCTTGGTACAGCTCGTAGAGTTCTCGGTTGAACCTTCTTCTCCATTCGCCATCGTCGCATACGGGACCGAAAATCCGTCGAAGAATTTTTCTTTCGAAAGTGCCCAGTATCAATTCCCCTTATTACTTTTTTGTAGCAGACACTTTGTCTTTCGAGTGAAGAGTTTTGAACCCAGTTGTTTGGGCAAACCGAAGCAGCAGAGGTTCGCTAGGGTAATTCTCCTTCGGATCTCCACTAAGGTGTCGTTTCGTTTGTGATTTTGGGATTGATGCTGCTTCCATGTGACGATTTGTCCTAGGCAGTGCGTGGACAGATATTGCTTTGTTTGTTGATAGCATGTATTTTGTTTTGTCCTCATTCACTTCAAGACCAACGAGTTTCACCTGTTTTTCAATCGCTGTGAAGGCCTCAAGCACAGCTCTCTTGGATCGACCGATAATGCCAATGTTGAAAATAGTGTTTTCCGTGCTCCCACCTGCCTTGCGCACTATCTGATCCAGGACTATGTTCAAGAAGTCACATGACAACGCATCTCCTTGTCTAAACCGTGCACCTGTTTGAAACAACTTGGATGAGCTGTTACCCATTTGGATTGGTTTCGACTTGAAATTCGTTGATCTTTAGTAAGAATTTTGTATGCAACATTATACAGGGATATGCCACGGTAGTTTTTGCATGGCACAGGATCGCCTTTTTTGTAGATGGGGCATCTAAACTTAGCCACTACCAGAAAGTAGTCAGAGTCGGAAAGTGTACACGTTCAAGCTGTTGGATACGTGTGCCTTGGGCCAATTAGCACATGGTCGATTTGGTTGGTGGTACGACCATACGGAGATCGCCAGATTGCTGTGTAGATCTTTCGTCTTGGAAACCTAGTGCTACTTATCACCGTATTACGAGCTGCAGCAGAGTCGATTAGTCGGAAGCCGTTATCTGTTGTAACTTCGAGGAGGCTGTGCTTTCCAACTAATCCGCCAAAGATGTCTTCCTTCTCGATTTTTGCATTGACGTCGTCGTACTCTAGACAGGCTCCGTAGGCTCTATCCAGAAAGTCGTAAGAATCCTCCTTGCTTGACTGCTTGGCATCATCGGTATAGGGGCGTGTGCACATATTATACCTACTCATGTTTTGTAGTGTTGCCTTGATGGGGATTACAGTCAGGCGATCACTAATTGACTTGAAATCCATGACTTTCGATCTACGCCGATTTCCCACGGCGAATCCGCATCCAAATATGTGCATTTTTTAATGGCAGCTGTTATAAATGTCGCAGGTTTTCCTTTTCATTATCCCTAATCCTATCCATCGTATTTCCTGTATCGCAGTAATGTCTGCCTAATACATTATACTGCGAGAGGACAGATTCAAGTTTATGAGTTTCACCTGGAATGTAGAGTGTTCTTACATTCCAGCTTCAAACTCTTAATATATAGTCCGTTGTCGTTTCGGTTCTGGTTACCATAAGAGGGGGGTAATTATCCAAGGCTACTATCTCTCTCATAACTTCTTAGTTTTTTTTTCTGACTGTGGAGGGGTTGTTAGCCCTTCGCGCTAACCTCCAAATTTGTAGGGCACTCGCGCTTGCAAGTTTCGTAAGTTATATCTAGTGATATAACCAGTACCCTGTGGTTACCGCTTGGAGGTAAATTAAACACTTGGTGTGTAGGAAAAGATGCATAATATGCCCCCAGATCCTACAAACACCCTTCATTAAAGAAAGAGTTTTCAAATTTTGAAATGTTTTGAAAATCGAAATTTTAAAAATGGCCCACATTGTTTAGGATTTTCCTATAGTTATCGATATTAGGTATAAAAAACAGTTTTAGTATTTGTAATACCTACATAACGTAGATACCTATACCTACCTATTATACACATATCACAATATGCGATACAAAACTGAACTGAGTGCTTCTGTTCTTGATTCTAAAATCAGATTCTGAAGAAAAACTGTATCTTTTGCTTTCAGAATTTTCAAAAACAAAAACATTTTCAAGATTCGAATTAAAGACGTTTTTGGACGTTTATGCGTGCTTAAGACGATATGGATTTTCCATATGGACTGTCACTTCTTATTTCCAAATCTATTTTCACATGTATGTCAAATTGAATTTTGTTTGTAAGATCCGATAAGTATTTAGACGATTTGGATTTTTCGTTTGTAGTTTCAAAATATTTTCTTTCGTCCAAAGTACCTAAATGTAACAATTTTTTTTTTTTTTATGAAAAAGAAACACAAAATAACATTAAATGCCTTCTTTTTCGTACTCCCGTGTTTTAATATATATCTACTTTGTTTGTTTAGAAAAATTCGATTTCGTTTGTTTACAGATGAAATTTAGAAACAGTTCTAAAGGAAAAAATTCCATATGGAATTTCCATCTGTAATTTCCATATGGATTTTTAATAGGTACGTTTACACGATTTGTATAATATTCCAAATGGAAATGGTGACAGTCCATATGGAAAATCCATATCGTGTAAAGCACGCTTTAAGAATGTTTCCAATAATAATCGGATAATTAATTTTTAATCCATTGAAATAGGAGCAAATTTACTGCCTACATACTTAGTAATACCTCAACTTTTTCGGTTTTCTTTTTTGAATTTAATTTGCAGAAATTTGGCAGTTGTTCTACGAGTTAATGTAGAAAGAGATAAATATAACAAATGTTTTATGTATCTTTTACTAATAAAGTGTGTATAGAAATCAAAATTAAGCAAATAAAGCATATAAATTAATTCGTATTTTAGTCCAGTCACTTTCTTAATTACATATTTATTAATACAATGTATTGATTCAATTATCTCTTGTATACCTACTTGCTTTTTTTAAGATTAAAGAAACACCCATCTTTTTTCCATCTCAAAACTCATATACATATGCATGTAAGTCCATAGTTTCATGTATTTGTACAAGAATCTCTCTTGAATATAGTGATAGGTTAGGTAGAGGTACCTACATACGATATCCAGATACACTTATACTAACGAAAACATCGGTTTTGAATTTTACTCAAAATTTAGACAGAATGGTGCGTCATCAATCACCAAATAACCAAATATTCGTCTACTTACTATGGTATGGAATACTAAAACCATTTTAATAAATAATTTTTCCAGATTAATGGTGAACATTATTTTACCATAATACCTATTTGATTGACAAAACACTGGTTGACAGTAAGAAAATTATGTATTCTAGCATGTCAAAAATTGATGAAAGAGATGTGATACCTACCTACTTTAAGAACCCGAATCGCCTAATGAAACACGAAACCTATCTTACATCTTACCTACTTACATTCAAAAACTATTGACAGACAAGCATTTTTACTCACGTAACAATTGTTGAATTTGACTTTTGTTGTTCGCGGCGGTGGTGAAAAGTCCTGCTTCGAAAAATACATACCTTACCTATACTGAATGCGTTCATTTTTAGGGTACTTGTCAGAGATAAAAAATAGCTTACTGTTGTACGAAAATCCGTACAGTTGTATTTTAGAATGTACACAAATAAATACATGTTTTCAATATTTCGTACAATTCATACAACTCATTTACGTTTATCTAAATATTCACATATCACATTTTAATATTTTTATGAACAAGCAAAAATACTAAACACAGTTTAGTTGCATACAAATTCCTATCCAATGTACTGTGTGAGTGTCTTAAACCGTTCTGCAACACAATAATTGGCACGTACCAGTGTGGCTTTAGGGCAACGATAGACCAAATATTCACACTGAGGCAGATCCCGGCCCTCGGGTAAGACCAACGAATTTCAAGTCGAAACCCACCATCGACTTCAAAGCTGCTTATGATATCATATACAGCCAAGAGCTTATGATGGCGATGTCTGAATTCGGGATCCGAAAAAAAAAATGAGTTAGCTGTGCCGCATGACGTTTAACAATACGCAGTGCAGTGTGCAAATACATAACAATACATAACAGCTCATCCGAGTTATTCCAAACATGCACAGGGTTTAGACAAGGAGATGCGTTGTCATGTGACTTCTTTAACATAGTCCTGGAGCAGATAGTGCGCAAGGCAGGTGTGAGCACGGAAAACACTATCTAAAATAAATCCACCCAGCACCTAGGCTATGCGGACGACATTGACATCATCGGTCGATCCAAGACAGCTGTGCTTGAAGCCTTCACAGCAATTGGAGAACAGGCGAAACTCGTTGGTCTTGAAGTGAATTAGGACAAAACAAAGTACATGCTATCAACAAACAAAGCAACATCTGTCCACCGCGAGGACAAAACATCACTTTTGGTAGCAACAATGGCGAGGTAGTTAAGGAGTTCACATACCTTAGAATAAATATCAATCCCACAAACGACATCTTAATGGAGATCCAAAGAAGAATTATCTTAGCGAACCGCTGCTGCTTCGGTTCGGCAAAACAACTGGGTTCAAAACTCCTCACTCGAAAGACAAAGTGTCTGCTATACAAAACTTTAATTTTACCAGTATGTACTGTTCTATGGCGCCGAGTGCTGGACGATAATTATAAAAGGGGAATTGATACTGGGCACTCTCGAAAGAGAAATTCTTCGACGGGTTTTCGGTCCCGTATGCGACGATAGCATTGGAGAAGAAGGTTCAACCGAAAACTGTACGAGCTATACCAGGATGTGAATGTAGTCCATAAAGCCCTGAAAAGACGACTTTATTGCTTGTTCACATCGAATGAATGGACGACAACGTTCTAGCCAAGAAAGTCTTCTCATTGCAGTCCCTTGCTTCGAGCAACAATTCACAATGAATGGCTGCAATATCTAAGGCTAAGATCCTTCATGGATGCTTCTAGATAAGAGAATACCAAATAAATACCCAATTTAATTAATTAAGATAAAGACCACCTTTTATTAGAGGTTATTATTTACTCCTGTTAATGAATAAAACATGTAAGTTTTCATAATCGTTGTTTTTTTTTCTGCGAGAAACCGTACAATTACGCCCGATTTCGTACACTTTTTTCAGCTGTCAGTACAACCGGAAAACGTCGGTTTTCATCACTGGAACTTGCTCATCATCAATATATTTTTCATTAAAGAAACTACATATTTACTGTTACAGATTTGAACATTGTTTTATATTAACGGTAGGTATAGTGTATACTTATACATATTATTATAGTTTATGGATAGGAAATATCGTGTGTTAATACTCGACATGCTCGTATGTATTTGAACATAAACATTATTTGGTTTTGATTTTTTCTCAGTTGCTTGAACTTCGGAAGAAAACAGTCCTCTACCTCTATACGTAAAAAAATAAAAATAAAATAAAACTTGTTTTCTTTGAATGTTTATAAATGAAACGCCGGCCGGCCGGCTAGAATGATGTAATTTCAACATTTCAAGTAAAATAAATGTTGCTGCTGGCTCTTCTCCAATGAGCATGTGTCGATGTTGATTTGAAGTGTTGACCTTCTTTGTATTGTTCATACAAAATACCTACATATGAAACTGTTTGATCAAAATCAAATGTATATTTTTGATAGCATTGTAAAATTGTAGGAGCCTACTAACATACTCATGGTATTAACATATGTTATATATATATTATATATATTTCTCTCTTTTGCACATTTGTGTTCATTATATTGTACAATGTACAGTATATGCTCATGCTGTGTATTATACACTTACACTTGTCACCACGAATACATATACCGAAAATGTTCTTCCTAAAATTGGTAGTGTTATCGCAGGTTGAATTTTAAACATTTCCCCGGCGCGACGTCGAAAAAATGAGGCATTTTGATGATCAATTAGATGCACTATCCACTATAGCCAAGAACAAGTTAATATACATTTTGATCATATAAACATATTTATCCACATAAATAAAGGTTATTCCTACAGAGAACTATAAACTTTAACAGCTGATAGCGATCATCGCTTTGATGCTTCGTCTGTAGAATTTTTTTCGGTCGATTTTGTATAAGTATTATTTTCATACAAAAAATGGTTGAAAAGATGAAAATTCAACTAAGAACACGTACAGAGATAAGGTAATTTTTTTCCTAAACTTTAAGCTGAGAGCATAATACTTTTTAAAGGTGAGTCAAACGTACTAAAAGTGAGTCACCGAGTCAAGCAAGAAAAACCGAGTACGAGTCCCTTTTGACTCTATTGAGTTCCTATGGTAACACTGAAATTGGTATCATTGACTGTTTCGCTTTCGTTTGTTTTGATATCTTGATCTTGACAATGAAAATGAAATACACTGAAACCAAAAATGTGGTGAATTGAAAGCGCATTTCTTTTTATTAAATGTAATCATAATAAGAACTCAGCTAACACTATTTTTGTGGTATGCTTTTCACGTCTTAAATCAAGGGAAATCAGTTTTTGTGCAGATTTAGAGTGACTGTTTATACTCTCCACCGAAATTGTTAATACCAATATGTTTAAACTTAAATAGAGTGAGATTATTAGAATAAAAACAATTGGAAAGTTCAAATTACAGTGGTGTCAAACAGCTGTTGTGTGCAGGCGCTAGGTGTGTTCGCCAAGAAATGTGGTTTAATGTTGTAACGTGGATTAAAACTTGAAATTTGGTTTGAATTTGACGTTTAGTTAAAAATGGGACCAAATTTAACCATTTTCTGTGTGAATCACTTTAAAAATATTTTTTTCAAATTACATTTCTGCGTAGAACTGTGATATTTCCCCTCATGATCTAAGAAATTTAACTTAACAAATTGTTTTTTTTATTTTTCCAAGTCAACTTATTTCGCGTACAAAACCAAACTTTAAAACAACAAAGTTAATAAAAAGTCACTAAAAGCAAGACTAAAAAATCTTCAAAATAAAATTCCAATTTTGGATACCTTGTTGGTTTGCTACTTGCTTAACCCTTGCTTAGGAGGGGGAGGGGGGGTTACAGGGTTTAACTTTCATTCAAGATAATCAAGATAATATCATAACTACTCTCGCCATCTAGTTCCAAGCAGAGAAAACCATATTTTTCTTACATAAGTCGTTCCATAGATCGTTACAGTCTAAAAAGCCATCTTAATATTACCAGTGATAGAGACATTACTGATTCATTCACTCCTTTAGACCACCGTCGTAACGTTTCGTGTCTCTCTCTGTTTTATCGTTACTTCTACGGTAAGTGCTCTAGAGAAATAGCCAGTTGCATTCCTCCCCTTAAACAATTCAACCGTAATACCCGCGCTTCCAGGAATGCCCATCAGTTTACCCTCGAGCCCAACTTCGGACGTACTCTTAAGTATAGAGAATCGTTCTTTAGCCGTACTACGCGAATGTGGAATTCCCTTCCACACTCTGTCTTTCCCAGTCATTGCAATGTTGATAAATTCAAAACCAATGTACACCGACACTTACTTTTAAACCCTTTCATCTTTTCTTAATGCGCTCACTGTGTCTCTGGCATAATAAGAGTATAAATAGCCCCTTTAGTGTGTGCAAATTATAAAAAAAAAAAAAAAAAGTCAAATAAATGTACAGTGCCTTGAACACACTGATCAGCCGCAAATTCATGAAAATATTTTTTTGTATATATATTCTTGGGTAGTAGAGGTAAGATGGCTATTGATGTTGGCGACATCTTGAGACCTTCTTCTTCGCCATTCCCCTTCAATGCACACGGGAAAAAGATGACCCCAAGAACTTTCCTCTCGAAACAGCTTTAAGCACTTTCATCCGCTTTGTCAAGATCCATGATTCTGTACAATACAGCAGCACTGGGACGATGAGGGTATTGTACAATTTTACCTTAGTTGCTCGAGAGAGGGCTTTTACGCCCGATTGCTTTCTTAGCACAAAGAAACAGCGATTAGCAAGAGTTATTCTTCGTCTGATCTCGGCGCTGGTGTTATTGCCCGTATTTATAGTGGAGCCTAGGTAGACAAACTCTTTTACTACCTCGAAGTTGTATGCGTCTATTGTGACGTTCTGTCCAACCTGTCGGTGTTGTGTGTCCTTCCTCGAAGACAGCATATACTTCGTTTTTCCCTCATTTAGCGCTAAACCCATTTCTGCCGCTTTTGTCTCAATTCTTACAAAGGCGCCACTGACATCACGCTGTGTTCTTCCCATTACATCAATATCATCGGCGTACGCGAGAAGTTGAATAGATTTTTGGAAGATAATACATCTGGTGTTGACGTTGGAGTTCTGCACTACCTTCTCAAGAACGATGTTAAAGAAATCGCATGACAGTGCATCGCCTTGTCTGAATCCTTTTTTGACGTCGAAAGATTCCGTAAACTCGTTGCCAACGTTGATGGAGCAGCGTGAGTTCTCCATCGTCTCTTTGCACAAGCGAACGAGCTTGGCAGGGATGCCAAAACTAGACATAGCTTTATACAGTTCGTCTCTGTATATGCTGTCATACGCGGAACGCGGCCTTAAAATCGATGAAAAGGTGGTGGGTATCGATTTGGAGGCCTTTTCCTGGATCTGCCTCAACGTGAAAATTTGGCCGGTAGTTGACTTTTCTGGCCTGAAGCCACATTGATTGACGAAAGGCTTCAGACGTTTACATATTACGGTAGAGAGTATCTTGTAGGCGATGTTAAGTAGACTGATTCCTCTGTAGTTGGCGTTTAGAGGATCTTCCTTTTTCAAGATCGGGCAAACAATGACGAGGTTCCATTCATCGGGCATTCCTCTGACTATATCTTACAGATGATTTGGTGCATGCTCCTATCCAGCTCGTCGCCTGCTGTTTTGAACAGCTCGGCAGCTAGTTTGGAAGCAGTTTTTTTTACATAAAAATCCATCTTAACGCTAGAATCGAATGCCAGGTCGATAATACCTGTCAAGTATAAAAAAGTATGTAATGATATCACACCAACAACATAAATGTAATAAAAGAGCCAAGTTCTCCCGTACAAAAATTCTTACAGGAAAAGTAATGAGATGTAAAAGAACGCCAAATTCTAGGATTCAGCAAGTAGCTTCTCCTAGGTGCATTGTAAATGTTTTAAGTGGACTTACAGCGAATAAACTATTAGTTTTGAAAGAAACTTGTAAGCTAATGTAAATTAGTTAATTTTTTTTTTTAATTTGCAAGTTTTCCAAACTTTTTAATAGTAGGTTACTAGGAGAAAACCTTACAAGTAAAAAAAAAAATTAAAATTCCTTTCTTCGATAAGACCCAAGAATTCCCACAGATACAAGTTTCTCATGAAATTGAAATTATATTTCGTCATGGGCAGAAATATATTCCATGGAACCGAATAATGTAAGCTTTGTCAATTGGTCTAGCTTGCAGCTTTTGCAAGCTTTTATACAATACCCACATAAAAGCAAATTCACAGCGATTTTATTTTCAAACAACTCGCAGTATTCAAGAACAACGCACAGTTAGAACCTTAAACAATTTCATTCGAACAAGTAACTTACAAAAAGCTTTTGATAACTTCAATTAACATTCACAATGAGTTCCAGTGTTTCTTGTCTACTCATGTTTATCATAATTTGCTTTACGGTGAATTCAACACGTGGAAATAATTCTTTAAGCTTGGCGCCAACTGAGAAGATTTTCGAACCTCTGATGCCTGATGCATTCAACGATGCAATGCAATCGATTCGTGACGAAGCAGATCTAAAAAGCATCTCAATAATGTTTGAAAGCATTCCATACATAAAATGGGTGGATATCAAGACAAAGGCTGATGTTTGGCAAAGTTTCCTTTCAAACTTAATTCCTTCATTTCCGTCTGCCGAAGCAGTTCCGATACAACAAGTAAAAATTAAATTAGATGAACTTTGCCAAATGCCAAATGCAGTTTGGCTTCATGACGAAATTCTGGAAGATAACCTCGGACCTACTATGAAATACTTCTGGCTTGATGAAGAAAAATTAAAGGTGCGTATTCGTGACAAAAGAGAGACATGGATAAAAAGTACAGAGTTCGATTCTCCAAGGTGTTCCTTCTGCAATTGTCCTGGCCACACTATTGCCAATTGTCAAAGCAAAAGAAGAGATAGAACTCGCTCATACCGATGAGTGTAACAAATAAAGAGATTGATAATCAGAGTTTCTATCACAATGATTCATAATGTGGTGGATTTCACTTTACATCTAAGCATACGTTCCTTATCATTATATTTGATTGAGATAAAACTTATCAAACGAATAGTGTGGAGTGGACTGTGGAAGTAAATGAAGCGGATGATCAAGAAGAATTATCTCCGACCGAAAAGAGCAAAGAGTTTTCAAAGGACGGATGAAATAAAAGAGATACGGCAGCTATCTTCTTTTAATTTTTTTTTTTTAATGTTTCCGTTTATAAACAAAATATGAGTTTTGTATGATTATGTACGTAAGTTTCAGTTATTTAGCATGAAACTTATATGATTTTGATAGGTTTAGTCCAATTTAAATGACGACAAAAGTTGATGTAGTAAGGAACTAGATATTTAATTATAATAAAATAAAATAATTTTCCAATTAAAACAAAGGAATACTATTCATTTACCTAAATCAACAATTTATTTCAACAATTAATAAAGCAAGTGTTTTCAGCAAAGTACGAGAAATGTAGTCATAATGGTGGCTAAGTTTGTGTGATAGATGGCAACAAACTTACATCGCTCCTCCCCGAGGGAATTCGTATGGAAGAATAAGGAATCATCTTGCTTTCATGAAAAATGTTCACGTCTCTCTTTTTTACTGCCGAAATCAATCCCGTAAATGGAGTTACTGACTTACTTAAGGTGGCGCTACATTCCGTTGTGGACTTGGGCCTCTATCAACAGTCTCCGCCAGCTAGCTCGGTCCTTAGCTAGTCGTCTCCAGTTTTGCACTCCAAGTTTATTGAGGTCCTCTTCCACTTGAGTGTGCCACCTGAGTCGCGGTCTTCCTCTCCTCCTACGTGCCTCGGGGATAGTGTCGGGAGCTTTCCGGGCCGGAGCATTGGTGTCCATCAGCTCTAAATGACTGAGCCATCTGAGTCTCTGGACCTTGACCCTTCTGGCTAGGTCCATGTCGTTGTAAAACCCGTAAACTTCGCTGTTATATCTTCTTCGCCATTCCCCTTCAATGCACACGGGGCCAAAGATGACCCGAAGAACTTTCCTCTCGAAACAGCCTTAGGCGCTTTCATCCGATTTTGTCAAAGTCCACGCTTCTGCGCCATACAGCAGGACTGAGATGATGAGGGTGTTGTACAGTTTTACCTTAGTTGCTCGAGAGAGGGCTTTTCCACTCAATTGCTTTCTTAGCTCAAGAAAACAGCAATTAGCAAGAGTTATTCTTCGTCTGATATCGGCGCTGGTCTTGTTTCCCGTGTTTATAGCGGAGCCTAGGTAGACAAACTCTTTTACTACCTCGAAGTTGTATGCGTCTATTGTGACGTTCTGTCCAACCTGTCGGTGTTGTGTGTCCTTCCTCGAAGACAGCATATACTTCGTTTTTCCCTCATTTAGCGCTAAACCCATTTCTGCCGCTTTTGTCTCAATTCTTACAAAGGCGCCACTGACATCACGCTGTGTTCTTCCCATTACATCAATATCATCGGCGTACGCGAGAAGTTGAATAGATTTTTGGAAGATAATACATCTGGTGTTGACGTTGGAGTTCTGCACTATCTTCTCAAGAACGATGTTAAATGAATCGTATGACAGTGCATCGTCTTGTCTGAATCCTTTTTTGACGTCGAAAGATTCCGTAAGCTCGTTGCCGACCTTGATGGAGCAGCGTGAATTCTCCTTGGTCATTTTGCACAAGCGTTGCGGTCTTTTCGGCAACGTGCGAATTTGGTCGATGGTTGACTTTCCTGGCCTGAAGCCACATTGATAAGGACCAATCAGATTGTTGACGAAAGGCTTCAGACGTTCACATATTACGGCAGAGAGGATATTGTAGGTGATGTTAAGTAGATTGATACCTCTGTAGTTGATGCAGTTTGGAGGATCTTCCTTTTTCAGGATTGGGCTCATCCTTTTTCTCCTCTGTGGGGGCATGCGCACATATTAGGCTGATGTTGCCGAATTTAGCCTTGATTCGGATTGTCGTGATGCGTTCGCTCACGCATTTGAAGTTCAAGACTTTTTGCCTGAGTCTGCTTCCCACGACGAACCCGCATCCAAAGAGTCGCTGTTGTTGCTCTCGGTAACATACACCATAGTAGATGTCCCAGTTTCTCATCCTCCTTTTGCCCGGTCCATCCCATCGCATTTCCTGGATAGCCGGTAATATCTGCTTTATAGCAGTTGAGGGTCTCCGCTAACTGTTTGGCAGCACGCGGTCTATTAAGGGACCTAACTTTCCATGTGCATATCCGAAATTCGTTGTCCTTTATACATTTGCTTGGGTCGTCATCAGTGCATCCGTCCGTTTCCTAGGCCTGTTGTTGCTTCGCAACTCGGTTTTTTTTCTACGTGGTCGGGAAGTCACCCCGAAGCACAACCCTCAACCTGGAGTACCAGACACTTGATGTTATTGAATTGATTATATTGAATTTCGAATTCAAATTGTGAGATAAAATTTAAAATGTGTAGTAATTCTATGTCTCTGCAGTTCGTTATATTAAAATTTCACAATAATATTTTGAATCTTTGGCCTATTTAATAATATTGCCAGTATAATATGGCTTCTTTTATTGCCAGGCATTCAATAAGTTTTGCTCTTTTTGCTTTCTTCTGAGATTTATTTACTTTTCGTGAGAAATAAAACACCAGCTTAACAGATTCATCTTCTTGAGGTTGTTTCAAAATTGCATCAACACCTTATATGCTAGCATCCGTACAGATGTATATTGATGTTTATTTGGGTCGAATATCGCTAAGATAGGGATTGTGTATAAATATTCCTTAACTTGTTCAAAGCTTTTTTTACATTCATCTGACCATACAAATTTTACATTTTTTCGTAAGATGTTATGTAAAGGTTTTTTTTTTGACTCACTGTCCGACTCCATCCAAAGAATTGTTTCCTTGTATCCTCACACTGAAATCGTTGTTACGGGCGATTTCAATGTACACAATTCTTCGTGGCTTCTCCATTCGAGCAAGACAACACCCGAAGGCGTGTGTGCTGAGATTTTTGCTGAGTTTAACCATCTTGCTCAGTTGGTCAACGAGCCCACTCGAATACCGGACATTGACGGCCAAGCAGAAAACACTCTTGACTTGTTCCTTACCTCTGACCCTGATAAATATACAATAAGTGTATTATCGCC
>CAKKXW010000002.1:44512587-44615038 GCA_920937365.1 Sphaerophoria rueppellii
GACTGTTACATGTTGTTGTTAAACATTCCAGTGGTAAAATAATACAGTTACTCTTAACTCTTAATACAAGGTGGTTTACTAAAACGGAGTCAGTTTCACTGTAACTCTAGAGTACACCGAAAAGAATGTTGAGTTCTTAACTAGGCACTGCATTTAAAAACTCAGAAATATCAAACACGTAGTATATATGTGTAAAATCCGTGTACAATTATGTGTAAAACCGTCTCCAAAACGAGATTCAAAAGAAATCAATCCTTTCTTGTATAAGAAATGCATTTAGGGGGAACAAAAATTGCCACATTTACGTCACGGATCAATTCTTGAGTTGTAAGAAAAGCCACATGAGATCTCAATGTCACTTTGACTGAGGCAAAATCATTTGGTGGAACATAATTCTCAATTCTCATTGACATAATAAAATGGTGACCTTACAAATTGTTGTTGTACATTGTCAGTCATGTCGAAATAGCTGACTGAGAAATCGAATCCAAAATATTTTCATCGCAAAGATCTCAGAAAAAAAATCTCATTTCTCATTTTTTTTTCCACTTAAAAAATCTCTGAGATCTCAGTGAGATGTTGTTAGGTGGAACTGGCCTAATTAATTTGACGCATATGCCAGATGTAAAAAAAAATCCATAAATTTTTAGTTTGGTTTGAAAATCCTGCCTCACTTTGTTGTCTTTTTCTTACCAGCAAGTGCGAAAGAGAAAAAACATATAGACGTCAAGATAAGTCGGAGGAAAGAATCCAATGTGAACAGCGTCTTTGGTTTGAAAATCCTGCCTCACTTTGTTGTCTTTTTCTTACTAGCAAGTGCGAAAGAGAAAAATCATATAGACGTCAAGATAAGTCGGAGGAAAGAATCCAATGTGAACATCGTCTAAGAAAGTTCTCAAAAAAGTGAGTAAAGAGTTTGATCTCATCTTTTTGGATACGACCCAATGTAATCCAGCTGTCGCAATAGCAGGAACAGTACAAGCAGAAGAAGCAACAACATGTAAATAAAACATTTTACTTTCAATTAATGTAATCAAAACATTACTTTTGCAGGAGTTTAAATTTGAGGAATTAAAGTAAGCTGCAAATGAATTCTTATCAGATTAATTGATCTCTAAACTATTCCGTTTTTAGGTTTGTCAAAAGAACTGCAAGTACACCAAGGATGTCTACAAACTAGCCAACGTGAAGATCTATCGGTGAAAATCTGAAATCTACTTTATATAGTAAGCTTACTTTTCTTTACACACAAATATTGTAACGAAAAGGTGCAGTGGATGAAGAATTATATCAGAAAGTCGTAGATATTTTTATAATAAATCAAAAGTGTTTTGACCATACTCATAGAAGCCTTAGATTTGACTTTACATAAGATGTGCGTCGTTACATACACGATGCGAGAAATGCTGGACAAGTGGTCATACAAGTCGAACACCTACTTCTGTCAGGCTTATTGTAGGACTGAAGCCTGACTTTATTTGTTTGTGTTGTTATCAATATTTATCTTCCAAATTCCCAAAGTAGAGCGAATGATTATTAAACTAGCTCACTGCTGATGCATTATGTGATGGAGTGTGCAGTCGAATTTCAATTGAAGCTTCTCTCTGCCCGTTACCAATTTTTTTTTTTTTTAAGCACTATCAGAATTGGTCGTATAGGCTTATAGCAAGAACCATATTACGACCAATGGTTTGCCAACACAGGGACTGTGTTATACCACCGGCTCATCACTTAGTGTGGTGTTAGTTGTTAGTAAGCACATAACGAAACTAAAACAAATAACACAACCCAAATAAATGTGGGTTCAATTTATTTCTTTATTTTAAATGGCTCAATTACAATATTCACTTAATAAAATTAATTAAATTATTATTTAACATGGAGTTGATGCTCACTCTTAAATTACGGCGACGACCAGTTTGTTTCTCTAGGTTCACAATCGAATGATCAAAAAATGAATGTTAAACTAAGGATTGGAGGGGACGCGATCACTGTCTTTCTTTCTTTCTTTCGTTCGTCCCGTTAAATCGTATGATCGTTGTACAGTTTGTCCTCGTTTGTTTGTTGCGTGTGTATGTGTCTATGTTTGCATTTCGTTAAGGCGTCCGCGTTGGTTGTACGTTGTCGTCACTCGTCGGTTACTCATCCCACATAAATAATAATTAATATAAAATAAAGAAAAAAACATTACAAAATCAACATAAAACATTAAGAAAGTGGAACACTGGTTTTCAAAATTATGTTATGAGCATTTAATTATTTAATTTTACGAATGTCTTATTGCTTTTTATCATTGCAAAAAAAATTAAAATGATTTAACAATAATTTTATGTTAGCGTTAATAGAATCTCATTCCTTCTTAGGGTTTTCATCCAAAGTCTTGAATCTCTATTATGTCGTTTTCCATTGACTTTTGAGATTTGTGTGTAAGAATCTCAGATTCTCCACTGCAAATAGAACATGAAATCTCGAATCTTTTTTTGTAATTGTGTGCGTGAAATGTCAAATTTAATCGATAAAAGCAGTGTTAGTAGACGTAAGCAAAATATCATTTTCTGACAATAAAAACGATTACATTTTTCATTTTTTTTTTTAAATAATATGTTGAAATAGCCAAATATGCGTGATCTAGAGTCACACCACAACTGATTCGCCTACACCTGAACGTCGACGTTCCGGTTTGGAATTTGTCTCGTGCAAAAACACTGTCGCCAGCGTTTAAGTAGTACACAAAGCATCTTTTTTATGAAAGAGTACGCAAATTATTTGTTTAAACAGAAAATTAACCTCTCTGCATTTTTAATTATCCCATGTAGCCTTCGGTGTGACCAAGCCTTTAAAGTTAATTGTTTTTTTGAAAATTCCCATCGATGAGGGAAATTTTTGGGATTTTTTAATAGAACTTTTTTTTCTATGTATGAACACTAACGTATCAGGTCAAATAATATTTGATATTTTAAAGGAAATCGAAGCATCGAAAACAATAAACAAATATTAAAAGAATGGATATATCAATGGAAGATTACGTTTTAATCAAAAATACACTCGGGTACATTATTAATGAAAACGAAGTTTTGCTGCAAAACCAAATCAGTAAGTCCAAAAGTCTGAAAAAAAAATTTGATTGTTCTAAATATTATTATTATTTCTTTTTTAGACGGCCAAATCGTTAAAGTACCAAGGGTTGAAGTTGAACCCTTTTTTACGTCGGAGGATTTGGAACATCAAGGCTACTCAAGTCTTCCAGAAAGATTTCTAAAGTATGAGGGACAAAATGTAAGTTAAAACGAATATTTTTATATATATTATGCTAAGGGTTAGTTATTTTTCTTTTCATCTATACCCTCAGTTGCATATCCAGCCGCAAACATCCATAAGAGACCCCAGGATTTACCTAAACCACACCATCACAACATCACAATATCAGCAGATACCACAACACAATTTACATCTCCATAAAATTAACTCACACCAGGCATACAACACACAACCTGAACAAAAACCACAAGAATCTGCACATCTCCGGCCACAAATCCGCTCCCACACAGAACAAATACAAAACACACAACACCAAAATCTTCATTTAGCAGTGCAGCAACAACAAAAACAGCGATTTTATCCTCATCCATCGTCCCCAGTCGATATCCATGAAGGAACACCGCATTACCGAAGAGTGCAATCACCTCTTGCGAAGGTCCAATCACCACCAGAGATAGACCAACAGGACAGTCCACCTACAACATCACGATTCGCTGAAGACCATCTGGAATATAATTCAAATCAGTTTGAAGACAATTATTATCTGTCAGAACTAGAGGAACCAGTTGACAATGCATCAAAATCTTCAACTTTTAAGTGGAACGAGGTGATGAGTCGATTTTTACTCCACGAATACACCAAATTTATTAATTCAGTTGGGCCATTAAAAAAGTTCAAAACCAAGAAGCTGATGTGGGCCCATGTAGCCAATTTGATAAATTTGCGTTTCCAAACAAAATTAACTAATACACAAGTGGAGGGCCGCTACAAAGTCTTGAGTAAAAAGGTGAAAACGGTAATAGACCATAATAACAGGAGTGGTGCTGTGCGACAAAGCACTGTGTACGACGATGACATGAGAGATATAATAGCACAAGACGACTCTATTGTCATCGACACAGGTGTCTCACCAGGAAAAATTTTCCGAAAAGAGGATGCATTCCCGTCGAGACACTCTATAACTCCAGATCGGAATAGCCAAGGGACATCTGGCAGCTCGTCTGGAGACAGAGTCAGCGTCAGTCCTAAAATAGCCAATACACGAAAAAGTCCACAATGCCTCTTCTATGAAAAGTACCTGATCCAGAAGCAAGATTTCTTCGAACGGCGAGAAGAAAAATATTTGGAAAGGGAGGATCGAAAAGAAAAATCGAAAGACAAATTGAACGAAGAAAAACGAGAACGTCATAAAGAGCGAATGGATTTACTGACTATAATAGCCGAAAATATTGTCAAAAACAGAAAAGACTGAAACAATATATAATAAAAATCAAGTTAAAATAACCATAATTATTTGTTTTTTATTTATTATTCTTGTTTTTTTAATTACGTGGTAGCCAATGAAAAGTAAAAACAAGATTCTCATCGTAACTGTATCATTTTTATTTATTAACCTTTTTATAAAGTTTCTGCTATAGCATTTCTTTTCTTTTTTTTTGTTGTATGCTTTCTGTTGTGTTGTTAAGTCTCCATAGTCCCTGTATGGAGTTAGCAAGTATTCCCTCAGGGGATAGGCAGCATCACCTAGTAGATGATACTGCTTATCGCAAATGCCAGCAATTTTTTCATAAATTGGTGACATTGTAAAAATACGGGAATCGTGGATCTTACTCGGTGGGCCCACGTACACGTCTACAAATTTTTTGTCGGCATCACAGATACCCTGTAACGTGATGGAAATTAGTCCATGCCGGTTCACATATGTGGACCTAATTTTATGGGCTGGGTTACGGATGTATATGTAGCAGCCGTCTATGCAACCCAAAACATTTTTAAAACCTGCAAGCTAAAATAATTTATGAGTATTTGTATGCAAATACTAACATCTTAGTTCGATTACCTTTTCAAACTCGCTGCTCGTCCGTCTCTTTTCCGAATTCGTCCCTGGCATTTTAATGTAGTCCGGTGAAATTTCGAATAGGAATTCTAAAAATGCACTTTGGTTTCTATAGGCACTTGACAGGGTCACATCGAACAAATTTGATACCTCCCGGTAGGAATTTTTGTTTCCCGCAAACCTTAAAACAAAAAACAAAAATGTGTTGTAGTTACGACTTGAGAAAGGATTTGATTGAAATATAAAATGAAATAAAATGATGACATACCATAGAACGAAAGACACTTTACTTCAGCGAGACACCCTAAAATGACGTCGAAACTAAAACACAAGAAAATCAATATTTACTATATTTAATCATAAATATTACTTACTTCTTCATCTGTGTAGTTTAAAACTACATCCTGGACGAAATTTTTCACAGAGTGTCTCTCATTCCTCTCCTTGAAAAATCTGTCCAACTCTACAAAATCTCCATCCGAATCAGTTGTAAAAAAACTGTCTGTATCAGAAGAAGAAGAAGATGACGATGAAGACGAAACTAATTTGCTTATCACCATTAATAAACTTGCATCATCCATCTTTTAACTTTTTTTAATAATAACTTTTTAGCAATAACTTTTAACAAATTCAATTTAAAGCAATCGAGGAGCTACAGCAACAAATAAGACTTGAAAAAATTCACGTTTGACGTTTCGCACATGTCACTTTTTGAAAGTCTGTGTGAAAGTCTGTGTGCAAATAGGTGTGAATCTTGCTAAAAATCCAGATTCAGATTTCTGATTCTCAGATTCATTTTTTTGTCAATTTTTTGAATCTCAACACGCAAATAGAACATGAAATCTGAGATTTTCCCACTATTTCCCCTCTTCACCCCCCCTTTCAGCTGTCAGATTCACAAATCTCATTCTGAGATTCGTCAATGGAAAACGACATTATACACACAAAAATTTGCTTGCATGTTGGGCATGGACTCCTAAACGGCCAAATAAATGTTTGTTTGTTTGTTTTCTTTAGAGAATTTCTTGTTTCAGAATAACTTATCGAATGGAAAAATATAGAAAGTTCTTGATGCAAAACTCTAAAACGCATTGGTTTGCAAATTTAAAAATTGAATGGAATTGTAGAAGCACAACTTTGCAAATGCAAGAAATGGAAAATTCTTGAAGAAAAACTCTGAAGAATCACCTCAATTTTATTTCCAAATAACTTACTAAATTACTAAATTAACAAATTTTCTTGCCGGCAAAAATCCTCATTCAAAAAATGAACATGTAAGCACCCTTGTCTGAATCGCTGCAAAGTTCTTTCCCAAATTAACTGCCTTAATGCTTGAGACTTCTAATAAGATGGATTGCTTAGTAGTCTAACAAGTACAGTCGTCCAAAAATGTATATAGATGCATACACTAAAAATATATAGGTATTAAAATCAATGCATTTATAACATTAGAAAAAGATTTTAAAATAATATATTGTTATATAACAGAATGTGCTACGATCTAACCCTAGTCGCTAATCCCAACCCCACCAAGGTAGATGGTCTAAGATCTAAGTAAAGTACACACTTGATATTTGCTGAGCAAACATAAAGTGTGAGCTAATGCAAGCTTTCGAGACTTTAATCTTTCTCCACCACTAATCTCCCAAAAGAATAGAGGTAGAGAGATGTCTAGTCTCAGTATCAATAAGTAAGCTCTAAGTCGGATCTTTAAGTCCTTAAGTTAAGTCTTAGTCTAATCTAAGTGGAAATAAAAAGTATAATTAAATCGAACAACGTGCACGTTTTTTCATTCTAAGAAGGCTTTAGAGCTCCCTCATAATTATATAGCGTTTTCAATAAAATGTGTCAGGTGTAATGGCTCTACTACAATAAGAAATCCTTGAATTATATTATTTAAATAATCATCTTACTTATCTATTGTCAGTTGGACTCAAAAGTCCAGGAAAATTATGGTGCGGCAGGCACCGTTCGCGTAACATGGAGCAAGAATCCTTTGAACATAAAACGGATGCGATTCATAAAATATGTTTTTTTTCCTTTGATATTAAACAGCAAAAAATCGTCACAATACCCCATGAACACAAACAAGCCAACCTTCAGGCACTGATACAAAGAAAACCAATAAGTTCCGGGTTGTTAACAACAGAATTACAGTCCTGATGAGTTCGTTCTGAAGAGAGGCAAGTATGTGTAATAGTATTACCAAATCGATAGAATTGGCCACTGCATCTGAGTACGATGAGTTTAACCAGGTACCTATTCAAAAACCTTACCTTTTCATTTTCCACATGATTTGATTTCTGTATTAAGAATTGGGTTTGAGAACTTAAGACATACTTTAAAAGAGTAAATTGACGGTATAACATTAAATGTTGAGGGATTATGTGTATTGTGTAGAGCCACAAACTTATGTGAAATTGGACCTTTTACTGAAAAGATTGTGCTAAAATGTATTTTGTTTTCAATGAATGCATGTACATTTAAAAGAGAAGTTCGTTGGACTTCAGCAAAGTCAATTCGAAACTAATATGTTTTGTAATAAATCCATTAGAAGCCGTAGACCCAAAAGGAACCAAGAACAACAGATGACGAACTTTTTAATTTCAATGCGCATTAAAAGTGAGAAGAAAAAGTACCAAATTGTACTCTATTTGTTTTTTAACTAAAAATTGGTAATGGGCCTAAAAGTGAGAGAGTCCGTTCCAACATTTTTGTTTCGGGACTTTAAAACCCGATTTTTTGCGCAAAAATATTCTACAAAATTTCCTAATTACGGTTAACAATTCTTAAAATAAAAATCGGGGTCTATTAACTATTTGTTCTTCCCTTAGCAGCCTATTAATTAAAATAATAATAAATTTCTTCAGATGAAATTCCTTTTCTGATCATAGACGGATTCCATTTGATCTTAAATTTGAAATAAATCTCCTTCCTCTTATAGGAATCCTAGAAGAATTGACTGGAAGAAATCAAGTCAAACCTTTAGCTCAAAGATGCGCAATATACCGAACTCGAGTTACGACTCGGTTGCAGATCTTTAGTTAGAGATTGCAAACTTCGAGGACTCTATAAACACCACCTTTGAGTTATCTTGTCCGATAAGATATAGTAAGAAAACCTTTCCACCCTGGTGGAATGATGACCTATCTAATCTGAGAAAAATCATAAGAACTATTTATAATATCTGCTATAAGAGCATAAGTTCTATCAACCTTACAAACACTGCTAGAGATTGTATAAGCGTTCTATAGCCCAAGCCAAAAAAACAAGGATGGCAAGAGTACTGTCAGTCCATCAAAGATATCAAAGATTCGGCCAGGCTCAGCAGGGTTCTATTGAAGAAACATTCGAAGCCCTCCATTCTTAAAAAACTAGATGGAAGCTGGACAGCATCTCCAATGGAGACATTAGAGTTACTAATGGATGTACACTTTCCAGGTTGCGAAGAAGGACCACCCGAATCTAATATGACCTTTAAAGTGTCAAAGTCAACCTCCATAGAGCATGTTAACGCCCTTATAATAAGAGAAAATATATTCTGGGCTATTAAAACTTTCTCGCCATACAAATCTTCAGGTCCTGATGGAATATTGCCTGTAATGCTGCAGAATCAGCTTCAACTAATAGTACCACGGCTTGGGAGTATCTTTAAAGGTTGCCTCTTACTAAACATGTCCCTTTGTCTTGGAGACAGGTAAAAGTGGGTTTCTTACAAAAAATTGGTAAAAGAGGGCATGAATCTGCCAAAGATTACCGACTTATAAGCCTTACTTCCTTTCTTCTTCAAACCCTGGAAAGAATCGTAGAATCTCACATAAAGAGTATTCTGAGTAGTTGTCCCCTATCTAACTCGCAACACGCCTCCATGAGGGGTAGATCTACAGAGATTGCTCTCCATGAGGTAGTGAGAACGCAGAATCATTTGCAGACTTCGGTGTTGAGAACTACATTAGAAGATGGATAATATCCAGGCTAAGTAATAGGAGGATTCAATCAAAGTTAGGATATTCAACTTGTACCAAATACACCAGCAGAGGAACACCCCAAGGAGGTGTACTGTCTCCTCTCTTATGGCTTTTAGTCATGCACAGCATTCTTGTGAAACTCGAGATTAGGGGAGTGAATACGGTTGCCAAGTGATCAGTGATATCACTAATATGGCTTTGAAGTAAGTAAGCACCGGGGCTGCGAGCTGTGTTAACAGTAATAAAACCGAGTTGATGCGTACCACCTTACACCTAACCTTACCTCGGTTAAACGGACAAACACTATCATTGTCTTCCATTGCTAAATATCTTGGCGTAATACTAAACACCAAATTAAACTGGAAGCTTAACATTGGAGAGCGGGTGAGGAAGGCGTGTGTCGCCTTCTACGCCTGCAACAAAACCTTCGGCAAAAAGTGGGGCCTCCAGTCAAGAATGATAAATGGTGACCTGCTCTCAGCAAAGCTTACAAAGCAGTTTAGAGTCTTGCGCCCATTAAGAATCGACTGGGAGGAAGGCGATGTGACGAAAGACTTCGACACAACTATCTTCACGGATGGTTCAAAGATGGAATGCGGTATTGGTGCAGGTGTCTTCTGTAAATCACTTAAGATTTCAAAATCTTATAGACTTCCCGATTTTGCCATAGTATTTCAGGCAGAATTGTTAGCGATAAGGGAGGCTTGTACAGCCCTTAAAAATATCCGACAGAACCAAAATGTAGCTATACTAACAGACAGTCGGGCAGCTATTAAAGCCATTAATTCAGCTTTATTATCCTCGAAACTGGTCCAGCAATGCAAAGAGGCCCTCAAGGAACTCGATTTGAGCGTCATTCTAATCTGGAGAAGGCAGATGAGCTAGCTAGGCAAGGACCAGCCCTTCACAACTCACTGGCAGTGAGAGTATATCCTCCTCTTGGAGTTGTGAAGGGCTATATCCTTACCAAATACACATCAGAAGCAAATCAGAGGTGGAATAGTTTAACGAGTTGCGTTATGTCTAGGAAAATCTGGCCCGCCTATTACAAACCGACATCAATCAATTTAATTTCCAAACCAAGGCATGACATTGCCAGGATTGTTGCTACCTGTACAGGGCATTAGCCTGTAGGGGAACATGCGGCAAAATTGGGTATACTACATAACTCTTTCTGCCGTATCTGTAAGAACCAGGACGAAAAAGAAACGTCCCCACAATTTCTTTGCATTGTCCGGCGAAAAGAGCACTCTACTTAGGTAAAGATTTCTTCAACGATATTGAGGATCTCTTAGAAATTTCATACCTTAATAACACAAAGCCTTCACTAAATAGCACTCGAAACGGCGCACTCAGCGTTAATTGTGTCCTACGCGTAAGTAGGACAGCCATTTTTACCTACGTACCTACCCTAAGATGAAAATGATTAAATTTAAAGTTTAAAAATTCAATATTGGTTATTCTTAAAATTTAACGAGTTTAGTTTCAAATGAAATACCGAAGGGCAAAGATTGTTTATCCAAAGGAACCTCTTTTGCTTTGCTTTTCAAGTTTTTCGTAAAAGGCAGTTTGACTTTGAATAAGTAATATATTTCAACCTTTCCTCTAAATAATCTTTTTTCCATTAGGAACATCTGTTTCTGAAATATATCTGGAAAAAAAGTACTTAGCTGGATACTTCATTAGCATTTGATGCGAATATACGAATCCTGATATATTTGAATAATTTATTCATGCAAATTTCGTTGGATGTTTTTGAACTTCATTATAGCCTCAAAGATAACTACAGCATCATGGGATAAAATTAAATTAAATTCAATGTAGGGAAAACATAAGGGTACAAATATTATTTCCAGGTCATAAAACTTAACTCAGGTACAGCATTTTTATTTAAAAATTGTGTCAACAGCCTAGACCATGCCCGTGAATTGTTTGGAGCACTCCAATATCATTTCACGTTATTTTCCAGAATGACATTTATAAACATATTTGAAATTTATGACCTTGCCATTGCTGAAAAGTTGTGCACAACCGCTTCACGCCATCTTCCTGCAATGTCCAATTTATATTTTAAGACGGTGTAAGGAACTGTGAGGTTCAATTTTTAACTTCCAAGAGGAAGTTTATTGTAATAGGGCCGATTTCGTGAATCTCAAATTTTTGCATATCTCCATGTTTCGAGGTCACTAGAATCCGAATCAAGCGTTTTTATGATGATGTGTGTGTGTGTATGTGTGTTCGTATGTGCGTTACGTTTTTTCGGCTTGATTATCTCGCAAACCACTCATCGTATTGTCATGAAATTGATCTCATTCAACGCGGTATTGTGTTATTAAGAGCTGAAAAGGTATTGAGCCAAATCCGCTTAGTGGATGGCAATCAAAAATCTAAGACAACCCTAATAAAATGAAAATTATGATAATTTCAGCAATAATTTCAACAATAGTGCAAAAAATCTTGTTTATCAATTAAATAAAATATATTATTTGTTAATAATTTGTTATAAACAATTGAAAATTAGTTTAAACGAATTTCGTGGTTATAACGAAAAACAGTTCATATGAAAGCAAGGAATAGAATATTCATGATATGACTTTAAATCGGTAAACCCTCATTGGCATTATTGACAACAGTTTGAGTTGTTATGAATAATTAAAAATATTAGTCTTGTGAGTTTAAATCCAAATTGATTCATGTTTGTTTGTTTGTATGTTTGTCTCGTATGGGCTCCTAAACAGCCAACAAATTTTAATGGTAAATACAGTAGTTTTCAGCAGTATCTATGACTATATTTTACTACTAAAATACTAATCCGATAAGAAAAATTATTTCACTAATAAAAAACTACAATATTCAGTAGTAATATAGGCTGTGTTTCATTGTGCAAAGTAGTTGTGCCTGAGTCCACGAGTTGGTACGACCATTTTTTGGCAGATGGTGCCACTGTTATTCAACGTACTTAATGTATGTCCTCAAATCATCCGTTTTATGGAATTTGGCTTTGTGTGTACATTGTCAACTATACAACAAAAACAACGTATGGTTTTACTTATTTTTCTGCTCTGGGAAGTTAGTTGTGTGGACCACATGGGTCGCACTCATATTTTTTATTTTTATTTAAAAAAATTGATTTGTCATGATGTAAAAACAACTGTTATAGAATTGACCATATATTTCAGAATTGAGGAAATAGAATTAATTATTGTGTGAAATACAAACTTGAAAATATAGTGGCGCAACAGCTCTTGAAAAGCCATGGCCTAAGTGACTTACTCTCATCGCCAATTCTCTGGGTGCGAGTGAAGAATTGAGGGGACCTACAATTTAACGCCGATTCCGAACGGCAAAGTTGAGAAGCACTTTTTCATGACAGATTGATATCTTGGAAGTTTTGTCAGTTCTTCGCAAGAGGTAGTGCCCGTGAAAGATGAAAGATGGGCACGAGTAGGACTCGAAACCACGACGTTCTGCTTAGCAGCCAACGCACCTAACCACTAAGCTACGGACACTTATTGGTTAACGGATAAATGATAATCTTCACAAATTGTTAATATAAACGAGTTTTTATTAGAACTGACCATTTTAAATATTTTTTTGGTTAATAGGGTCATTTTTTTGTCTTTCCGGAAAAACTTAAGTTACACAGTGACTTTGAAGTGCTTTTAAGTTGTCCAACCTGCAATAAAATTTTCACTTTTAGAATAGGCTGGCCTTCATCTTTTACCGACATTCTTTTAGGAATTTGGAAGCAACTAACTATTATATTTAGCATACCTACTTAAACTGCTCTTTTCACAGAATAAAAAAAGAAAACCAAAACTTATTGATGGTTTTTTTAGTCCATAATAAGATTTTTAGGCAAAAATGAAGTCGTTAGTCACTGTGCAACACTGTATTTCTGTATACCTAGTTAAAAACGGAAACAAAAATAAGTAAGGGTCACCATGACGTATACTTGTCTTTTTGCTTTGAGATTTTAATATCTAACTCTTTTTATTAGTCATATAAATATTTTTTTTTAGACTATCAGATAAAGTCGAAGAGAGCTTAAAGCTAGCAACATCTAGCGACCATTAGTCTTTAACCCAGAAAACGGTGTTAACAGACCGGCTCATCACTTAGTGCAGTCGCAGTGTTAGTTGTTAATAGGCAATCTAAAAATATTTATTTCTTCTTAATTAATTCGTGTTACAGATTTAGATTGGACTATCATCATACAGGAAAGCATTGTTGAAAAATGTCATTTTGTGTAGTACTACGGAACCGTTGTTTTTCTCCTCGCTCTCTTGCAAAGCAGTACTGTCCGTAGCTTAGAGGTAAGGTGCGTTGGCTGCTAAGCAGAACGTCGTGAGTTCGGGCACTGCCTCTTGTGAAGAAAAAAACTTCCAAGAGTATCAATCTGTCATAAAAAAGTGTTTCTCAACTTTGCCGTTCGGAATAGGCGTTAAATTGTTGGTCCTCTCAATTCTTCACATACACCTATAGAATTGTTGATGAGAGTAAGTCACTTAGGCCCTGGCTCTTCAAGAGCTGTCGCGACACTCTATTTATTTAGTTTTCTCTTGCAATGCTTCCCATATCAAGAAAATCATTAAATCTTTGTAGATAATTGCAGTCCATTTTGACGTTTGAACTCAAGCTCAATAATCCCCATATCATAGTTCCACCTTCTCGACTACGACGCCATGCTAAAAATCTTTCATCTTTTCTCACATCATAAAAGTAATAATTAAAGCCATCGGGGCCATCAAAATTTAAAGTCTTCACATCCGAGAAAACGACGTCGCGTCACTCATTTTTACTTGCGACATATAGAATATATGGCAAGTATTGAATTCGTACAAAAAAAAAAATTTGAGATGAGGATGAGATATGACATTACGATGATAGAGAAGTCGAAAAAAGTGGGTCCGGCGATTCCGTCTGTCTGTCTGTCGGAAAGTTTACAGGCATCTACAGCCTTAACTACTGGTCCGATTGACTTCAAATTTGAAAATAAGAGGTTTGAGCAAAAAGTCATATCCCAATTTTTTATTTTTGTTTTAAGATCAAAATTTAGGGTAGCCACCATACGATTTTTTTGGCCAAAAACCAAAACATTTTTTTTTCTCCAAAACGGCCCGATAGATTTTTTTTAAACTTTCTTGAGTTTAATTTTTTTAAACATTCATGTATTTTATGTAAAAAAAAAATGTTTGTATTGCTCCAAAACGGTACCTCCCATAGAACCGTTTTTTTTGTAATTAGATTTTCTCGAAAACTAAAAGTCCGATCAGCGTAAGTTTTTTTTTGAAAGTATAAATTGTTCAAATAATATTTTGTTTTCAAAAAAATTTAAAATTTTTTTTTGGATTTTTAAAAAATATTTTTAACTTTTTTTTTCAAAATTCTGTATCTCAAAAACGGATTAATTTTTAAAAATCCAAATTAGAGTATAATATGTATATTTACATGGTCTTAAAAACTGCATACTCAAATTAATTTTAAAACATTTTTGAAAAATTTTATATATAAAAAATTAATTTAAAAAAAAACGGCTCCGACGATTTTCAAAAAAAAATTCAATAAATCAAGAATAAGGTTTGAATTTGTTTGGAATTTAAATTTTTGGAATGAAATGTTTTTACGAGGTTCATTTTCAAATTTTAATTTTCTTAATGAATTCTAATTATTTTTATATATTGAGTTTTTTTTTTTTTGTGAGTTAAGTGTAAGCTGTAAGTAAGAGGGTAATCAGAATTGCTTAAAGTATATCTCTTATTTTAACACTACTTTTTGCAATTTAAGTAATCATAAATATTTAGTTTTAGCATGCAGGAGCAAGTTCGTACGACCCAGTCGTGCACATTTTTTACTTGCGACATATAGAATATATGGCAAGTATTGAATTCGTAAAAAAAAAAAATTTGAGATGAGGATGAGATATGATATTACGATGATAGAGAAGTCGAAAAAAGTGGGTCCGGCGATTCCGTCTGTCTGTCTGTCGGAAAGTTTACAGGCATCTACAGGCTTAACTACTGGTCCGATTGACTTCAAATTTGAAAATTAGAGGTTTGAGCAAAAAGTCATATCCCAATTTTTTTATTTTTGTTTTAAGATCAAAATTTAGGGTAGCCACCATACGATTTTTTTGGCCAAAAACCAAAACTTTTTTTTTCACAAAAACGGCCCGAACGATTTTTTTTAAACTTCCTCGAGTTTAATTTTTTTTAAACATTCATGTGTTTTATGTAAAAAAAAAATTTTTGTATTGCTCCAAAACGGTACCTCCCATAGAACCGTTTTTTTTGTTATTAGATTTTCTCGAAAACTGAAAGTCCGATCAGCGTAAGTTTTTTTTTCGAAAGTACGTATATATTGTTCAAATAATATTTTGTTTTCAAAAAAATTTCAAATTTTTTTTTGGATTTTTAAAAAATATTTTTAACTTTTTTTTTCAAAATTCTGTATCTCAAAAACGGATCAATTTTAAAAATCCAAATTGGAGTATAATATGTATATTTACATGGTCTTGAAAACTGCATACCCAAATTAATTTTAAGATATTTTTGAAAAATTTTATATATAAAAAATTAATTTAAAAAAAAACGGCTCCGACGATTTTCAAAAAAAAAATTCAATAAATCAAGAATAAGGTTTGAATTTGTTTGGAATTTAAATTTTTGGAATGAAATGTTTTTACGAGGTTCATTTTCAAATTTTAATTTTCTTAATGAATTCTAATTATTTTTATATATTGAGTTTTTTTTTTGTGAGTTAAGTGTAAGCTGTAAGTAAGAGTGTAATCAGAATTGCTTATAGTATATCTCTTATTTTAACACTACTTTTTGCAATTTAAGTAATCATAAATATTTAGTTTTAGCATGCAGGAGCAAGTTCGTACGACCCAGTCGTGCACATTTTTTCATTTTACATGGAGCTTAGAAAATTGTAAACAAATATATTTTCGTTGTTCGTTTAGTGGTGGTTTCTTTTGTTTCTGCAACCATTTTATATGATCTGTGGTGTTTGGTACTGTGCAGACTGTTGAAACTTGAAACACTTGCATTTACACTTTTTGCTTAATTTTTACGGCAGAGCCACATGAATTGGAAGCACATCTCAAAATTACTCGTCGATCAACTTCGAATGTTACCGTTTTTTTTTACGTCCTTTCATGTATTTCTCGTACGAACTTTTATTTATGAGGTACGAATAGATATCATACCTCAGAAAAATCGTGTGCTTATTCAGTTGCAGCGAAGTGTACATTAGGGTGTCCCGACAATATTTTTTTTTGGATTTTCCGAACAAAAGACCTCTCAAAACTTGCGTAATTGGACTAAGATTACAAAAATATATAAAAAAAAATATTAAAATTTGTCTAGGGGGTTGTTTCGACCCTCAAAATTTTGACAAATTGATATTTTTATGCTTTTTTTTCCCTTCCTTAATTTCGGTTCCTGAGCTGCTATTTATTATAAAATATTAACTTTTTGATCATATTAGCTTTAGAACATATTTGACGTTTTGATTTGCATGCAACAATACGTTTCCAGCGGTTTCAAATTTATAAGGTTTTAAGCTAAAAATACCCCCAATAGGTGACCAAAATTGAATTTTTTTAATTTTTGGCGCATATTGCTATTATCATCATTTTCCTGGAACTTAAAACCACTGCTCTATAAATTTGACACAATTTGAATTAAAGTTTCTATACCTATCCGATTTTGAAGAAAAATTTGTTTATAAATGCACAAATGACTTAATTTATTGATGTCCTTTAAGGATATGGGTTTTTACCTGTTTTCTACCTGTAAAATACATTGGGATCATATAAAAAACTTGACGATCGGCAGCTACCAACTACAAGAGATGTCATTAAATTCATTTTGTTTGTAAGGAACGAACTAAAACTTAAATTCAACGGAAAGGATCCTTCCCATTCAGAAATATATGCGATTGTTTTTGAAGAAATCGACAATATTTGGGCTAAAGCTTCGATTCCAATTGTAACTAAGGAAAGAGTTATTCAATTACTTAAATCCTGTTTCGAAAGGTACAATATTGTGAAGCGATACCCCAAAAGCAAACAAAATGCTAGTTTCGAAAACAAACTGAAGTGTTTTTTAGAGTCATCTGAGAAGCTTTTCGACATTGCTGCTTGTAAATGCACTTCAGTTGAAACTTGTTCGTGTTTAAAACCAAAGAAAGTTCCCATCCATGAGAGAAGTTTTTTGTTGGATCAAAGAAATGAAAGGAAAATGGTTGACAAGAAAGAAACAAATATCTTGAAGAAACGACAGCAGAGGCCAATTGAAGAGTCAAAGAGAGAAGCAAAAAAATGGTCTACGCAGGAAACGGATATTGTCTCAGGAAACTGCAATGAAGAGTTGGTGCGTGAATCTTCCCCAGAAACACATTCGGTAACAGAGGCATCCCCAACAAACCCTCCTTTGACAGAGGCACAACTTCAAGAGCTTATCGCAATAGATTGACGCTGCCAACAGTTGCCAAGGTATGTGATCGATACGGTTTATCGACGCGATCTGCTGCTGCTGTCGCTTCTGCTGTTTTGGCTGATATCGGCTTGGTTTCTTCCAAAGATTCAACTCTTGTTATAGACAAAAATAAGATCCACCGAGCTGTATCGAAATCACATAAAGAAGCTTTAGAAGATATTGGAGGTATTGCTATAAAAAGCATTTACTTTGATGGAAGAAAGGACAAGACCCTGATAAATGAGAAAATAGGGGCAACTAATGCTACTAATACTGGTTGGAAAGGAGGTGTCATTCAATATTTAGAGGAGTTCTTGAAGAGACCGCTGCAATGGTGTATTTGCATGCTTCACGCCAATGAGTTTCCTCTTCGTCATAAATTCTTGACATTAGATGGTTGCACTTCGGGTCCTAGAGAATATTCTGGACCTATTGGGAAAGAATTAGCTGATTGCGAAAGTAAAACCACCGTGAGCTTTTGTGCAGTAGCTGGTAATATGCCTGACTTGCCGAAAAATGTGGTCGATGAACTTAGTACGGATCAAAAATATCTTTATCAGATATGTCAAGCTGTATCTACTGGTTTCTGTTCTCCTGAGCTGGCAAACCGTCAACCTGGAAAAATGACACACTCGAGATGGCTTACTTCAGCTAATCGCATACTGAGACTTTATGTTAGTACTTTTCGTCCATCAGAGAATTTGCTATTTCTTGTCAACTACGTTGTCAAAGTATACGCTCCAATTTGGTTCCAAATCAAGCATATTTTCCAATTAATTATGTACTCTCGATATTTACCCGAAAATTTGAGATGTGTTGTGGATTCTATTTTATTTTATTTTATTTTATTTTATTTCGAAATATGGGTTGAAATATGGGTTGTTATAGTGCAACTAACAGGCAAAGCCCAATTACAAGTTGCACTATGTTTTACAGAGTGTTTTTGTACTTAGAGCTATCTTCTGTATATTAAGTATCTTTGTTTTACATTTTTTTTTGTTTTTTTTTTTTTTTTTTTTTAATTTTACTTGTTTCTGCTATTGGATATTCTTTTTTTTTTTTTTTAATTTTATTTTATAAAATGCATTTCATATCCAAATCTCAGGCGGCAATTTGGTAGTTATGAGTTGTTTGTAATGACTAAGAGACAAATTTAATATATTTACATTTGAAAAATATTGATTATGATTCCTTTGTAGTCTATTTTTAATTGCATTGAAATCAATGTTTGTACTTGATTCTGTTATAGAAAGAAATGCTTATTTTGCACATCCAGAAAACCTGCTTACCAGTATGTTGTTTGATGAAAGGGACCACATTCGGGAGCTGGCATTGCGAAGAATAAAAAAAGCTAGGGAAGCTGAAAATATCAACAAACGCAGGATATATAAACCACCAAAGATCAACTTCTCTGCTAAAGATTATATCGAAATTATTTTGTGGAACGAATGTCAGGTAACATCACCCCCGGTTCTTCGACATATTTCTTTTGAAGACCTTCAAATCATGGCAAAAGATAAGAGCTTGGAAATTGTTGACTTTCCCTGTCACACCCAATCTGTGGAAAGATGTGTTAAACTGGTAACAGAGGCATCACAGAGTGTAACTGACCCTACTTCTAGAGATAGCTTTTTTAAAAACAAGTTGAAATCTCGTGCAGAAATGCCAAATTTTGGACACAAAAATAAGTTTAAATTCTAAGGTTATGTCATTAATTAAATCTTATTTCTTGCTTATTTTGTTTTTATGTGATTTGTTTAAATAATATTAGTAATAAAATACGTTTAAGACTTAATTTTTTTATAGTTTTATTCAAACGGTTAAAGTATGTAAAAACATTAAATTTAAAAATCTTCAAAGCCGGGTACTACCCCCAAGATAACATTTTCTTTCAGTTTTTTTGACGTTTTCCTTATCTGTGTAAAATTACGCAAATTTTGATACCCCTTTTGATAGTGTAGCTCATACATCGACTTGACAACCTAGTGTACCTACATATACATAATACAGTCCACACTCTTCGCTGGTTTTTTATCCAGTTCCAGATTTCATTATAACAAGAATTATTTGGTTAAATAAGCAACCACAATCAACATAGATAGACATACAACATAACAAAAGCTTTTTATTAGTTTGTTTAGCCACCTTCCTTAAAACAAACAGTTTCCTGATAACCAAGAAAACCCCTTTAATTCCAAGAAGCCGGCATGAAAATCGTATAGCGGTTGTTGAACCGACAACTAATTTAAAATATTTACATTAACTGAGGCCAATGTAATCAAATTTGTCATAAATAACTCAACCAACAAAAAAGAAAATAAGGTAAGGACTTCGATTTGGTAGAGTTGTTTCCGAATGGATTATATTTTATTTGGTATGAAAACATCCTTCGGCGAAAATTAGTTTTTCCTTTTACTATACATCGTCGATGTCTTAAACTAATGTTATTAGTACCCAATGTCTAGAAAACCTTTTCTGGACTGTTTCATGTTTGTTTTTCTTTCTCACTAAATAAATACGAAGAAAATGTGTAAGAGGATCTGATAAGGATGTTTAAGTAGTAAAATTTTAGCTTAATCTTCTTGCTGCAATTGTGTAAGATAAAAGGTCTTACATTTTTTCTTGCGATATATAGAAAACATGACGAATGTATTGTATTCGTAAAAAAACTTAAGATTTTGATCAAATATGACATAACAATGATAGAGTCGTCGAAAAAAGTGGATCCCGCTATTTCGTCCATCTGTCTGTCTGTAAACGCATCTACAGCATTAACCACTGACCCGATTGACTTCAGACTTTGAAAATTAGTGATTTTAGCGAATTTGGGTGGGTGGTTTTTTCGGATTTTTTTTGGTTTGCTTATTTATAAGATCAAAATTTTGGGCTGCCACCAAAACCGAAAGTTTTCATTTTCTCAATAACGGCTATAACTATTTTGTTAAAAAATCCCCGTGAATATTTTTTCGTGGTATTTTGAATGTATAAAATATTTTTTTATAGATCCAAAACGGAACCTCTTATAAAACCGTTTATTTGTTATAAGATTTTCTCGAAAAAATAATAAGCTGATCAACGTACTTTTTTCGGGGGGAAAAAAATTGCCTAGATAGTATTTTTGTATTAAAAAAAAAATCAAATATAATGGTGCCATGACATTTGGCCATTTGCCATATGGCCATATTTCAAAATATGGTCATTTGACACTTTTCAATTGTGTCACATGGCCAAATGGCCATTTGTCGATTTGGCAATGTGTCATTTGACCATATTTTTTTGTGTCATTTAGCCAAATGGCCAAATTACGCTTTTCAAAGTGACAAATGGCCATATATTTGAATAGGTGACGTGAAATATCGCCAAACGAAATAAGGCCGAATTCGGAAAATTTGGCTTCATTTCGATTAAGAAAACGAAATAATACCAATTTGGCAGTATTTCGCTTGGAAGTAATGTAGTGGGTCACTATTATAGGTCAGTAGTCCTAAATTTATTTTATTTTCTATTGGACAAAAGTCCCAAATGAAAAAATGCGTTTTGTGAGAATCAATTTATTTATTTGTATTCATCACTATTATATGGAAACAAACATTTTTCATCGTAAAAATAAAACAAAAAAACGTATACGGTACGGTACACATAACTAAAAATATACCTGTGGCAATAAGACAGAGTAGCTTATCTCGACATAAGCGATTTTTGAGTTTTAAATGGATATTTCATAAGTACTTTGAAATCTACATTTCTGTCTTACCCCCATTTAAAAAGATCTCTCCGTTGCAAAGATATTGTACGTTTCATAAACGCTTATGTTTTAATGACCATACATTGCATACGACAGAAAAGCTTATGTTATTCAATTTTCTTATGTCTTCCAAATTTAGTTATTATCATTTAACAGAATCGCTTATGTCGTATGAAATTTTGTTTTTTTTTTTTTTATTTTAACCAGCTTCGTTCGAGTTTTTTGAAAAGACTTATGTTTACTTAAGTTTCTTTACTAAATTTTATTTGTATTTTAACCACACTTATGTAGACATAAGCTGTTTTGTAAAAATTAATAAAATCACAAACAAGATATATTAGGTTTGATAGAATCTCTTATGTCAACATAAGATATTCTATCGAATTTATTTTTTCAAATAACGGTTGCTTATCTCGAAATAAGATAGTTTTGTCAGCTGCATTTCAGTTGTTGTGTTGACTTAAGCGTGAACGTTGCGTTTTGTGTTCTTAATTGTTAAAGTGATCAGGCGTGATTATTGGTGTCTAGAAAATAATTTCTGTGTGTAAATTTGTTTATTAATAATATCTTCAACAGTTACGCGCTTAGTATTTAAGAGTATTTTTCATAAATTAAAATAAAATGGAACGCGCAAGAAAAATGTTATATCTGGCCTTAAAAAAACAGAGCCATTTAAACTGTACAGATTCCACACCTATAGAATACGAAGACAATACAAGTTTCTTAACTGGTAAGTTCTTTTTATCAAGTTTGACTAATATTATGAACACGGGGGTCATGCCCCCCCCCCCCCAAACAGGCCGCATTTGAAAAAATAGAGCTAAATCGATATTTTGCAAGCCGAATAGAAAAAAACAAACGAACAAAACCAAGTTTTTGCTCACTTAATAACCGGGAAATAACCAAATGACCACAATTAACATACTTTTCTGCCCTCTGAAAAAAATACTAGAACCAGAATTTTTACCTGTAAAACCAATCCGCACGACCAATGGAAAATGTTGAAAAAACAAGTAAAAGTGATAATCTTTTTGAGACATTCAAAAATAAAACTAATTTAGCCACATATTCATCTTAATTTTCCTTTATAAACAACTGTATAAATAGTTCAGTCCCCATTAATATACTTTTTATGAGAAGATACAAAGATTTTTTTAGAAAGGGAAAAGTTAAAGCACAATTCTTTGGACCTTCATAGAATAAGCTGTATTTAAAATGGCTGGACTGGAAATGCCAACAAATGCCACCCAATTCACTCATTTTTTTGGAGTTAATTGTTTTTTACATGTTGCAGATCCGCAAAATCAAAAAATTGATGATGTTGTAAATGGCAGTCACCAATAAATACAGAAATACAAAAAAATTGCTACCATATTTATCTTTAGTAAAAAAAACCCTAATTTCTACGACGTGTATTCAGAGTTAATTCTGAATACACGTCGTAGAAATTTAATTTGTTTTGAATTTCAAGCTTTGAAGTAGTCAACTGATTCCGAAAGTCAGAATAATTGATTTGTATTTGGCAATGCATCTTTGATTTCTTTCGGACTTATGATTATAATTTTTTCGTATGATTTCTACGAGGAACTCTGTGATAGGGTGTCTATAAAAAAACATCACCTTAATTAAAATTTATTTAATTTGCTCCGATCGAATTGAAGTATTCGTCAAATGAATCCTTGTTCGCTGTTTACTTTCTGGTTTAATTTTGTTAATTTCTTTTTTTTTATTGCAAAAATCAATAATAACTATTTTGATTCCAACGACACTGAAATCATCAATGGACTGTTGTTCTTTCAATGTTTTGATTGCAAACTGTGAAGTTAGCCACGCTACCATAAAAGGCGCGAAGTCATTTAAAAACACACGAGGAAACGTTTCGGAAGAAAATTCATAGTAAAAACATTTATTGGCTAAGATGTTTCTTACAGCCCGATTCTGCAGTTGTGACGAGTCACAAGTCATAAGCGCTTTTGACTGATTTCTTGTGAGGATAGTTGTGACTCGATTACAAATAGGAATTCTGAAATAACACTCACAAGAAAACTGACAACAATATTCAACTCAGCATGGTGAGTAAAATTATTGTTGTTTCAACCACAGATGAGTCAAAACGGAGATTGGAAATCAAGCTGTCAAAATGACAATGTCTACTAGTTTACTGCAAGAGTTTGCGTGTTTTTACCAATACTATCTCAGTAAACTTCGACATACCACCTGATTTTTGTTGCTTTTTTCTCATTTATTTATATAAAATTTGTGGTATCCGGAGGGTAAAACGTAAGTCAGTATCCGATCTTCTTTTGTCTCTGGTTTCACCTGTCTAGTTGAAATTAAATTAATTCATTATTTGTTTTCGAGTCTCTGCTTTCTGAAAAACTGAAAAAAACTCTTTGAAATTAAAAAATGCAAGGTAAAAGATATCTTTCTTAGCAGTAAATGACCAGTCATATTGTAAAAAATTTCCTGATAGCAAAATTCAACTTCCATTTTTCTTCATTTACGATATAGGAATCGTTAACGATTCGTTAACAACAAAATGAACCTCAATCCGAAATTTCAAAATAGCAGCAATATGTTTCTTGTTACCTGGTCTGAGGCAGGTCACAAATTTGAAAATTTTTGTGACTGTCCCAAGTTGTGACTCTGCACCAGAATACGAAAAAAGTCACAAAAATCATTTCACCTCAACTTGTGACTTTTGAGGTGTCAGTGAGGGTCCTCAGAATCGGGCTGTTAGTTTTGAGAGTACCTACCTACATTTTTTATATCCCTAAACAGTTTATAATTGTATATACACAATAAATTTATATATTAATGTAATGAAATTTTTTTATTAATTGAAGAAATTTGGTTGCTTTGTTTATTTGGCTATTCTTGGTATTTTTCTTATTTTTAATTTTTTTCTATCCTGTGACCCCCTCCAGAAAAAATTTCTGGATCCGCGCCTGCAATTTAACCTATGTCTATTTATTTTAACATATCGGATTCTACATAAAATCTTAAATCCACTTAAGAAACATTTTTTTTTTGTTATAGATTTGATAGAATATCTTATGTTACTTAAGAAGTTTAATTTTTTCAATTTGATTTTTACGTAAAATCTTAAGTTGAAAAATGTATTTTTTTCTACTTTCCCACCATTAGATTTCCTCGAAATAGGTAGAAATGTTTAATAACATGCTCGTATTACAGTCTTGCACAACAAAAATAAATAAATTATAATTACTAAACATTTTAGAAAAAAATCAATTTTTCTCGAAATGACGTTTTTCGACATATGGAAGCTACTCTGTCTTATTGCCACAGAACATATAAAAAAAAACTTATAGATAAAAAGGACCATTTTTATTTATACTATTTGTCGACAAAATTGACATCAGAGCAATTCATTTTTCAAAGCTGCTGCCATTTACTTTAATTTGGAAAAGGAACCACCACTCACCTTTGTAATGCACGCTTGAGTCTGGAATGCACGTGCTGCATTGCAATGATTCGTTTAAGCTTTCGGCTGAGGATGATGACGATCTGGAAAATTTAAAATCGATTTGGTTTGACTGGGAGCGTAAAGAGCGGAAAAAATTTTGCCCAAAAGAGAATCAATTTGGGGTGTGAAAATAATTGATTGATTGAAATAAAATTTGAAGACATGTGAGACTGAATTAAGGCCAAGTATTGCAAAAATAGTACTTTCGTCTGCATACACTTGATGCAAGAAAACTTAACACCCCATCAAAACAAACATGTCTCTGATGGACCTGTTAATGTAAATGTAATTGAAACAGCTAAGTTATTTTAGGTGACAATAAGATGAAACTGGATTCAAGTGCAGTGTGCTTGTAGAATGTCCTACTCTCACTCTACACCAAAGTTCAGAAGAACATTTGCGCTGGGTAGAGTTTCCTTTAGGTCACAAGGACTTAGAGCATGCGGTATGTAAACCTTGAAAATATGTTCAAACTGTCCACCTGATCTATTGTTTTACAAGATTTTTAATACTAATCACGAAGGTAAGGCACCCCGAGTTTTATTTCTGCACTTGTCCCAAAACAGTTACTGTGCGAAAAAATAAATAATTATTTCACTTGTAAATTTTTGTTCATATTAATTAACAACTGAAAAAAGTTTTTAAGTTCAATTAAAAACTGCAATTTATTTTTGTTTTGAATTTTTGCACTTTAAGAACAAGTTTCAAAGTGTTATTTGGCCATAATGGTCAAATGACACATTGTGAAGGCGACAAATGGCCATTTGGCCATGTGACACAATTGAAAAGTGTCAAATGGCCATATTTTGAAATATGGCCATATGGCACATGGCCAAATGTCATGGCACCAATATAATATATGGCACTCGTATCAATGAGAACATCCCGAGATTCCCGTTATATGCATCACAGACCAACTCTTGTGCACTGAGCACATACGCGATGTCATCAAAAAATGCCGCAAGATGTTTGCATTTCTTAAGACGGTACAAAGAAATTTTTCTCCCTGTCTCATCTGGCTTTTATCTATGAGACTTTTAGCCGTCCAAAGCCTGAGTATAATTCCCATCTTTGGGTTGGTGCTCCAGCTACATACTTAAGCCATCTGGATGGTATACAAAGAAGAGCCGTAAGAATGATCGGTGATAGAGACATCACTGATTCATTCTCTTTTAGACCACCGCGTCGTAACGTTTCGTGTCTCTCTCTGTTTTATCGTTACTCCTACGGTAACTGCTCTAGAGAAATAGCCAATTGCATTCCTCCCCTTAAACAATTCAACCGTAATACCTGCGCTTCCAGGAATGCCCATCAGTTTACCCTCGAGCCCAACTACGCGAATGCGGAACTCTGTTCCACACTCTGTCTTTCCCAATCATTGCAATGATCAAGAATTCAAGACCAATGTGCACTAATACCTCTTTTCCTACCCCTTTCTTTCTTCCTAAAGCACTCACTGTGTCTCTGGCATGGAAAGGGTATAAAAAAGCCGTTGATAGGGTGCAAGTTATAAAAAAAAAAATACCCAGATTAATCCTAGCAAATTTTTGAAATATTTTATGCAAACAATATTAATTAAAAAAAAAACTTCTCCAAGAATTTTCTTTTAAAAATTTTGAAAGTCAAAATTTCATGCCATCAGCTTTATTCCGATAAAATATGTTCTTTGGATAGATACATACAATGAACATTGGAAAACATGAACTAATTAAAACCGAGGGTGTTCATGTTTTTGAGATTGTGCATATTTTGGTATGTAAAATTTTAGTGCCATTCTTGTCATAATTGTCAATGTCATAATTGTCACTACGCATTTTTTATATTATGGGAATTCCCGAAGTTTAAAATACTCATTCAGCGCATTTGTGAATAGAAATAAAAAAAAAAAATCTGTTCATGTTTTAGAGCTTTTAGATTTGTTCACGTTTTAGAGTACCTTACTTACTTATGGTGGCGCTACAGTTCAGGTCGGACCAGGGTCTCACCCAACAAATGTTTCCAGCCAGCTCAGTCCCTGGCTAGCTGTCTCCAGTTTCGCAGGCCAAATTGGTTTAGGTCCTCTACCACCTGTGTGCTCCACCGGAGTCGCGGTCTTCCTCCTCTGCGACGCCCTTCCGGGTTGGATTCGAAGACTCTACGAGCCGGAGCATTATTTTCCATTCGCTCAACATGACCCAACCATTTCAATCGTTGGACCTTAACTTTTCTGACTAGGTCAGTGTCGCTGTACAGCTGTACATTAATCCTTCGTCTCCATTTCCCAATATGCAAAGCACCCACATCAATGTTGTCATAGTCCATGTCCCTTCTGCATCACACCATACATGAGGACCGGGATGAAGCGGGTATTTGTAGAGGTGTCACTTATTGCTCGGGAGAGGACTTTACTACTCAATTTGCCTCTAAGTCCAAAGAAGCAGCGATTGCAAGAGTGATTCTTCGTTTGATTTTCAGCGCTGGAGTTGGTGTCTGAGTTGATAGCGATAAAGATAAATCTGCTATGTTGACGTTTGCTCCAAGACGTCACGTCGATGTTGGTTGTCCTTTCTTGTCGACAGCATTAACTTGGTCTTGCCCTCGTTTAAACCACTAGACCCATCATTCCTGGCTTCGTCCAAACGCTCCACTGACATCACGCTTGTTCTTCCAATTAAGTCCAATGTTATCTGCGTATCCTAGTAGCTGGACGGACTTTTGAAAATAGTGCCTCCGAGTTGAATTGGAACTTCGCACAATCTTTTTCAAGAATGATGTTTTGAAGAAATCGCATGACAACCGCATCTACTTGTCTAAAAACATTTTTGTCATCAAAAGCGTCCGTTAGGTTTTTTTCGACCATGGTGGAACAGCGTGAATTTCCATTGTCATCTTACACAGACGGAATTTTTCTGGATGCCAAAAGTAGACCATTGCTCTATATAGTTGGTCTCTATAAGACCTGTCATACGCGCCTTTGCATCTATAAAAAGGGTGGTAGGTACGATTTGAATTACTGGTCTTCTCCAGATCTGCCGTAGGTGAATATTTGATCGATGGTGGACTTTCCGGGTCTGAAGTCACACTGTTAAGGACCTACCAGGTTGTTGACGAAGGGCTTCAAACGTTCACACAGCACGGCAGACAAGATCTTATAGGCGATGTTAAGGAGACTTATACCTCTGTTGTTGGTGCAGTTCAAGGGATCTCCTTTTTTGAGGATCGGGCTTACGATGTAGAGTACCTAGTCAATGTAAGAAATGCAGTGTTCACGTTTTGGGGTAGTTCACGTTTTGGGGTGGCGTTTTCCAATGTTCACTGTATTTAAATTTAAATTTTTATTAATGAATTTTAACTACGTTTTTATTAATGTGCATGTTTTTTGTGAGTTTATTTTGGAATACAGGGGCAAGTTCATGCGACCCAGCCGTGCACATTTTCAAATAAGTTTTTATAATTTTATAATAGTGTACCTATAGCTCCTCTTACTGAGACGAAATTAGTTCTTTATTTCTTATTTTCAAGTAACAAACAACATCATACATACACAGTAAAATTGAAGCAGACATTCAGCTATTTAAATGGTTCTCATTGGTTTTTTGTATGTGACCTTTTAAAAGCTTATTTGAACCCCTTTCTAATATAAGACTTCTGACTTTTGAACTTCCTAAATTTCTTCATACAACACATTATGAATTTCATAAAAAAAAACTCCAAACATATTTGTCAGCTTATTTTGAAAACAATCACATTTCTTTGAAAAGGATTCAACAATTCTTTAGAAAAGAAGTTGGAGTTATGTACAATGAACATGTGGCGAAAAAAAATCTTTAAAGACAATGAAATACCCATCATATGCATACAAAATACTGTCCCATCCGTATAAACTATTTTGACCTAGTTTATTTATCATGCAACTTTTGTTTGAATCGCAGAATGGCCAGTAACAATGTAAAGAGAAAACTCAAGAGATGCGTGTTGTTGACAGAGAAATCACACTGCATTGTTCATGTTAAGCTAAGGCCAACAAAAATAAAGTAACACCTACTCCTAGAGTACAGTACGTAGAACGCAGAACAGCAGGAATATTTTTTTTTCAGAAACTTTTATGCATGTTATGAAATACATATGTAGATGAAGAAACAAAACCCTTCTTTTCATAACAAATCCTAATAAAAAGTCAGGTACCTACCTACTCGTTCATGTGCCTACATTGCAAATCAAAGCACAATGACTTTTGAGGATAAAAGATATAAAAGATTTAACTTTGTAAATGCTTAAAAGAGGATTCGAAATAAATATTAATCCTCAACTGTGAATTTAAGAAAACTATTAGACGAAAGTCTTTGAAGTAACAGGTTATTAAAAAAAAATAAAGCCGTCAAATAATAATTATGCTTGGATGTATTTATTCCCTTCGTTGCTCATAATAAAAAAAAAAAATTAAGCTGGACTGATGATCAAATATTACATTTCTCTGGTATTTATGCATTCTGCCGTTTTTTTTTAAAGTACAGTTTCAACATTGCAAAGTGATCAATCTTTTTTTCATTTGGATTAAGAAAAAGTTTATTTCTTGCTTTTCTCATCATATAACACACTGCATTTTCTTCTTATGACTGGGATGGTTCGATTATTTATATATAAAAAGACAAATACCTATGTTGAAGTTGTATGTCGCGACGTTTTATTTTTTTTTTTCAAGCGGGAGGATGTCGCAATCATTCGTTTCGTTGAGCAATGATGACAGCATGCCAATTCGGTACCGTCGCTTTTCGAAACAATGGATCCTTAACCAAATATGAAAACATCATTCATTTGCGTGGTAGCTCTATAGTTATTCTTGGATTCCGATTTTGCATTGGTCTCGCTAGAGCTCTATATAAAAACATGTTTGCTTGCGATAGACTACTGATCTATAATTGGTATTTACCCAGACAATGCGACTGTTATGATGACTTTTGAAGGCTCCAATCAGTTTGCATACATCGGGGGAGTTGAAAGTGAAAGGGTTCCAATAACAATTGATAATAATAATACGAAGCTGCATCAGCAATATATTTGATATATAGGCCAATTAAGATATAGCGCATGTGACGAGCATGTAGTGGCAAAAGGCACGATCTTTTAACTCGTAGTTGTTTGAGATATCATATTAGTCTGCTGGAATACCACGAAATAAAGTTTACTTTAAGAAAGGCAGTCTAACAGTTACTAACCTGGATCAATATGTGAATTGCATAAGACTTATAAAACTAACTAAACTTTGTCTTCTATCTGCCATCTGGCCATCTGCTTTTGTTATTTCATCTTTAAGCTAACGGCTTGCAGCCAGGTCGTACGGAAACAGTATAGTACATATAAGAAATAACATAATTTCGCTTTGATTTTTTTTCTGCTTTTTATTATGAATCAAGTAATAAGTTCTCCATACAAGCTTTGGGAAGTAAAGTGTCAGATGTTATTGCAACAATAATATGGTAATAGGTGACTTAAGAAGTTGATTTTAATAAATTTTAATAAATTGGACCTTGCTATAATCTTCGACGTGCGTCGCGTCGTTGACCAGCCTGGTTTAGTCGATTAGCTACGTTTTCTACAACTTTAGTTTAAATTGTAAAACAGGATTAACATATAACAGACAATAATGCAAAACCGTTGAAGATCCACTACTTTTGTACCATGTGTTTGGCCAAAAATGTGGACGCCCCATTTTCCCTTATAAATTTCCAGAATCCAAAAGAAACTAATGAAAAAATAGATATGAGTGCGACCCATGTGTCCACACGACTAACTCTCCAGAGAAGAAAAATTAGTAAAAACATAAGTTGTTTTGCAAAATTTCCAGCCAATGCATCCCGTTTTAAGTTGTACAATGTACACACGCGTTGGTTTTTAAAGTCAAATTCCCATAAAACTGATGTATTGGACCACTCACTTTAAGTCGATCAATAACAGTGGCACCACTCTGTCAAAATTTTGGTCGTACCAATCTCGTCGACAAATGAGTTACTAACCTTGCTCACTGTAAAACACAGCCTTTATTACTCCTGAATATTGTAGTTTTCTATTAGTGAAAGCATATCTCTAATTCTAATAAGTTTAGTAGAATTATTAACATTGAAATGGCAAAACAGCGTTTAGTGGGTCAGCTTGTAAAAAAAATATAGTAGGTGATACTCCTGAATTATTGTTTGTAATAATATTCTTGAGTTTTAACCGATTTAAAGTCATAATTCCTGCACTCATATTGACTGTTTTTTTTCTTATAACCACGAAAATAAATCTGGCTTAAACTAATTTTCAATTGAGTATAACAAATTATTGACAAATAATATATTTTATTGAATTGATAAATAAGATTTTATGAACTTTTGTTGAAGTTTTTGCAGATATTATCATAATTTTAGTTATATTATGGTTGCTTTAGTTTTTATATTCCCATTAAAAAACGCTCTCTTAACAAGACAATATCGCGTCAAGACAATACAATTTCATGACAATTCGGTGAGTGGCTTACAAGATAATCGAGTAGAAAAAACGTGACCCGCATAAGTACATACGTACATACGAACATACATAAACACACACATCCTTCATTATAAAAAGGATTCGGATTCTATTGACCTCGAAACATGAAGATATGCAAAAATTGGAGATTCACAAAATCAGCCCCATTACAATAACTTGCCCTAGGAAGTTAATAAACTGATCCAACCTAATACATACATCCACTAGCTGACCCAGCAAACGCCTTTTTTCATATAAATAAAATGAATCAAAACAAATTGAATGTTTGTATGATATCTTTCTACAACTTTAATTTAGATGGTGGTGTACCATCGTGTTTCAAAAACTCTTATAACGAATTTGGTTTACTACAAATGCAAGGACTTACTTACTTACTTAAGGTGGCGCTACAGTCCGTTGTGGACTTGGGCCTCAATCAACAGTCTCCGCCAGCTAGCTCGGTCCTTAGCTAGTCGTCTCCAGTTTTGCACTCCAAGTTGATTGAGGTCCTCTTCCACTTGAGTGCGCCACCTGAGTCGCGGTCTTCCTCTCCTCCTACGTCCCTCGGGAATAGTGTCGAAGGCTTTCCGGGCCGGAGCATTGGTGTCCATTCGCTCTAAATGACCGAGCCATCTGAGTCTCTGGACCTTGACCCTTCTGGCTAGGTCCATGTCGTTGTACAACCCGTAAAGTTCGCTGTTGTATCTTCTTCGCCATTCCCCTTCAATGCACACGGGGCCAAAGATGACCCGAAGAACTTTCCTCTCGAAACAGCCTAAGGCACTTTCATCCGATTTTGTCAGGGTCCATGCTTCTGCACCATACAGCAGGACTGGGATGATGAGTGTGTTGTACAGTTTTACCTTAGTTGCTCGAGAGAGGGCTTTTCCACTCAATTGCTTTCTTAGCCCAAAGAAACAGCGATTAGCAAGAGTTATTCTTCGTCTGATCTCGGCGCTGGTGTTATTGCCCGTGTTTATAGCGGAGCCTAGGTAGACAAACTCCTCTACTACCTCGAAGTTATACGCGTCTATTGTGACGTTCTGCCCGAGCCGTCGGTGTTGGGTGTCCTTCCTCGAAGACAGCATATACTTCGTTTTTCCCTCATTTACCGCTAAACCCATTTTTGCCGCTTCTGTCTCAATTCTCACAAAGGCGCCATTGACATCACGCTGTGTTCTTCCCATTATATCAATATCATCGGCGTACGCGAGAAGTTGAACAGATTTTTGGAAGATAGTGCCTCTGGTGTTGACGTTGGAGTTCTGCACTATCTTCTCAAGAACGATGTTAAAGAAATCGCATGACAGTGCATCGCCTTGTCTGAATCCTTTTTTGACGTCGAAAGATTCCGTGAGCTCGTTGCCAACCTTGATGGAGCAGCGTGAGTTCTCCATCGTCATTTTGCACAAGCGAACGAGCTTGGCAGGGACGCCAAAACTAGACATAGCTTTGTACAGTTCGTCTCTGTAGATGCTGTCATACGCGGCCTTAAAATCGATGAAAAGGTGGTGGGTATCGATTTGGAGTTCATAGGTCTTTTCCAGGATCTGCCGCAACGTGAAAATTTGGTCGATGGTTGACTTTCCTGGCCTGAAGCCACATTGATAAGGACCAATCAGATTGTTGACGAAAGGCTTCAGACGTTCACATATTACGGCAGAGAGGATCTTGTAGGCGATGTTAAGTAGACTTATTCCTCTATAGTTGGCGCAGTTTAGAGGATCTCCCTTTTGCAAGGACAATACAGCGTAAACAGGTCCACTGCACTAAATCCGACAAGCAGAAAAATAAACAGCGAGTTCTGTTTCTTTTTTATCTTTAACCATGAATAAGAAATAGGAGCAATGACTCCTTGCGGTACATAAATCTACCTTCCGTCTGCTCTATACTAAATACTGACTGAAATTCCTTGCACTGCAAATGGAATTCATTGCTTAGCTGTTGAACTTTAAGTGTCTCTAATATTACTCTTGGCGCAATACTATTTCAGCATTCGTCGCATTTAAACTCTAAAGTTGGAATTTCAAATATTCTTTTTTTTTAAGTACTATGAGATAGTTTATTCGTCTTTGTTCGGTCCAGTCCTATAAAAATCAATCAAAACCTTTTCTTGGCCCTTAGTTCTATTGATTTTACCCAATCCACTGTTATATTAACTTTACCTTACTTTACTCCAACTCCAATGTCAACGGGGGTGAATTACTGAAGTAAGTATATAATAATTATAAAATCAATATGAAATGAAAATGAAATGTTAAGAAATTAGAATTAAGAAATTCTGATGTCGAAATTTATGATTTCGATATCAGAAGTAGGTTAACATTTAAGAAATTTAGCAAGTAATCAGTAATCAGTGAGAAGCCCGCCACTCTAAAACAAATAAACAACATAAAAGGTAAATAGTCTTCATTTTTATTTTACAAATCGGCGCCCAGCGCCTAGTATCTCTGGCTTACCTTGGCGAATATAGTCATTTGTGTTTTGACTAGTTATATATAGCAGGAACGGATTAAGATTATTTTCTAGGGCTAATTGCACACACATCAATTTTGAACGGGACCTGGCAAACACACCGACCGCTGATCGGTGACAGCAAAATGCCGACGAGCAGTCGGTCACTATCACTATATCACCGGCAGTGTCGGGAAGAAGTGGGGTACGTGATTTAATACAAGCCGACCATACGATTGCTCTCGCCTCATTCAGTGTGTGAAATTGACTACGTTTAAAACTAAAAATCCGGAAAAAATTAGTGCGTGTGCTAGCACTCGCTATCGGCAAAATGTTGGTCGATTTTATACTGGCGGTTAGAAATCGGTGTGTGGGCAATTAGCCTAAGGTGAATGGGGGCAAGTTTAATTCTTGAAAAATATTCGTTATAAAAATTCAGTTTTGTATTAAAAACAACCAAGTTATACAAAAACACATTTGAATAATTATAAGAAAGTAGGTAGTTTTGGGTATAAAACCCGCCCATGCTTTGAGTTCTTGCATTTCCATTAACAATAACAATCCTTTTTCGTACATGCGTGTTTTTGGATTTTTAAAATTGCCTTTGACATTTTGTTTTATTTTGTTTTAACATAAATTAATGCTTTCAAATAGCAGATTAGGGTTGACAGGACATGTGGCCATAAACCAAAAAAAGGCAAAATGTTTTCGGTTATTCGATATAAAATTTAATAAAGGTATTCAAAAAAACTTACCAATAAATTTATAAAGGAAAGGATTTAGGGTTCCTACCTTTTCGGTAACAGGAATATTGTATAGAAATATATACTTACATGTTTTGATTGGGGTTTTAACTAAAATGCTTGTTGACTGAGAAGCAATTAACAACCCTGAGGTATGTGTGTGCATGTGTATCTTTCCCATTAAAATGAAATTTTTGATTTTGCATACAGGCATTACAGCTTCAATAAATGTCTTAATAGGTTTTACATGCAAACGCGTTGTGCATGTACATTTTTTAGATAAAAACGTGATTCGATTTTGCAACATCACTTTTAGAAACTACTATGGAAATCACTGCTGGTAAACTATCTTAGTAGGAATCGAACAATTATCACAAGATATTTCAAATCAGAAGTTAGTCCAATAGAATGAAAAACTTTTCTTTCTCACACTGGACTCGTAAAACCTATCATCATCGAACTAATTTCGAAGCCGTTAGCTAATATAAGAACATTAGCCTCACAAACGTTTAAGGAACATCTGTTACAGTCGAGAGATGATGAAAAAGATATACCTCTAAGAAGATCTAAAATTGGCCATCAATGCCTACCTAGAATACTATAGTTTGTATTGGAAAACTCATAATAGCCCACGAGCCCACAAACAAGAAAGCTCCGAATAGTTTGTTTAATAAAAAATAAAAGATAAGACGAAGACGTATAAAATTCGCTTGTTCAGTGTGAATTAAGCTAGCCGAAAATATTTTTAATTATTTTGAGGTATTGCTTAACCTAGTCACTCGTAACCAAAAAGGCTGCGCGATAACGATACGGTCTTGTCGTGGTGTCAACGGCCGTTCTGGTTCTGATCACTTTCTTGTTGGTATGTTATTCCGAGGCCGTATTCTTGACAGCAGACACAATGCACCCGGTTCTCAGGATCAATATTACTGCCTTGCTCACTGAATCACCAACAAAACCTACAGTCATGCGTTCGTCCTTTAAGATTGATGATGAGGATGTTTTTCAATTGCATTTCTTCGAGTGTTCTGATTACGGCTAGTATTTTCCTCAGCTTCCGTGATAATTGAACGGAACTAATGGTGTATGACACAATTTCCGTTTTATCGACATCATCGTAGTAGTTGACCGTCAACAGCGCCTCAAGCACGATCCGGTCAGGGCCTCTATCTTCGAGTTCTTTTATGTATCCTACATGTCTGCCGGTCTGTCTTTTCCATGAATTGAACCCCAAATAACTTACCGGACTAGTACTCTTCGCTCTTGATTATATTTTACCAATTTTGAAAGACTTTTCTCTGCAACCGATCTGGCTTAAAGGGGGTTATAAAACTTGTATGTTCTTTCAAAAGATGTCAATGTCCTCTGTAAGTCTGTTTCCAAAAATTTTAAGTTAAAAATTTCTTCACAATAAATAAAACAATATTCAGAATGCATAGGATGAAATTGTAATGTAAACAAAATTACGTATACGCCATAGTGTCCAAAACATATAAGATAGTATGATTAGTTTCTGGTACTTTTAGTTTAAACCAAAATATTTTTGCCAGATTATAATCGCTATTTCTTTCTCAGGTAAGTAAATAAAGGTAAAGGCAAACGGACGCAACTTTAAATATAAGCCTGTTGCATTGTTTTTACATCATCGCTCTTTTGTAGATTAAATGTCTTGATTCTAAAAACCAGTCTAAATAACCTACAACGCTGCATCGGTTCTGGTTCTTAAATGGAGTCATAAATAGTAGGCTTCATAATACCAAGATGTTAGAGTTCCTTGCGGAACTGTTAAGGGATTCTCGCGTCAATTAAAGTACACTTTCTTATTTCCATGGATAATTGAAATTGAAGGGAGTGTGTACATTATTCGCTCACAGATAGCACCAGCAACCACAAGCGTGTCAGACGAATATTAATTATCTACTCTGACTTTCGCAGACAGTTACAAGAAAATAAATAGAAAATTATTTATATAGATAGGTTGAAAATTATTTTCATAAATATATTTGCCTTAAAGTATTTGAGAAGGTAGCCCTTTTCAGCACAGAAAACACTTTTGAATTCGCTTTGGATAAAGATTTCAATAAACATGTGATCATAATACTTAAGGACAGGTTAAACACTTTACAAAATTTCTTGCAAATTCTTTAATTAGGTACAATTCTCGCAGAAGCGATGTTATTTGTGTTCATAAAAAAAGCAATTATTCCATGAGAATAGCTCCATCAAAAGAAGAACAAATTTCAGTTGTTACATTACCTTCTCAAATATTTCATTGTTCATTTTAAAAATTATTGGTTTCAATACTTACTTACTTACATACTTAAGGTGGCGCTACAGTCCTTTGTGGACTTGGGCCTCAATCAACAGTCTCCGCCAGCCAGCTCGGTCCCTAGCTAGCTGTCTCAAGTTTTGCACTCCAAGTTGATTGAGGTCCTCTTCCACTTGAGTGCGCAAACTGATTCGCGGTCTTCCTCTCCTCTTACGTCCCGCGGGTATAGTGCCGAAGGCTTTCCGGGCCGGAGCAATCGTATCTATCCGCTCTTAATGACCGAGTCATCTGAGTCTCTGGACCTTGACCCTTCTGGCTAGGTCCATGTCGTTGTACAACCCATAAAGATCGCTGTTATATCTTCTTCACCATTCCCCTTCAATGCACACGGGGCCAAAGATGACCCGAAGAGCTTTCCTCTCGAAACAGCCTAAGGCAATTTCATATCCGATTTTGTCCAGGTCCATGTTTCTGCACCATACAGCAGGACTGGGATAATAAGGGTGTTGTACAATTTTACCAAACTTGCTCGAGAGAGGGCTTTTCCACTCAATTGCTTTCTTAGCTTTAGTAATTCTTCGTCTGATCTCGGCACTGGTGTTATTGCTCGTGTTGGTAGAGGAGCCTAGGTAGACAAACTCCTCTACTACCTCGAAGTTGTATGCGTCTATTGTGACGTTCTGTCCGAACAGTCGGTGTCCTTCCTAGAAGAAAGCATATACTTCGTTTTTACCTCATTTACCGCTAAACCCATTTTTGCCACTTCTGTCTCAATTCTCACAAAGGCGCCATTGACATCACGCTGTGTTCTTCCCATTATATCAATATCATCGGCGTACGTGAGAAGTTGAACAGATTTTTGGAAAATAGTGCCTCTGGTGTAGGTCGTTCTTCTCTCAAGAACGATGTTAAAGAAATCGCATGACAGTGCATCGCCTTGTCTGAATCCTTTTTTGACGTCGAAAGATTCCGTAAGCTCGTTGCCAACCTTGATGGAGCAGCGTGAGTTCTTCATCGTCATTTTTGACGAGCTTGGCAGGGATGCCAAAACTAGATATAGCCTTATGCAGTTCATCTCTGTAGACGCTGTCATACGCGGCCTTAAAATCGATGGAAAGGTGGTGGGTATCGATTTGGAGTTCATAGGTATTTTCCAGGATCTGCCGCAAAGTGAAGATTTGGTCGATGGTTGACTTTCCTGGCCTGAAGCCACATTGATAAGGACCAATCAGATTGTTAACGAAAGGCTTCAGCCGTTTACATATTACGGCAGAGAGGATCTTGTAGGCGATGTTTAGTAGACTTATTCCTCTATAGTTGGCGCAGTTTAGAGGATCTCCCTTTTTCAGGATCGGGCAAACAATGCTGAGTTTCCATTCATCGGGCATGCATTCCTCTGACCATATCCTGCAGATGATTTGCTGCATACTCCTATCTAGCTCATCGCCTGCTGCTTTGAAAAGCTCAGCAGCTAGACTATCTGCTCCAGCGGCTTTTTTGGATTATAGCCGTGATATTGCGGTTTTTTTTCTTTTAGATCGGGTTTACGGAAGTGTTGACTATCATCGTATCCGATAAAAGGCTCCTATCTGACGGCGGTGTTTTGTTCGTCGTCGCCGTTACAGTCTACAGAAGTGGTCTTTCCAAATCCCCAGCATTGACTGCGATTCTATTACTATGTTTCCTTGTTTATCTCTGCAGGCATCGGTTCCTGTTCGATGACCTTGACCCAGCTGTTTAATCTTTCGATAAAACCTATGAACTTAATTCCTGCTGTTGGCTCTTTCAACATTCTCAATCTGGGGTTTCTCATGCTCTCTCTTTTTTTCTCCTGAGAAGCTGGCGTTCCTCTCTTCTCTTTCGCTCGTGAGCTCTACGAGCGAAAGAGGGCAATAAAGTGGGCATACTTTTCGGATGTCATCCTTCCAGCGTTTATGTTGTCCACCTACACTTCTTTTGCTTCCTAAAGGTATCCGGTTATTAATTTTGTATATCGATTATCAGGTGTATACGTATTACATGTCCTGCCCATTCCCATTTGAGTTTCTTAAGCCTGTGTCTAACGCCTTCAAAGTTAGTTTGACTTCTTATATTCTGATGGTTAATTTGCTGGGCAATATTAACGTTCAAAATAGCTCTCTCCATTGCTCTCTGACATGATTGGAGTTTCATTTCAGTGTTTTTCGTAGAGCTCACGAGCAGCTCTTGTCCTTCTATGCAGCGCCACTTTGTATGCCTCCTGCTTGGCTGCATGAGCCTGCCTGCATTCTTCGTCAATCCAGGGGTTTTGTTTTGGTGGCTGTGTGAAACCCAGCACATTAGAGGCGGTATCTCTAACTGCTTTGAGGTAATGTTGCCACTGGTCTTCAATACTTGATGTTGGCAGTATAGGACTCCTTAAGATGTAACTTGACACTCGATCAGAGAAGGATCTGGCAATCTCTTCCGATTGTAGCCGTCTGACGTCGAATTTTCTTGCAGAATATCCTTGTTTTGGCCGTTTTCGGGATATTTGTAGCACTACCTTGCCTACGACGCGACGAGGAGCTCCTGAATCTGAACACGAAAATGGTCTCAATAGTTGAGTTAGCAATAGTAAAGAATAAATGAAGTATTTTTTGGCGGAAAATAATGCATTTCTGTTTTTAATTAATTGAATAAAATCGATTTTTAGCGTTACGTACACAGAATGCAAACGAAAGCCTTATAACATCACTTCGTTTTATGTTTATTTGTCTCTCATAAGTGCTTGGAATACAATAGTTATCTCAAATAGTGTTTAAATATTTTTATAGCAGAAAAAAACAACACAAACCGCAGTCCTTCAGTCTTCGTATAAGAACAAAAAATAAAATGAAATGTATATTGACATTTACCTTCTCTTGAAATTAACTTCAAATCCAACAGACTTCAATTTCAATTCAATTTCAATTTCAATTTATTTCAAATGGTGTACAAATAAGACTGAGTCTTTTATAGTACCTTTGATACAGGACAAAATTAATATATGTTATGTATTAATAAGTTAAAATAATATATAAACATTCAATATTTAAATACAAGAAAAAGCAAAAAAAATAAAAACAGAAGAAATGGTATAATATGTACAATACAAAAAAAAGAGGCAAGAACAATTATTTTATTAAACTGAGATTAATTATTTTTATTTTCAATTTACTGTTTGCATGTTAGATGAATTAATATATTCAAATAGTGCTTTTTTAAATTGTAAGATTCCTACTATTTGTTTTAAACCTACAGGCAAAGAATTCCAAAGTTTGATTGTATATACATAAAATAGTCTAGACGAATTCAAATACGTACAAAAAGGTGTAATAAGATTCAGAGTTCGGGAAGATTGCGAGAACTGTAGCTTTTCAAATAAATATAGCGGAGTTTTTCTTTGAATTATCTTATGCAAGAACATACAACATCTCGTATCGAGGAACTGTTCAAAAGTACATCCAAGGACTAATTGATGGTATTGAGAGACATGGTCAAACCTACTCAGATTAAAAATATACCGAATTATACTATTGAAAGCAACAAGCAGTTTATGAAGTGAACGAGAATCAAGCTTAGCGTAGACTACTGAACTATACTCTATAATAGGCAAAAGCAACGATTTACTGATTTTCAACTTGGTTTCAGTAGGAGTTAGGTAGGAAAACATATTCAATTTTCGGAGACCACCGTAGATGCGACCTACAGAAGTATTAATATGATCGTTGGCTGAAAGGGTACTATTTATTTTAAAACCAAGGCTATTAACAACATTTTTAAATTCAATACGGAATCGGGATACGAAATTTTGGAAATAGAAATTATTTGAGATTTTGCTGGGTTAAGCGTTAAGCCATTATACAGAGTCCATTTATAAATCTCTTCCAAATCTTCATTCATTCGGCAAGTTAAATCCTCCAACAAGTTAAATGGTCGGGATAGATACATTTGAACATCATCAGCATAGAGATGCAACATAACATTTTTACAAACTAGAGGAAGGTCATTGATAAACAGACAGAACAAAATAGGACCTAAAATTGAGCCCTGAGGAACGCCAGCAACCAATTCAATTGAGTCAGAGCAAATGCCACCAACTTTAACTCTTTGAAAACGATGTGTCAAGTAATCTCCAATTAAACGGACAGACCTTCTACTGAAACCAAAATACAAATTAAGTTTTTTACAGAGAATATTGTGATTTACTCGGTCAAATGCCTTAGTAAAGTCAAGCAGACAAAGTAGCGTTAACATACCTTGATCAAACTGGATTCTGATATCGTCAAGTACTTTTACCATCGCCGTAGAACAGCTATGCTCAGCCCGAAAGCCTGACTGCAACGGAGATAACAAGTTTTGAAGGCGTACGTGGTCAGTAATCTGGCGAGATAAAACTTTTTCAAAGACTTTCGACAGGCAGGGCAAAATACTTATGGGACGGAAATCAGCACTACTTGAAGGATTGTTTTTCTTAGGTACTGCGATGACATTTGCACGTTTCCAACATTGTGGATATGAAGAGGTCGTGATACAAAAATTAATAATATGGGTGAAAATCGGTATGATTTGCGGTAATATTAATTTGACAAAGCGAATTGGAATTCCATCTTCACCAATGCATAGATGGCCTAGTATATACCGAAGCCGAAGATTTTGCCGAATGTTGGTTTTTTTTTTTGGCCGAATTCGACCGAAGCCGAAGCCGAAAGTTCGGTCGGACCCTAACTAAAATCAAGCAGAAAAAAAGATAAAAAATAATTCATGATGTTGAACCTTTGACCGATGGATAAATAAATCAAATCACTTGGTCAGTCTCAGTCAATCAATCGAGAATTATTGCAAAAATATTCATAATTTCATAATATTTTTTTTCCTCAATTAACTTCAAAAAAATGGTATATTTCCAAAGCCAGAAGGTGGGGTGCACCACATGCTCAGAAATTTTAGGTGGGGTCTATACCCCACCCACCCCATACGTTCAGACTTCTTAAATTAAATAAGAAAATATTATAACAGAGTTGAATCAAATATTTATTGGGATCCTAATCAGCTTCTCTTGGTTAGGACTAAAAAACTGTGTAAGAGATTGAGCCTCCTTTCAGCTCTTGTTTTGTACAACTTCAAACTACCTTAAAAACCCATAAACTGAGTCGTTTAAACAGTATTTCTTTGCTTTGTTTTTTTTTGTTTTTTGTAATTTCTCTTCCGTTGAAGGATTTCAAATGTACTTGTTATTTTAGCTTTTCATAAAAGTCCTTGATATAAATTATTTTATCATTGAAAATATGTAACGGTAAAGTTAAAAACGGTTTGAATTGAAAGCTTTCGTACTGTACCAGAGAAGTACTTCTTTAATATTAACTGTTACTGCTAGCTCTGCTTAATGACAGCCTTTCTTCTATATCAAAAGCCGAGATTCTTTTCTGAGGGTACAGAAATCTGAAAACAATTAAATCGATTTGCTTTGCTTCTTTAACCTTTTATCGAATGTTCAATGGACGTAGAGCCAGTCAGAAGCTTTACTAAGTGTCCTTCATTTTAAATTGATTTATTGCGCTTCAACTGTTCAACCTATTATTTTCTACTTCTCACTGAACCTTGATTATGTAAATGAAAGGATTTGTCATCATAATAAAGTTCAACTCAAACTGGAAATAAATAAATATAACTTTATAAGCCAAATGATTTGTTTGATTCAGTAATTCGTTGTAATATTTTAAATTTCTGTAACACTTTGCTATTTGTTGAAGCATTTTGAATTATTATGAAATCAAACCTTTTTGGGATTAAGGGTAGTTCATGCTACAGAGTAGAGCATTTTATTATTGAAAGATTTGCAAACCTTTAACATGCATAATGAGCGAAAACAGACAGGTTTGCATTAAACCTGATCCTAGCATTATATTTGTATTAAATGTAGTAAATTTACTGGGATTGGTGACGATATCTGACATTCCATAACACCTCTCTCCTCTCTCGCCATAGATCCAAGGTTCCTACTTTCAGTGGTGGTGTGAGCTAGTAACAACAACACCATACACGCCCGAAGATGGAATAATATTTCCGAAACGCGTCGCATAAAAAAATTATTTATTTTTATAAGTTGTGTTTTGTCATTTATTTTGTTATTTAATAAAATAAGTCTTAAATAAATCTTTCGATTTTATATATTTATATATCCACGCAACTGGAGACCAAAAACATCAAATATGAGCTAGTAAATCCGTGCCCAAGAATTAAAGGTTGATGGATTTATCCATGAACGAGCTCAGCCCGAGGCGTGGTGGGTAACGGATTTTGTTATTTATACCTTCCTTCGGTATGCGGCTCTGCCGAGAGTGAACTTCTTTTCCGTATAACTCGTGGGAATCAAATCGAAACCCTTCATTATGTCTTCGTCCAATTTATGTGTTAAATTTCCATCCATCAATTCCGAGGATGATCTTCTGGTTTCCAGCCAGTATACAATTGTAGCTCAGGAGAAGCAAGAGACGCTAGGAACTCAGAACAGGCTACACTTAGAGTTAACACGGGAGGTACTAGTACCCCTGTGCTTCAGCATCCCTCTAAAAAAACGCATATAACTTTGGGTAGCAAGGCTCGCCAAGTTACGATGCCCAACAAGTACTCTCCCGCGGATCAGCTCAGGATCAAGTTCAGGAAGGCCACGTTCATTTTTGGTAGCCTGCTCTCAGCAAAGCTTACATAAAACAAGCTTTCAAAGGTGTAGAGAAATGCTTGCGTAGGGATATCAGGGGCAATCAGGTCCTGTCCAACGGATGCAGTTGACGTCATCCTGGACCTTCTTCCGATTAACCTCTTTATTAAACATCAGGTGTTCTGCAGTATTTTGGGACTCAAAGAAATAGGCTGCTGGAAAACTTGATCCTATGGGCACTGCAAACTAACAAGCCTGATACCATCCATAACCACCGATTTCTGCATCCCTATCCTAAACACCTCAAAGAAGTTTTGAGTCTTGCTCCCGTCAAGAATCGACTGGGAGGAAGGCAATGTGATGAAAGACTTCGATACAACTATCTTCACGAATGGTTCGAAGATGGAATGCGGTTTTGGTGTAGGTGTCTTCTGTGAATCTCTAAAGATTTCAAAATCCTATAGACTTCCCGATTTTGCCAGTGTATTCCAGGCAGAATTGTTAGCGATAAGGGAAACTTGTATAGCCCTTAAAGATATCCTACAGAACTTAAACGTAGCTATACTAACAGACAGTCAGGCAGCTATTAAAGCCATTGATTCAGTTTTATCATCCTTTAAACTGGTCCAAAAATGCAGATAGGCAATCAAGGAACTTGATATGAGCGTCACTCTAATCTGGATACCGGGCCATAGGGGCTATGAGGGAAATGAGAAGGCAGATGAGCTAGCTAGGCAAGGATCAGCCCTTCACAACTACTTGGCAAATATTTCTGCTTAAAAATGTATTCAACGTATTTTGGCACTCTTAATTGAGTGAATAGATACTCTCTAGATTCTAGAAGATATAGTTTGAATTTAACGAGTAAATTTATCTTAGTAAAAAATGTGTAAAGAAGATGGATATTGAGCGAGTTTTTGTATATTTATTTGACTGTATGTATTTTTAAGACATATGACTGTTGATATCTAATCATATATCCATTATTCCTATAACCTTATGTGTTATCAACCTAAAATGCCTCACAGTTTATCAAAATTCTTGTTGGACGCATCCCTAAGAAGAAACTCGATTTTACACACACATATATAATATTTAAACTTATATCTTAACACAACCAGAACCAACATTACACCGACACCACACGCAGAACAAAAACAAAAGCTAGCAAAACAAAACGAACTCCACAAACTCTTTTCAAAATAAAATAACCTCACTTTTCTCTATATTTTTGATTTTTTTCGTTTCTATTCGTAAAATGGTCCAATCCCAATTCCCAATCTGAATGCAATCGCAATCTCATTTCTCATTTCTCATCACTCATCACGGATTGATGGGATAAAATGAGAATGAAACAAATTTCCTTATATTTATTTGATGATTGAAGAGCAATGCTCGGAAAATTGCCCGCACACATCCGCATACTAAATACACCATACAATTCCACAAACAAAAAGTTACGCACCTCTCACACACACTTCCATCTAAAACTTACTCCATTCCATATCCAATCCATATCCATATCCATACTCTATTCCAATTCAAGGTTTTTTATTGTTTTGTTTTAAACAGAAATGGAATTGAATGAAAATATCTGGTATGAAAAAAGAAAATAAAATGAATAGGAATACTGGAATTGGAATACTCAACACAGGCAAAGGCAAACGATAGAGAAAATAAAAAAGAAAAGCCAATAAAGAGACTGCATCTGCAGTACACTCTGCACTTCTGCAGTTACAGTTAAAGAGAATGGTCCATTGAAAGAAAAGTATCAAAGAGAGTGTGGCAAAAAAAAGTTAACGGCAACCACGCCAGATCCAGACGATATAAAATGTCTTCAGTCTGCAAGTACTTAACATGGCATTCGGTTTTCGGTTAGTCTAACGGAGTTTCGTGTGTCCTGTGGGTTTCGAGGCTGGGAAAAAATATTCTATTCTAAGAAAAATAACGCATTCAGTTGCAATATTCATTGTATATATAGATAAATTTGTTTGTTTACTGTTTTATAAAGCCGCATTTTTAATTCTGTTGTGATTTACCAATTACAATTTATAAGTTCAAACTTTTCGCATCAGAGTAAGGAAGTCAAAATGAATCTTCTTAAGGCTGAAAACAGACCGAAGCCGACAAAACGTCTTTTTGTCTTTCGACAAAAAATTGTGTCGTTGTGTGTGAACTTACGTACCTATAAGAAAAGAGAATACATATGACAGCCTTTTTGTATAGTGTGGGTGTGTTTACCTCTTTATAATTCCCCCTTTCGTATCGTCGTTAAATTCGCGTCAATCAAATTGCATAAGCCGGAACATGTTTTCCCTTCTAATGGTTTAGTAAAAGGGTAAAAGTGTTTTTTTTTTTTGTATACTGTGCAGTGTGCTGCAGCTGTGTTTGTTAAGACTGATGATGATGATTTTGAAGAAAATAAAGAAATATAGTCTGCTGTCGTGTGTCCTGTCTAACAAAAAAAAGTAAATACATTACGAAGATAAACCAACATTTTTTTTTTTTCAAATCATTTTTTTTTCATTTACTTAAACACTTACATGCTAGAGAAACAGTGAAACAGCCTATAATTCTACTTATATACTACTGCCTAGCGGCGCTTAACAATTCATTAATCTTAAATTAATGCCTTCGCTCGATAACCAAATGTGCGCTAATAAAAGTGTCCTTTATTGAAGCAAGATATACACTAACCACCTCTAAATAGTAATATTGTGTCTGTGCTGTGTATAAAAAGATCGCACTCGATTGGGTTCGTAATAACAACCGGGCATCGGGAATCATCTCATTTCATCTCTAAATGGAATGGAAAATGGCATACCAGGAAAACGAGGAAGAGGGCAGCCGCTATGCGTTTTTTCGATTTAATTATCTCAAGGTTTTCGAAAGCTATTTTATATTCTAAAACAGTTAAGGAAAAGAAAATAAATTGATGTCTGAATCAGCAGAGAGCTTTTATAATTGCGTATAATATCCGGTAATTATAATTAATTGGAATGTACTGCTTCTGCTTCTGTTCCTTGTGTTTCTTATAAGTCTAACAGAAGTAGTAAAACGGTATGTAGAATGTAGTGTAGGTATAATTTTTTTATTGTATAAGACAACATCTATCGGTCATTGTCATTGTAGTTTACAAATTATTCCTTGGAGGGAGTAGTAAATTATAAACTTAATTGTTATACCCCACTATTCTATCTTTTAAGTAGACAGTCTGTTGCACATTCAATAGAATGGCAATAGAATGGATAGACATGTTTTGTCATTTGTTACAATATGTAACTACGGCTGTCAATAATCCTACAAGTTTAATGATAGATTTTGTTAGTTTGATTACTTGAATTAATTTAAATGAATTGTTGGGATTGCGATTGTTACGTTGTTTTTATGGCTTTGGTCTATTTTGTCCATAGTGTCACCTTGTTATAAAATTTAATTGTGTATGTGCCTTAACTAGAGCCCGAGGTATATTTAGTATTTAAATCTGTCAAAAAAGCTTTTGTGATAGTTTTTCGATCTGTTGGGTACGTGTTGGATATTGCAATGAGGGACTTACACATTTAGAAAAACAGTTATATTTTAGCTGATGACTGTAACACATAACATAGGAACTTTAAGGCTAAAAACAAACCGAAGCGGATAAAACGTCTTTTTGCCTCTCGACATAAAGTCGTGTCGTTTATCTACCCTAAACCGAGGCCGGCAAAGACAAAATGTCTTGCGTTTGTCCGCTTCGGTGTGTGTTGCTGATATACAACCCCATGTATTTACTTCAACAGAAGAGCGGATAAGCCCTCCACGGGGTAAGCCTTGACGTGGCGGAGCGGCTTACGGTAACTACTACTATAAAGCTTAGAGCTATGCGATCGCGAAACTTGATTTCGCAGAGGGGCCTCCTATGGTCGACAGGTCGAAGCGGAGTAGGCTGTTACTACCAATTACCCCACAACGAAGGAGTGTTCCCACCAAGGCACTCCCACCGAGGGACGGCAGCGAATGAATTTCTTCTTTGGAATCAACGGTGGCGTCTCCAGTTCCAGTTAGGCCGAACTACTTGGTGAACACCTTTACGGGCTACTTCGACTTATTTGAAGCCCAGGCCGTAAAAGGAGCGGTTTTTTCCGGCTCTTGCACTTGGAGTCACATCAAGTGCCTGGTACTCCAGGTTGGGGGTTGTGCGTTGGGGTGACTTCCCGACCACGTAGAAAAAAGTTTAGTTGCGAAGCAACAACAGGCCTCGGAAACGGACGGATACACTGATGACGACCCAAGCAAATGTACAAAGGACAACGATTTTCGGATATGCACGTGGAATGTTAGGTCCCTTAATAGACCGCGTGCTGCCGAACAGTTAGCGGAGACCCTCAACTGCTACAAAGCAGATATTACCGCTATCCAGGAAATGCGATGGGATGGACCGGGCAAAAGGAGGATGAAAAACTGCGACATCTACTATGGTAATTGTTACCGAGAGCAACAACAGCGACTATTTGGATGCGGATTCGTCGTGGGAAGCAGACTCAGGCAAAAAGTCTTGAGCTTCAAATGTGTGAGCGAACGCATCACGACAATCCGAATCAAGGCTAAATTCGGCAACATCAGCCTAATATGTGCGCATGCCCCCACAGAAGAGAAAAAGGACGACACCAAAGACGAGTTCTACGAGCTCCTCGACAAAACATACGAGCAATGTCCTAGTTATGACATTAAAATTGTCCTCGGCGATTTTAACGCAAAGCTGGAAAAGAGGACATCTTTGGTGGAACGGTCGGAAAGCACAGCCTGCACGACACCACATCCGATAACGGATTCAGGCTGATCGATTTTGCTGCGGGGCGAAATGTTGTGGTAGCAAGCACCTGGTTCCCTCATCTCAACATCCATAAAGGTACATGGAGATCTCCTGATCAATCAACCGTCAACCAGATTGATCACATTGCGATCGACGGAAGGCACTTGTCCAGCATTTTAGATGTTCGAACTTTCCGAGGAGCTAACATCGACTCGGACCACTACCTCGTCGTAGCCAAGGTAGTGCTACGAATATCCCGACAACGGCCAAAACAAGGAAATGCTGCAAGAAAATTCGACGTCGGACGGCTACAATCGCAAGAGATCGCCAGATCATTCTCTGATCGAGTGTCAAGTAACCTCTTAAGGAGTCCTATGCCGCCAACATCAAGTATCGAAGACCAGTGGCAACATTGCCAAAGAGCAATTAGAGATGCCGCCTCTAATGTGCTGGGTTTCACACAGCCACCAAAACGAAACCCCTGGTTTGATGAAGAATGCAGGCAGGCCCATGCAGCCAAGCAGGAGGCATACAAAGCGGCGCTGCATAGAAGGACAAGAGCTGCTCGTGAGCTCTACGAGCAAAAGAGGAGAGAGGAACGCCGGCTTCTCAGGAGGAAAAAGAGAGAGCATGAGAAGCGTCAGATCGAGGATGTTGAGAGAGCCAACAGCAGGAATGAAGTTCGGAGGTTTTACCGAAAGGTTAAACAGCTGGCTCAAGGTCATCGAGCAAGAACTGATGCCTGCAGAGATAAACAAGGGAACATCATAGTAGAATCGCAGTCAATGCTGGGGATTTGGAAAGACCACTTCTGTAGATTGTATAACGGCGACGACGAACAAAATACCGCCGTCAGACAGGAGCCTTTCATCGGACACGATGATAGCCAACAATTCCGTGAACCCGACCTAGAAGAAGTGAAAACCGCAATATCACGGCTGAAATCCAACAAAGCCGCTGGAGCAGATGGACTAGCTGCTGAGTTGTTCAAAGCAGCAGGCGACGAGCTAGATAGGAGCATGCACCAAATCATCTGTAAGATATGGTCAGAGGAATGCATGCCCGATGAATGGAACCTCAGCATTGTTTGCCCGATCCTGAAAAAGGGAGATCCTCTAAACTGCGCCAACTATAGAGGAATAAGTCTACTAAACATCGCCTACAAGATCCTCTCTGCCGTAATATGTGAACGTCTGAAGCCTTTCGTCAACAATCTGATTGGTCCTTATCAATGTGGCTTCAGGCCAGGAAAGTCAACCATCGACCAAATTTTCACGTTGCGGCAGATCCTGGAAAAGACCTATGAACTCCAAATCGATACCCACCACCTTTTCATCGATTTTAAGGCCGCGTATGACAGCATCTACAGAGACGAACTGTACAAAGCTATGTCTAGTTTTGGCGTCCCTGCCAAGCTCGTTCGCTTGTGCAAAATGACGATGGAGAACTCACGCTGCTCCATCAAGGTTGGCAACGAGCTCACGGAATCTTTCGACGTCAAAAAAGGATTCAGACAAGGCGATGCACTGTCATGCAGAACTCCACCGTCAACACCAGAGGCACTATCTTCCAAAAATCTGTTCAACTTCTCGCGTACGCCGATGATATTGATATAATGGGAAGAACACAGCGTGATGTCAATGGCGCCTTTGTGAGAATTGAGACAGAAGCGGCAAAAATGGGTTTTAGCGGTAAATGAGGGAAAAACGAAGTATATGCTGTCTTCGAGGAAGGACACCCAACACCGACGGCTCGGGCAGAACGTCACAATAGACGCGTATAACTTCGAGGTAGTAGAGGAGTTTGTCTACCTAGGCTCCGCTATAAACAACGGGCAATAACACCAGCGCCGAGATCAGACGAAGAATAACTCTTGCTAATCGCTGTTTCTTTGGGCTTAGAAAGCAATTGAGTGGAAAAGCCCTCTCTCGAGCAACTAAGGTAAAACTGTACAACACACTCATCATCCCAGTCCTGCTGTATGGTGCAGAAGCATGGACCCTGACAAAATCGGATGAAAGTGCCTTAGGCTGTTTCGAGAGGAAAGTTCTTCGGGTTATCTTTGGCCCCGTGTGCATTGAAGGGGAATGGCGAAGAAGATACAACAGCGAACTTTACGGGTTGTACAACGACATGGACCTAGCCAGAAGGGTCAAGGTCCAGAGACTCAGATGGCTCGGTCATTTAGAGCGAATGGACACCAATGCTCCGGCCCGGAAAGCCTTCGACACTATTCCCGAGGGACGTAGGAGGAGAGGAAGACCGCGACTCAGGTGGCGCACTCAAGTGGAAGAGGACCTCAATCAACTCGGAGTGCAAAACTGGAGACGACTAGCTAAGGATCGAGCTAGCTGGCGGAGCCTGTTGATTGAGGCCCAAGTCCACAACGGACTGTAGCGCCACCTTAAGTAAGTAAGTAAGAAGAGCGGATACTATTGAAAAGGGAATATTTAAACATTTTCCATTTTAAGTTATCATTAGCGGATCCTAAACAAATATAAAATTCAGGGGAGCAGAGTAGCCTGTAGCGGGTAGCGGACTACGGGTAGTAGGTAGTAGGCAGTGGGTAGCGGGTAGAGTGGGTTCGGTGTAGCAGGAAACCCGAAAGCTGGTAATGGGGTAGCGGTCAGAAATCGGGGATAGCTGGGTAGCGGGAAAAGAGTAGCGGTAGGGTAGCGGGGTATGGTGTAGCGGGTTGGGTATTGGGCTACAAAAGTCTTTTATTTGAGGTCTTTTATTTGAGGAAGTACGAAGTCAGCCGGGTCAGCTAGTATTTCTATAACGATCTAGTTGATGATTAAAGTTATTTTAAGGTGCTATAGTATTGGGTTCTTAAAGAAAACATATTTATGACTAGTAGTTGCCCTCGACTTCGTCCGCCTGTACCTCATCCACCGGCCAGAGGTGGGAGTTTTGTTGTGAAGTTATTTAAAAATTGTATAACAGTCGACTCTCTTTAAGTCGAAATTCTTCTTAACTCCAAGCCTTCGAATGTATAGTTTTCCCCGTTTTAGCAACACTTTTCACTCATGCTTTGCTCTTATTTTTCGTAACGTAACGTTGTATAAGTTAAGAATGGATATTTTCTATATTTATAAATAAGCGGTATGACCACATCTCTGGCTATGCTTCTTATTTATACAACATGCAGTTTGAACATTTTTTGCAATATCGAACACTTCTTTTTTTCTACAGAGTCAAGCAGACACATGAACCACAATACCTTTTTTTTCGAATCCAATTTCCTACTTCAAACAGAACAAACAAACTTATAATCCCGCGACATACTTGCCTAACTTCAGAGCGACAGTTCTTTGTCAACGCCGTACGCCTATGGAACTCTTTACCAAATGACATAAGAAGACTTTCTGATGCTCAAATTTTTCAAAAGAACTTAAAACTTTACTTTTCATCTCTATAAGTGCAATTTTTACCATTAATTAAATTAAATAAACGAATGCATATATGAATTATAAACAACAATGTATTAACTTGTTAATTCATGCCTCATTGTAAACTACTCAGCTTCACATTTTTAATTTTTAATTTAAGTTTTTCAATTTTTAATATTCTCTCTGTTTTCACTCCTTTCTTATGTTTTTCAATGTTATTTTAATATTACTTATATAAGATTCACGATAAATCACTATGAAGCTATCTCAATAAATAAGATATTGTATCTTAATGTGTATAGCATATCCAAATAAATAAATAAATAAATAAATAAATAAATAAATATAATAGAGTGGCGCGACAGCTCCTGAAGTGCCAAAGCCTACATGGCTTACTCTTATCAACTATTCTCTGGGTGCGTGTGAAAAATTGAGAACAATTTAACGCCGATTCCGAACGGCAAAGTTGAGAAGCATTTTTTCATGACAGGTTGATACTCTTGGAAGTTTTGTCAGTTCTTCGCATGAAGTAGTGCCCGTGAACGATAAACTAATAACTATATTTATATTCAACACAACAAGAATTTTTCAACTTGATTTAGAAGTTCCTGAAATCAGCGCGTTCAAACAAACAACAGAAGCCTTAAAACATAAATAATGTTTGCCATTTTTGTAAGTTTTCCTCATATTGCTCGCAGCTTATGCCTAAAGCCATCCTCAATGAATGCGCTATCCAACATAAACAGAATCTTACAATTCAAAACAGCAGTTCCTAAGATGAACCGTAGGACATTGATTAAAGTTGTCATGATTGAATATTGAAATTGTATAATATTAACAGAAGATAAGAGTCTAATTAAAGTTTAGGGCCAAACGAGTAAAGATAAACAAAATCATCCCTCATATATGATATATACCGACCAGTGAATGTATCTAAATATGGATACATTTTTGTATGTATTTATGTAGTAGTTATAATGGATGTTCATATTAGCTTGATATTGTTCATAAAACATTTTAAAATAGATATGTCTCTTTTTGTATTAGTTATTTGAGACGTTCTTAAATATTTAACAATATTAAAATTGTTAACCTTCGGTTAAGAACTTTGCTGCATTCATATTTTATCTAAAATCGACAAATGTTCCAACTCCCTGAACGAATAATTGCCACCAATGAAGCATAACTTTATGAATTAATTCGAAAACCAATCCTTAAACAAAAATTACTCAACCTTAAAACTGAAGTTATCTCTCATGAACTTTCAAACACTGCACAAAATAAATAAAAAAAATAAATGTAGGTATCGATCGTTGAGTCTTTCTTGTTATTTAATTCTTCTTTGTGTTTTTGATTTAAATGTATATAGAGTCTTGGGATGGGAGTAGTTCTTTTAATAATACTGGAGTGCAGAAACGCGGCACGGATCATTATTTCAGTAATTTTTTACATCGTTGCTTCTTATTTATTGTAGATACAAACTCGTTTTTTGTTATTTTCTACCAGAAATTACCCTTAGGTACGATCTGGACATCACGCTTCACAAGTCAACAACCAAGATACATTTTTGCAAGAAGAGGTCTTTTTGTTGTCGTTTTTCTCAAGAAGTGACTTATAGAGGCAGTTGATTGCATTTACAAAATGATTTTTTTCTGTTTTTAACATTTTTGTAAAAAATATACATAAACATAAATACATTCTAAACGATATACAAAAGTTAACATTAAAGTTAGCTACCACACAACCAAATTGTTGAATGACTTTGAATGCATTAACTGGAACTCATTAGTAACTACGATTCGCGCGTTGCGCCTTTTTTATAGGATGCATAAATCGACTACTCAACCTTTGGTAGCCATGTAAGAGTCCACTGACTCAATCAAAAATCAGCCAACACTCGTACATCAATAAACGCAAGATCTGTCGAAAACATCGATATTCTGCTAAATCGTTTTCATGGCACGGTTATCTCGCGCTACAGAGGCGACACGATCGTGTGATTTGACCCCTTAAGACTTCTTCTTATGGTGCTTTCGTCGCAAATCTATGCGAATAAGTTGCAAAGCGACACAGCCGTGAAAGACAACGTAATCGATGTAACCGGTCAAATTCATCCTGATTTTTGTGCCGTATTCATAAAAAATGGTTCTTTGTAATACGCGCCTCTCAACAAAAGTGGCGGCAGCAATTTGAACAATGTTTTTAGGCCAGTTCCACCTAACAACATCTCGCTGAGATCTCAGAGATCTCAGAGATTTTTTAAGTGGAACAAAAAATTTCAGCTGAGAACTGAGATTTTTTTTTTTGAGATCTCTGATATGAAATTAAGCTACTTTGACGTGGCTGACATATGTTACTTACTTACTTAAGGTGGCGCTACAGTCCGTTGTGGACTTGGGCCTCAATCAACAGTCTCCGCCAGCTAGCTCGTCCTAAGCTAGTCATCTCCAGTTTGCACTCCAAGTTAATTGAAGTCCTCTTCCACTTGAGTGCGCCACCTGAGTCGCGGTCTTCCTCTCCTCCTACGTCCCTCGGGAATAGTGCCGAAGGCTTTCCCGGCCGCAGCATTGGTGTCCATCCGCTCTAAATGACCTAGCCATCTGAGTCTCTGGACCTTGACCCTTCTCACTAGGTCCATGTCGTTGTACAACCCGTAAAATTAGATGTTGTATCTTCTTCGCGATTCCCTTTCAATGCAGACGGGGCCAAAGATGACCCGAAGAACTTTCCTCTCGAATAACAGCTAAAGGCACTTTCAACCAATTTTGTCAAAGTCCGCATGCTTCTGCACCGTACAGCAGGACTGGGATGATGAGTGTGTTGTACAGTTTTACCTAAGTTGCTCGAGAGAGGGCTTTTCCACTCAATTGCTTTCTTAGCCCAAAGAAACAGCGATTACCAAGAGTTATTCTTCATCTGATCTCGGCGCTGGTGTTATTGCCCGTGTTTATATCGGAGCATAGGTAGACAAACTCCTCTACTACCTCGAAGTTGTATGTGTCTATTGTGACGTTCTGTCCGAGCCGTCGGTGTTGGGTGTCCTTCCTCGAAGACAGCACATACTTCGTTTTTTCCTCATTTACCGCTAAACCCATTTTTGCCGCTTCTGTCTCAATTCTCACAAAGGCGTCATTGACATCACGCTGTGTTCTTCCCATTATATGAATATCATCGGCGTACGCGAGAAGTTGAACAGATCTTTGGAAAATAGTGCCCCTGGTGTTGACGTTGGAGTTCTGCACTATCTTCTCAAGAATGATGTTAAAGAAATCGCATGACAGTGCATCGCCTTGTCTGAATCGAAAGATTCCGTAAGCTCGTTGTCAACCTTGATGGAGCAGCGTGATTTCTCCATCGTCATTTAGCACAAGCGAACGAGCTTGGCAGGGACGCCAAAACTAGACATAGCTTTGTACAGTTCGTCTCTGTAGATGCTGTCATGAGGTAGGTATCGATTTGGAGTTCAAAGGTCTTTTCCAGGATCTGCCGCAACGTGAAAATTTGGTCGATGGTTGACTTTCCTGGCCTGAAGCCACATTGATAAGGACCAATCAGATTATTGACGAAAGGCTTCAGACGTTCACATATTACGGCAGAGAGGATCTTGTTGGCGATGTTTAGTAGACTTATTCTTCTATAGTTGGCGCAGTTTAGAGGATCTCACGGACATATGTGCAACAACAATTTTTTGCAAGGTAACCATTTAATCTCAATGAAAACTGAGAATTGTTTTCCACCAAATAATTTTGTCTCAGTAAAAGTGACAATGAGATCTCAGTGAGATGTTGTTAGATGGAACTGGCCTATTGTTGTGACAACAACGCAAATTATTCGACTTCAAAACTAACTGAATACCTGCAATATATTTGTATGTTTTTTCCCACAGCAAATAATTAAATATTGCACTTTTTTGTAAATATTATATTTCGTTTCACCTTTAGCATAATTTATTGCTGTGTTAGCATTTAAGTGGTATAAATAATTGTACAATAAAATGAACACACTCACGTACTATTAGAACGGCGACCAGATAGTCTGAGTTTTATTTGACATCCCCCCACCAGCCAGCGGTAAGGGGTCTTTTGAATTAGATTATCGAATTTAACAATAATTATATATCACACATTTTTTCATTATAAGGGCTCTCAAATAGTGATAAAACCTTATTTACATCTCATTTACAGTTTGTTTTATTCAATTTTTCATTCGACCCACCTTGTAATGGAAAACCCTTTAGAAGCACTATTTAGTTCTATTCAATAAATGTGAAAACAAAATCTCTCCCAATAAATACAAAAATTTGTATAAATAGTTTTGTTTTCAGAAAACTTGTTGCCTGTGTGTGTACGGTAACTATTGCCGCAACCGATCGAAAATATCAAAAAAGTTTGATATTTCAGGCAACCTTAAACCAATAAGCAACTAAGCCACCCACGAGGCAATTTTTGGAGCAACTTGACTAAATTTAAAAGGGACCTTAAGTGTTAGAGAGACAAATACGAGTACATTTATGCACAACCAAAAGCCTAAAAAGAAAATGTTTTATCCTTGTGGACATTTTTTTAAATTTATTGTGCTACCATTGGCCTCTTCTTTATCAAAAATCGAAATAAGAAAAAGAAGGAGTGCTCAAAATAAATCTACATTTAAAAAATTGGGTTTTCTTACATTGTTTACCCTTTAAACTGTGAGGTAGGTATCTCATTTTTCAGACAATATGCAGGTACCTTTAGCACGTTCAAGCAGACAACAGAAGCCTTCAAAAATGAATATTTTTTGTCCTTTTTTCCACATTTCTCACTGACAGTTTCGCTCCTATTGGTCGCAGCGTAATATTATATAGCCCTTTACGATAAATGGACCATTCAACATAAAAAGAATTGTTCAATTTGCTTAAACAGTTCCTGAGATAAGCGCGTTAAAACGCAGACAAATTAAAAAAAAAAATCCACATTTTCCACTGATTCTTTGCTCTTATTAATCACAGCTTAATGTAAAGTAGCCTAAAGCCTTCCTCGATTAATGGACTATCCAATACAAAAAGAATTATACCATTCGAACCATTAAATCCAGAGATTACCGCGTTCAAACGAACAAGCTCTTCAGCTTTATATGTTAGTATAGAAAGCATAGATATTGAAACTGCTTGAAGTTAAAATCACAGTATTCTGATAAATTACAATGCCACAGATTGTGTGACAACAATTATTTAAACTACGGAAACATATTTCCGGTCAAATTTGATGTTAACCAATAAAATTATGCCTTCGTTTTTCATTTTTCCGCTTTAAGTTCCGTTAAAACTTCATGCCTTTCATCTACTTAACGTCTTCTTCTTAAAACTGATTAAATCTACCGCATTGTATGTCGTTTTCCGTTGCGCTTAGTCTAGACATTAAGTTTATCTCTTGAAAAGAATATTTTTTTTTTTCAAATTTTGAGGATACACTTTGTTCTGGTTGAGTGTTAAGTTTAAGAACTAAAACACTATCTTCATCCTGTTCCTTGTAATTCATATTGACATTTAAAGCTCTTATAAGGAAGAACTCTAAGGTGATTATTTCAGAAATTAAGTTTTATACAAGTCTCCAGTAAAGATATTTTATTCAGGGGGTGGCCAGCTCAAAATTAACACACACAAAAATAACCGTTTGGAGACATAGCTAAGAAGATGATTTAGAACAACAAAATATCTTCACATTTAAGTGTCTATTTATTCTGATATATTTTCTGTTTTTGTCTAACTGAACTTACAGAAAGCTGGTCACTCTGAAAAGATTAATTGTTTAATGCTATTTTCTCTTGCCCGAGAAATCCTCAGCATTTGTTTTATTCGATGGAAAAGAGAGAGAATGGCTTTCTCTTGGAATGATGATTCTGACATGAAGGAAAGTTTATCCTCACAAAATACCTATGCAAGCATAACACTTTTCAGTCCTTCTGTTTTTCATGTGACCTAGTTTTATTTTGTTCATGCAATTATTTTATTATTTAGAAAATGGCCAGACACAACAAAGGGAAAACTTTAACTCTCCCTTATGTGTTTTATGTTCACTGTTCTAATTCCACCCAAAGCCCATGGCTGTAGAACCCAGTAAGGGTGGATTTTGTGGTGGAAGAAGGCACACAATGTACAACATACAAGACTGAGACCTAACTACATAATGTGATGACTTCAAATGAGTATATTGTGCCATTTCATTTTTGTTTATCTTTATATTTTTTTGCCATGAAGGATCAACACAACCACCCTCGGTCGTCCATCAGTTCAAAGCACAAAAATTAAAACAAAGTCATAATAATAATAATAATTCATTCCCCTTGTCCCTCAGTAGATGTTTTCTTTGTATATTAGGCGAGTATCATTGCCGGTTGGTTGTGTGTTTTGAAGTCCCATTACTTTCAATCAGAAAAAATAATATCTCAGAACAAATTTTCCTCGTTTTTGCTTGCGACACGTAAAGAATATATGGCAAATATTAAATTCGTAAAAAAAAAGGTTGAGACTTTGACGTGATATGACATTACGATGATAGAGAAGTAGAAAAAAGTGGTTCCGTCTATTCCGTCTGTCTGTCTCTATGTCTGTAAACGCTCTTAACTTGCCTTAACTCCTGGTCCGATTGACTTCAAACTAGAAGTTTGATTAGAGATTTGAGGTAAAACCCAGATCTTATTCTTTTATTTTTTTTTTTGTATTAAAATTTAGGGTAACCCAACAGACTTTTTTGGGCTATAAACCAAAAAAGAAAATTATAAAAATAAAAAATCGCTCCAAGAATAAAAAAAAAAAACAAAAATTTGAAATCAACACTTTCTTAAAAAATTTTATGACATCAATTTTTTTTCAGGTTGAATCTGTTTTTGACGTACATATTTCTATTTAAATTTTTATATATGAATTTTAATTACATGTTTTTATTTTTTAATATTTTTTATGAGTTATAGTTGGGAATAGAGGAGCAAGTTCGTACGACCCAGTCGTGCACATATTTTACTTTTGTTATGATGTAGGAGATGTCGAAATTGACTACCTACATACCTAAAGCATACTCGACAGTTGAGTTTTTGATGTAGATAATAACATTGAACCGATTTTTGAAATAAGAACTTTTTCATCTTCAATTGAAACTTAAAAAGTTGAAATCAATTCCAAATTGAAATTAACGTGTCCTTATCTTTCGAACGCTCTCAAAAACTTTAACAATTAACTGATATTTGGGACTTATTCAATGTAATATTCGTCAGGTCTTATGTTAGATCGCTAGCATCCTCATTTAAGACAGTTATACTTTCCACAAAGAGTTATGTTATTCCCAATTTTATTTTGTAATATGTATTCTCAATGTTTAATGTAACAGTCTCACTGGCCATAGTGTGTACAATGTATATCCTCCCTTTTTCATTCGCAATAATGGACTTAAACACACTCCGCCATTAGTCTTAACTTTTATCTGTCATTTCAGCAAATCGATTAACCTATTTTCCTTCTACTTCCTTCGCACAACGATCAACAAACAAAGCAAAGAATAGTCTATGCTACACTTATAGGGTAATGTATCTATTTTCTGAAGGATTAGATCCATCGAATTCCACTTAATCCATGTCATCACCTCAAAGTCCATTTAGAGTACAAATCTTATGTGGGATGTCTTGGGCGAACTATAAAAGCAGTAAATATGTGAAGCTTTGGAGTTTACGTTTCTTGGGTTGTGTAGTCTATTTCACGCATTGCTGCGGCATGGCATTGTGTGTTATCACAGTTCGTTGGATAGAAATCATTAGTCGCCACTAATGTGATCCGACAGTAAAACTTAAATGTGTTACTGATGACGTTATTTTTAATTAAGCAAAGTACCCAAACTGTTCAGAAGAGGGCTCTAGCTTTTAGGCGAAAAAATCTACAGACTAACCTTATGATGCGAGAAAAAGTCGCTTAAACCAACTTTTTGGGTATCAGCATTAAAAAAGTATGTTTGCCGAATATTTTTTACCTGATATAAAGACATGGGTTTGAACGATTTCAATTATAGATTTTCTTTCTATGCCGTACCCGAAAAAACGATGTTATCCAGGCACTCGAATCTTGAGTTCTTATAAGTCCAGAGTCAAGAGCTGTTATTAGTGCATGGCGTCTGAAAAAAAAAATGTGCACGACTGGGTCGTACGAACTTGCTCCTGAATGCTAAAACTAAATATTTATGATTATATAAAAATAATATTAGACTTTATTAAGAAAATTAAAATTTGAAAATGTACCTCGTAAATACATTTAATTCAAAAAATTTAAACGCCAAACAAATTTAAACCTTATTCTTGATTTATTGATTTTTTTTTTGAAATCGTCGGAGCCGTTTTTTTTAAATTAATTTTTTATAAATACAATTTTTCAAAAATGTCTTAAAATTAATTTGGGTATGTAGTTTTCAAGACCATGTAAATATACATATTATACTTCAATTTGGATTTTTAAAATTGATCCGTTTTTGAGATACAGAATTTTGAAAAAAAAGTTAAAAATATTTTTTAAAAATCCAAAAAAAAAATTGAAATTTTTTTGAATACAAAATATTATTTGAACAATATATACGTACTTTCAGAAAAAAACTTACGCTGATCAGACTTTCATTTTTCGAGAAAATCTATTAACAAAAAAACGGTTCTATGGAAGGTACCGTTTTGGAGCAATACAAATTGTTTTTTTTTTACATAAAAAAATAACTGTTTAAAAACATAAAACTCGAGGAAGTTTAAAAAAAATCGTAGTAGCCGTTTTGGAGAAAATTGAAATTTTTGGTTTTTGGCCAAAAAATCGTATGGTGGCTACCCTAAATTTTGATCTTAAAACAAAAATAAAAAAAATTGGGATATGAGTTTTTGCTCAAACCTCTAATTTTCAAATTTGAAGTCAATCGGACCAGAAGTTAAGGCTGTAGATGCGTGTAAACTTCCCGACAGACACACAGACGGAATCACCGGACCCACTTTTTTCGACTTCTCTATCATCGTAATGTCATATCTCATCCTCATCTCAATTTTTTTTTTTTACGAATTCAATACTTGCCATATACTTATTCTATATGTCGCAAGTAAAAATATTTCAAAAATATTATGATCATTTAAGTTAAGACTTGGTGATGTTTGTCTTTGAGTAAGGCGGTAAGGCGAGCGAATAGCTTGCAGTTTAATTTCAAAGCTTAATAGTCAAAAGTTAGCAACCAGGCGATGGAGTTCTTCTTGCTTCCGTTTTCCGGATACTCAAGAGGTTACTTAAAACAAAAAAGAAAAACATCCGAGGCGGGTAATGCCTGTAGGTAGTAGCTAGTAGGTCTGTACTAGCCACCTCGGATGCTTCTTTATTTCTATAAGAGGACTTTATTGATAAGCAAACAAAATTCAAAAATGACTTAAATTAGGGACGAACGCAGGAAATTTGTTCGGGGTTGTTCGACTATAAATTTTATTTCAGACTCAGTTCGTCGTGAAGGTAAAAGAAAAAATGAATGTGCTTTAAATCATGAGCTGTAGGCTGTAGCTTGCTTTAGGTAAACACATTTATTCAAATAAAAATTTTGATTAATGAAATAACAGTTGTGTATTAAAAATATTGTAATCAGTAAAGAAAAGTGAAAATATTCATATCTGACATCATATTTACAGTATTATACCAATTCTTCTTGGCTTGAGGTTGAGGAGTGCTAACCCATTCAACCTTTGCTCTCCTTTGCAACGCAAATAAGTCTTTAGCCTACGGAGAGTTGAAAAAGAACGTTCGCTTGAAGCCACTGTAACCGGCAGTGTAGCTCCAATCTGAAGAAGTCAATGAATTGAGTGGAAAAACGTGTTTTCGTAAATGTCCAAAGCACTGATAAACGTTGTTGGTCGTTTCTCTTTGGATACACGCAAGCAGTCTAGTAAAAAAATCATTTCATTAAATATAAAAATGACTTTGCACGCATTTCTTTGATTTCATCGTGCAAGTCGATTGCGTAACAGACGCACTTGCTCAAATCACAATCTTCCTTTTGTAAATACAGGCTCAAGTTTTTTGTCAGGCTAAAAACAGATTTTAGCACTTTTAGGACAATGATGAGTTGAGATGTAGAAAGGCATATGGTTGTACTCCATCATCCAATGCCAGACAGATATATACCAGTAACTCGTCGAACAAACCGAAAAACGCCAAATGTTCCACCCAACGTGTTTCACAGAACTTGAGTAGACGGGTTTGCTTCGCACCAGGGTCTGCAGTAAATTATGTATTTTTTACAACACCCTACCTGCCTTGTTCGAAAGACGAAAGAAGTTCATTATCGTTTTGACAGTCGCGATGCAGTTCCTGATTAACGGAATATCACACGCATGCATGATGGCTAAATTAAGATTGTGATTGGCACAATGAACATAGAGAGCATCCGGGACGGTTTTTCTTACGACCACAACCCAACCGTTAAATTCTTTTCTCATAGCTCGAGCCCCATCATAACCTTGAAAAGAAAATTTTTTATCAACTTGGCTGATTTACTCTTATACAAAAAATACTAGACTGATGTATTCAGAGCGTGCTTCCCATTGTTAATTGAATCTTATAAGTAATGGAAAATCTGCAAGTGTTATCAATTTTATTTACTACTTGAATAATATGGGAAAAACGTTTTGAATATGGTCGTTTAACACACCTAGTCTTAGAGTGCTATTGCACCTTCTGAATTTACCTTGCCCTTTCATGAAACGCATCTCCAATCTAAGCTCTTCCAATGTGATCAGTAGAGTCTTCGCAAGGCCCGCTCCAGTTACGTCTGTCACAAGGACGAAACGCATGAAATCTTCCCGGATGTTATCAATTTGTTCGATGTATCGAATGCTAATTGTAAATTGTTCAACTGCACTGACATCCTTGGTTTCACAGCAGTTACCTACTGAGAAACAACTTGGCTCATTAACGTGTTTTATGATGTTTTTTTATAATTATTTTTCATTTTGGATGCGAAAACTTAGATAATTGGCTTTGGCGCTGGCTGTTTTCAGATGCTGCTCCTGAGCATGAACTCCACATGTCACAGCGAATCGAAGGAGTGCTCTGAAGTTGCCATCATTTTCATCTGGTATCTCCGTTGATAGTAAGCCATGATCTCGATGTCCTCGGAGAGCATGTCCCTGTCTGCCACAGAGTAAAACGGCACGAATGATGGGAATCAGGTTTTGTCGATTTTCATGCTGCCATGTCCTATTTCGTACATAATATCATTTTTCTTCTGATCATAAACCATTTTAAAATTCAGCGCGTCTTCAGAAACATCCTTGTGATACTTATTGTTTTGATGATCTCTACATCTCTCCAAAGTCTTTTTCCAATCTTTGAGAGCGCATTCTACAAAGGTTTTTGGTTCATGTTTTCCTTTATCAATATTCTTTTGTACGAATGATACGCATATTCGGCAATAGGCTCCGTCTTCAATAGCTGAATGTGCCAACCAGGGAAACATGCGTAACCAAGACAGCTGGAATCTTTAAATCCTTGTCTCCAATGCTGGAAATTCGAAAGTTTCGTCTGGTAACCATGCATCAACGAGAAGCTTGTACTTTTCATCGTTGTTTAGTTTTCGTCGACAGAACCTTACAACATCATTAGGTGAACCCTAGAGAAAATTTGTTTTGAAGAAATAGAATAAAACAAGAAAAATAAACAAAATTCCGAATATTTGTTGTTGTATATTTCGACTAAGCACTAAGCTTACTTTACTTTTACTTTTTTTTCCGACAAGCACTAAGCACAAATCGGAAAAAAAGACTAATTTTTCATGTAACAAAGACTTACTTTTGGATCAGCAGAATCTGGTTTCTCAAGCCGTACTTTTTTGGATGGTGGAAAGTCGTCAGGTTAATCTTCACGATGTATAGTACCTGGAACTTCAGCAGCGGTTGCGACAATTTGGTTTGAAAAATGATGTTATTTTTCTTGAACTCATTTTCGATGTCTACTGACTTCAGACAAATTGAACCCCAAAACCCTCCCTGCGTTCGCCACTGACTTAAGGCTCTTAAAATTTGAGCAAACATAAAACCAAGTCAAAAGCAACCATAAAAATTCCCTCCACCTGCATGTCGGTTGTTCAAAGGATTTTATATCAAAACTTTTATTGCTATTATTTTGAAACTTCTAAAAGACTTAAATACTGTGATCTCCAACATCTCGCGTTAATTTTTACGACTCATTCAAAAGATATAACAGCTTTTACATCTACTTTAACCGACTCAAATCGTTTCTTGAGAAATGGTTCTGGAAATAAACTGCTAATAACATTCTTCCACAGCTACATCCATATGCCATCGTTATCAAGTCTATGCATATATCAATTTCCTTAACTCAAATGCATACATATTACGAATATTTTGACTGTCTAAATCGTAAAACTAAGAAATGAATCAAATTTGTTCCATTTAAGATAAAAAAAAGATATTGTAGCATAGAAAATCAAATAAAAATAAAAAACGCTAATATAGGTAGGTACTCGGTGTTTCTATACCTACTTAATACGACATGTCCGCTATTTTTGTTTTTCTGAAGAAAAAATTGTCGTTAAAAAAGCACGATGAAAATTAAGAAAAACGATATGCATACCGACACCATACGCTTATACACCTCACAATGTTTGACAATAGAAGGTTTTCTGTTTGCATCTATTCAATTAAAGCCCACAAAATAAATGCGCTTTGTGTCTGATTTTCTGAAATATAACCACCTGTCGTCAATGGTTAGCTGAAAGCATCTGTCCAGCTTGCCTGTTACGTTTTTGGTCTAAATTAGGTAATAGGCATAACGCGTAGAGAACTTAAAATTATCTCATTTCTTTACCGGTTGCAAATTTATGTCATCAGCTCGCGAAACACGACTAATTAGGTAACTGCCCTAAGTTTTCTCTTGTAAAGTCGGACTAATACAACTAAAATAATTTTACAGTAAGATATTTAAAATGAAGAATTGATGGTATAGATGTTTTTTTTTACCTCTACTATTTTACTAAACTGAAGTAGATTTTGGGTTGGGGTCGAAATTCTGTATGGGACAAAATTCGGATTCCAAAATTCTATATTCCAAAATTCTGTATTTTAAAATTCTGTAAATTCAAAATTCTGTATGCTTAAATTCTTTAAATACAAAACTCTGGATTTCAAAATTCTGTATTCCAAGATTCTGTACTCCTAAATTCTGTAAATGAGAAAAGAAAAACTGTTTTGATAATGAAAAAAAAGTGCACACTTTTTTTCATTATCAAAACAATTTTTCTTTTCTCATTTACAGAATTTAGGGCCAGTTCGTTGAGAGTGGGTTAAATCATCAATTTGATTATCACGGATTCCCCTTAATTCATAATTAAGAATCTATGATAATCAAAGAGCGTTTGTTCACATTTTCTCCACCTTGATTAACAAATCATGGTTTTTCAACAAATCGTTCCATTTTCCAGTCTATCAGTCAGATTTGTTTTCAAAACATTATCAAGGATTAAGTTATTTATTTCATTTTGCTGTCAATTATTGTTTAGTGCTTGAACATGAAAAAGTGTTTTATCAGTAGTAAAGGTAAGTAAATTCTTATTTGCAACCATTAATGGTCATTTTTATATTATTTTAATTATGGACATGTATATATAACTCTCATGTTTTCAGATATATGCATGCCAAGCAATGGAATATTAAATTTTAAACTCAAAACCAATGTAAGCAAATGAATAAAAAGAAAGTACTCATACGATACAGTGTGTCATCATCATATTCATGGATGGGATTCAAATATATATCATTGCATATTTAGACAAAATCTATGTTGAATTATTATTCTTGAGTTGATCTGAAAAGAGGCGAGATGAGGTTCGCGGGGTTAGGTAGTATAAACAAAAGAATAAAAGTTATGAAAATTGAAACATTTAAACACTGCATTTCTTTTTAAGTAAGTTTGTACAAGACTTTACTGGCTTATTGTTTTTAAGATACATTCCATGATGTATTGGCTTGTAGAAGTGCTGCAAAATAATCGGCTAACAACTCTGTACGAATATTGTCATTATCGCCGTTTTCTAGTGTTATCCCGGCGACATCAAATGATTGCATGGGTGGTAGTGTATTGTTAGTTTCATCCGGTTAGATCGAGGATTTTGAGAGAGCCAACAGAAGGAGGAATCAGCCTACTTAACATCGCCTACAACATCCTCTCTGCCGTAAATAAGTGAACGTATGAAGCCTTTCACCAGCAATCTGATATTGATATAATGGGAAGAACACAGCGTGGTGCCAATGGCGCCTTTGTGAGAATTGAGACGGAACCGACAAAAATGGGTTTAGCGGTAAATGAGGGAAAAACGAGGAAGGACACCGAACACCAACAACTTGGACATAATGTCACAATTGACGCATACACCTTCGAGGTAGTAGAAACGTTTGTCTTCCTAGGCTCCGCTATTAACACGGGCAATAACATCAGCGCCGAGATGAGGCGAAGAATAACTCCTGCTTATCGCTGTTTCTTTGGGCTAAGAAAGTAATTGAGTGGTAAGGCCCTCTCTCGACCAACTTAGGTAAAACTTCTTCAGGTTATCTATGGCCACATGTGCACTGATGGGGAATGGAGAAGTTATAATTTAAACGTTTATTTTTGTTTTTTTTTAAACATACGAATCGTTTTGGCAGCCCGAGAATATATATTGTTTTGTATTCGTTTGACAAAAAAGTAAGCAAATATCCTGTCAGTGTATAAATCAAGTATGAAAAAACTGAATTATAGTACATCCTTGATTAAATTGCCTTAATCGAGCAAAATTGGATGATTAACGAAATCTCAAATTAAGTGCTCAAATCATGGATTTTTAATCACAATTTTTGTGAACAAACGAATTCTAGGATTATCAACTGGAATAATCCTTGATTTAAGATGATCAAGCTTGAACGAACTGGCCCTTAGGAGTACAGATTTTTGATGTTTTCTATGCAGAACCTTGAAGCATATATTATAATTCTAACGTCACGGATCTCTCTCCAACTAAATTGCATATGGTTTACATGAATCACATACCTTGATAACACATTTTGCGTTCGACATCTTAAGTTAAGTGTTATAACTTATAAGTTAATCGTGATAAATCGAATTCAGAAAAAATGGCCAATATTAAATTATTAAAATCTAATAAAGGAAAGGATAAATTGTGTGTCGATGGTTTTATGTTCTACAACGAAAGAACAACGAAAAAAACATTCAATTGGGCGTGCGCTAAGCGAATAAAAAATAAATGTTAAGCTCGTATTGTAGCAAAATTGATTGATAAAATGTGCACACATTAACTAAACAATCGGGGGTAAAGATTCGCATGAGCCATGTACAAATGAGTGTGATACTGTAGCCGCAAACAATTCAGTCAAGTCCTTAGTTCGAAATAGTGCTTTTAATTCAAGCCAGATTATTCAAAAATCTGTATTTGAAACACCTCATTTTATTAAATTGTTCTACAGCAACTAAAAAACCTGTTTATAACTGTGAGTTTTAATGCAGAGATTTGGAATTACAGAATTTCTAAAAGCAGAATAATGGATTTGCAGAATTTTGAAAAAAATAGAATTTTGGATTTACAGAATTTTGAAATACAGAATAATAGAAAAGCAGAATAATGGAATACAGAATTATGTTCATACAGATTTTTTTCTTCAGATACAGAATTTTGTTCATACAGAATTTTGGAATACAGAATAACGACCCGTTCCCGTAGATTTTTTATTCCGTAAAATGTTGCTATGATGGTTTTCTTGAGAATTCTTTTCAACCACAACTTGGTTAATTAGATCACTGCTTAGTAATACGGTTTTGTTAGTCTAGTTTTTAACTTTGGTGTTCATTCTATTACTAAACTTATTATTCTTCAAATATTCATTTTTGTGTCAACAGGACTTTAAAAGAATTCTGTCAGAAGTCTTGATTGACTATTTTTCATTTAAAAAGATGAAGAAGAATAAAAAAAGGATTTTATTTGAACTTTTTATGTACCAATGCCAAAGGAGCATAAATATAATTGGTGTCTGTTATTATAGTCGTTTCCTCAAGTCTTATATTTAACTTGATTAGAAGATGCTGCCATGCACGCAAAGACCTATGCTGAATTTGTTTTTGCAGTTTTCTTGAAACTTTTATTGAAAGTTATAAGTTGGATCATTAAAAACTTGAGAAAAGCAATTTGTAACATTGCTTTTCTTCCAAGATGTTCTTTTTGATTTTTAGGAAAAACATAACCTGGCTAAGGTTAGGGGTGAGTCGTTCTGCATAGAACAACATGTTAGGTAACTTTTTTGTTAGACATCCGTTTTGAAATTCAAAATATTCAGTAAATAGTAGAATCTCAGAGGTAATATATGTTAAAAATTGGTGCTAAAAAACAACTTCATTTGATCGAAGGCTTAGCCTTAATTCCGTATGATACTACATTTTTGTCTCTATTATTTCACCATTAAAAATGAAACAAGAAAGAGTAAACATTTCCTCGCCTGATTTCTCTTTACGTGTGAGTGTGTATCCACTACTTACATTAATGGGAAATTATCAAAAATATTCATTAAAAATGTAACCCGAACTACATTTTTAATGGGCTAGTCGCGTGTTTTCGTGACAACCAAGTAAAGAAAAACAAAGAAAACAACAATACAAATTGACTGGATTTCACTTTAGCTTATAATCGGGATTTAAACATACAGTGCAGTCTGGTTAGCGTGAGCACTGGACTGCGTGAACACCTGGCTCGCATGAACACCAATTGTTATATACTGAGCACTCTATAGCGTGAACAATCTCCTATTTCGGGGATTTCCCTTTATTTAAACATCGTTGTTTTTAAAAAGATTTTTGCAACGCATACTCCGTTTTTGTACACAATATTTGTATTGATTCCAACAAAAACAAAAACGATTCACGTTTGTACACGTGAAACTTGCTGCTGTTTGAATGCTTCTTTTCAGTGCAATTAATTTTTCGGCATTTAAAGTTTATTTATCGTTTCTGCAAATATGGTAACAAAAAAACCAAAGTTCTTATCATTAAAAGAAAAAGGCGATATTATCGCGAAATTAGAAAGGGGTGTAGCCCCATCAATTTTATCTCGGGAATACGGTGTGGCTAAATCAACAATTTCGGCCATAAGAAAAAATAAGGAGAAACTACTTAAAGTGGTCGGCACTAGCCAATTCAATTCGCTTAAAAGAAAAACTTTAAAACAGGGTGAGTATCCTCGTATGGAACGGGCGCTGTATAAGTGGTTTTTAAAGCAGCGTCAAAAGAATCTACCAGTGGGTAGTGAGATGCTCAAAGAAAAAGCAAAACAGTTGCATGAAAAACTAAAAGAGGAAGGAGGCTTCAACGCTAGTTCTGGTTGGCTAGATGGATTCAAATCTCGTTTTGGTGTTCGGCTTCTTAAAATCTGTGGAGAGAAACTTTCATCCGATCATAGCGCAGTTGCACCATTCAAAAATAATCTCGCAAAGACAATCCATGAGCTTCAGCTATCTCAGAACCAAATCTATAACGCTGATGAGTCGGGTTTGTTTTGGAAGTTGTTGCCTGAAAAGACGTATGTGACCAGAGAAGAAAAAACTGCTCCCGGTAGAAAAGCTGAAAAAGCCAGAATTACATTCTTAGCATGCACTAACGCTACTGGTCTTCACAAAATTAAGCCGTTGATCATTGGAAAATCCAAAAAACCTCGTTGCTTCAAAAATTTTAACATTCCTGTTGACTACCGTAGTTCTAAGAACGCATGGATGACCTCCGATATTTTCAAAGAATGGTTTCATACTTTATTTGTCCCACAGGTAAGATGCATGATGAAAAGTTAATGGTGTATAGGCTCATACATTTTTTACCAGGTGCAAGATTTTTTACGAAAAGAAGGCTTGCCGATTAAGGCTGTTTTACTACTAGACAACGCGCCTTGTCATCCTTCGGAGGACTTATTGAAAACAGATGATGGGTCTATATTCACTATGTACATGCCACCAAACGTGACACCATTGATTCAGCCAATGGATCAAAATGCAATTCGCATTACGAAGCTGTATTACAGGAAGAGTCTTTTAAGATTAGCCGTTGGAAAAGACGATGTTTTGCACTTTTTAAAGTCACTTACTATAAAAGACGCAGTTTCTTTGTTCGCAATAGCTTGGGGTCAATTAAAACCAGAAGTTATTGAAAAATGTTGGCGAAATATTTTACCACAAATTTGTACAAATGACATCGAATTACAAAGTTCATATGAAGAGGAAGATACTCCTCTTAATATCATAAGAGACAAGTTAAGGCAGCAGCAGCTGGATGAAATCAGTGAATTGCAGAATTTGCTACAAATTATTATCCCAGAGGTTTGTCTCATATGATAAAGAAATTAAATCATAGATATCAACTGATTTATGTAATTTAGGCAACATCGACTGTTACAGATATCAACGCATGGAACGCAATTGATGATAGGGTAGAGCCAGTTGAAGATGAAAGCGAGTTCATATCATCTGATGAAGATGAAACTCTCGAAACTTCGAATCAACCCAAAATAACTGCATCAGAAGCAATCCAGCTATTTGATAAGGGAATAGAGTGGGCTGAAGAAAATACGTCGGACTATTCAGATATCATAGCTTTAAAAAATCTTCGAGAAAAAGCTGTGCAGAAGGTGCTGGCAAATAAGAAAAAAACAAAAATGTATTAAAGATTATTTTAAATGAAAAAAAAAGGAAAATAAAACGTTTATTTTAGTACGAAAACTGTTGTTTATCTTGATATGTAAAAAATTGGATAGTTTGAACAACCTGGTTAGCATGGACAGCCTTTGCAATAATTAGTTCACACGACCCAGACAGTACTGTACTTGGAATATTAATTCCTTTTTTTCAAACTCAGAAGGAGCTGTTATAATTTTTATGATTAATTTAATATGGCAAATGCCAAATTTGTCGTTTTATGAAAGCATTTAAATTTAATTCAAAATTGACAGAAAAATCGAATTTGAATCTGGATTGTTTTCTGGAAATTTTGTTTTCTTTACTTTACGTGATAGTCACAAAAACAGACCCAAAGTGTGCTGAGGAAAATATTTTTGACTTGTTTGTCGTTTGTCAAACTATACAAAAACATACATATTATTTAAAATTCCACAGAACACAGAACACAAGGTATTATATTCCCAATTTTCTTCTCCTAATGTTCGCGCATATGTACGGTGACCATATTTATGGGAGCAAAACCCGGGACAAATTGAAAACGGTAAAAAAAGCAATGTATTTTTAGAGCTTACTCCTCTAGAATCGATTCATATATAAAACCCGGTATGAAAAATTTATGGGAGTAAAATCAAATGTTGAGAAAAAGCGTTTAAAAAAAATGTGCACGACTAGTCGTACGAACTTGCTCCTGTATGCTAAAACTAAATATTTATGATTACTTAAATTGCAAAAAGTAGTGTTAAAATGAGAGATATACTTTTAACAATTCTGATTACACTCTTACTTACAGATTACACTTAACTCAAAAAAAAAAAACTCAATATATAAAAATAATTAGAATTCATTAAGAACTTTAAAATTTGAAAATGTACCTCGTAAAAACATTTCATTCCAAAAATTTAAATGCCAAACAAATTCAAACCTTATTCTTGATTTATTGATTTTTTTTTTTGAAAATCGTCGGAGCCGTTTTTTTTTAAATTAATTTTTTATATATAAAATTTTTCAAAAATGTCTTAAAATCAATTTGGTTATGCAGTTTTTAAGACCATGTAAATATACATATTATACTCCAATTTGGATTTTTAAAGTTGATCCGTTTGTGCGATACAGAATTTTGAAAAAAAGTTAAAAATGTTTTTTTAAAATCCAAAAAAATGAAATTTTTTTGAAAACAAAATATTATTTGAACGATATATACGTACTTTCGAAAAAAAACTTACGCTGATCGGACTTTCAGTGTTCGAGAAAATCTAATAACAAAAAAACGGTTCTATGGGAGGTACCGTTTTGGAGCAATACAAATTTTTTTTTTTTTACATAAAATACATGAATGTTTAAAAAAATTAAACTCGAGGAAGTTTAAAAAAAATCGTTTGAGCCGTTTTAGAGAAAAAAAAGTTTTGGTGCTTGGCCAAAAAAATTGTATGGTGGCTACTCTAAATTTTGATCTTAAAACCAAAATAAAAAAATTGGGATATGACTTTTTGCTCAAACCTCTAATTTTCAAATTTGAAGTCAATCGGACCAGTAGTTAAGGCTGTAGATGCCTGTAAACTTTCCGACAGACAGACAGACGGAATCGCCGGACCCAATTTTTCGACTTCTCTATCATCGTAGTGTCATATCTCATCCTCATCTCAATTTTTTTTTTTTACGAATTCAATTCTTGCTATATATTCTATATGTCGCAAGTAAAAAGTGGGGTAAGGCCTCGGCCACGCACTAAGCGGATGAGCGGAAAAAAAATATAAAACATATGAAATCACATAGAAGCGGCCACGCTATGAGCGAGCGGCGAAACAAAATTCTGAGCGGCTAAGCGGCGCCGCTCTGTTATAATTTTTAGTAATGTTCAGAGCGGCAAGAGCCAATCTCTGCTCTGGAGAAATAGCAATTCTTTGTTTTATTAATCTAGGACGCACTTTTTCAAGCAGCAAATCAAAAGATTCGATAGACATACGTAGATATTGCCAGAATCTATCTGGAAATTTTCGTAGATTCAAAAATAAATGATTAAATTCTCCAAACACCGATCTTAATTGGTTAATCGGATGAACACCAAATCGTCTTCTTTTTTGTATACGTTTAAGTAATTTATACACATACAAACGATTTTCCGACAATAAAATACGGCGAACTGTTCTTGACAACGGCATTTTAACTACTAATCGCTCAAAAGCAGTCGCTCAGTGCCTGGCCATACGTGGCTTAGACCTGCCACTCAGCCGCTAGCCGCTCAGCCGCTTACTGCGTGGCTGAGGCCTAGGCCATATTTTCACTCTTAAAACTTTTTACCTACTGAATCAAATTAATTGAAATTTGGTACAAAGATAGTCTGTAGGCTTAGGAAGGGCAATTAAAGGGGTTGAAAGCGTTGCAGAGTTGAAATACTAGGTCAAAGCTTGCTTAACTCTTGACAAAGCTACAAATTTGACAGTCATGTTAATTGATATTGATTAAATGAACATTGATTTTGATTAAACATTATCTAATAAATACAACATTCAAAGTTTTAAACATTCTTACGCTGAAGAGGGTCAAAATAGGTGATGAAGGTGTTTGTGCGATTTTGTCGCTATTTTATTAACATATCAAATCGCACAAAGATTTCAACCTACAACTGTGAAATTTTCGAACAAGGTAAGGAATTTCATGCTCTTCAATTATAACGGTTACTAATACATATAATATTTTGTATGTTCTAATATGGGACTAATATCTAACCCGGGACGGGTTATTGAAATACGGGACAGTCCCGGGAAAAACGGGACGGTTGGTCAGCGTGCGCATATGTCACATTTCAGAGACGAAAATGTCAAAATACAACAGAAGTTGTTGTTGTGTTATCTGCATTTCTTTTTGTGCATTTCGTGCATTTGTCACATTTCAGAGACCAAATGTCAAAATACAATAAAAGTTGTTGTTGTCTTATCGGCATTTCTTTTTGTCCCTTTCTCACTTCTGTCATCTTGGTCTTTGAAAGATGCGTAATATAATACCTTGTATTCTGTGTACTGTGGTAAAATTCCCTCAATGCGAGGCAATGAAATATTAAAGTGAAAAATAAAATAAAAGACCAGATAAAGTAGCTAGAATTTTTTTTAAATAAGTATCCGCCGTAGGGTAATTTCATAGATTAGTTATATTACAGAAAACACTGCAGAATGAGATCCATGAGAAGGCTGGATCAACATGCCGTTTAAAATTTTCAGAAGATTTCTTTCTCTGTCTTTATAAAATAATGTTGTCTCTAATTCTTAAAACTGACATTTTCATTTTATTAATGCTGATATAATGAGGAAAAGAATGTAGTATCATACGGACTTTAGATGGCGAGTTTGTTGATTTTTTTCGCATTGTTGAGCCACGAGGAAACTGCGTTTTCCGAGTTAGAACGTATTTCATGGAATCCTTTGACATCATAGCATTGTCAAATTAGAAATATTCGCAATTTTTCGGTTTATTCAAATTAGTGCATGGTTCGATGGATTACATTCTGCAATACCAAATATGATTCGATTGATAATCACCCTGTATACTGATTGATAATAGGTATGGCCAGCAATCACGACAAGTCAAACAAAGAATTATAATTTTCAAAGGCTGGTATCTATTCACTATTAGATCGTAAACCTATTCGTTGCCGTATATTACTTCTGATTTGCGAGCGCCCACTAAAGTTACTAGTGGTTCTTTAATAAGTTGAGGGGAAAACCTATAGAAAATTATCCAAATTAATTTCCGAAACATCAAAAAATATCCTTTTGATATTTGGTTATTTTTTTCCGGCTTCATCGTTGTCTGTTGTCATAGTAATTCCATACAAATTCATTTTGTTCACTAATATTTCCCATATTCAAAACCAAGAACCTACAGTTTTTTTCAATTTGTCAAAATCTTTCCAAGTGGAAAATTGGAATAACTGGCAATTAGTTACCCAAAACATAAATTTATCAGAAGGATGAATGTGAAACGTAAAGCTCACTAACAGGAAGATTTAACTGGCAGCTAATTTAAGTGCTGGTTAACTAACCAGTTTAGTTTATCGGCCTTTTAAAACTAAAATTGGTGGGTTTAACCGATAAATGCCATTTTAAAATTTAACGAAGAAAAAAATAATATTTAAAAGCGTTTGGTGAAACTGGCCATTAATAATAAAAAATAAAAGAACTTTGAATTTGGGAACGACTCTACAATTTAAAAGAAAAACCCTTCAACGAGTTAGTCCACTCTGAGCCATTTCCTTCAGTATCGCTCAACTCTTTGGAAACTCTCAAGTTGGCCATCTCTAGAGTTGAGAAAAACTTGATGGTTGAAGGACAAGTTGAAAATCGTTTTCCTTCACGTCTATTTCAACATTAGATTTGAATTAATGTCAATTTTGTTTTTAAATTTGTCATTAATGTAATTTATTTTTACGAACACATGGAACACGCAACATTTTTTTGAATTCATTCAAAACACCTAAACGGCTAAACAACAACAATGCCGGATACAGCTGCAGAACCCTGTTCGAGTTACATTGAACTTCAACCAAACTGCTCATAAGCTAACAATAACAACTGGTGTATCTTCATTTTTTGTTGGTGTTTTTTATGAAATTTCGGCTTATCAGAGGAAAATAAACTTCAACCAACGTGCAATTTTGGCCAGTGGCGTGAAATTCAAGTTTGCCGAGGAAGTGTTCTTTTTGAAAACAACGAATGCGTCAGAATTTTATGCCTAAACCATGCCCAACACGTAATGTTGCTCTGCTAGAACGAGCATTTAAGAATATATTGAAATTTTATGTTTAATTAGTTTTTAATTCATAATGGGCCTTACTAATAAACAAATTTAAAAATAAAGTCGACTCTTAGTTCTGAACCATACCAATAACCAATTTAATACTCAACTAAACGTTAAACTGCAATTTAAATTTTAAAGTTGTGAAACTCATGTTTAAAGTCATATTTTAATGCTCAAACAAAGTAATTGCTGTCCTGCTATCGTAATTAATTAATTTTTGTGAAGAGAAGACCTTCTACGATCGGTATAGCCAAAGAAGCTTAAAGAATTGCAAACAGATTTGAAAAATCCAGCAAAGATGTCAGCGAGGCCAAGCGCAACAACATCTTCCAACTTTGGTGCAAGTATTTTCACGGAACTTGAGGATAGCGTAGAAATTCTGATCAATAGGATATGTAAAAAGAATTCTAGCTGTGATGAGCCAAGTGCAGTGTATCTCAAACGAAATAAAGTTTCATCAAATAATACCGAATGTTACTCACACAAATGAGCGATGAAACGATCCAAAGTGAAATTTTACTGTTTACTTCTCTAAATTGGACAAATGTCATATTTTCAGCTGTCTATTTGCAGCCAAATGTAGTAGATAAAGTAATAGAGCCGTAATTAGTAAAAGACGTGTTTAACTTTTTTATTCTATTTAAAAAACATTATATTGTGAGTGAAAGTATTCAAATAATAAAATTTTTTGTGATCCTCCCAATTTTCAATAAACAAACAAAAACCTTGGCAAAAAATATTGCGGTGAACTATGTAGCTCCGTTAGTGCTGTTAATATAATGCTATATTGCTATATTATGCATGTTTTTGACAAAGTTTAAAATTCTTTAAGTTTTTCTATTGAATAGTCATTCATTCGCATAGTTTGAAAAATGTATATACATACATAAAGAACCCTCACTCGCAGATATTATAGAGCAATGTTTTGAAGAAAAAAAAAACACACTAAAAAAAGAGAAACTGAAATATGAAACTTAAAAACAAAAAAACTTCCGAAAATCGAAATCCGTAACAAGACTTGTTTATCGCATTATATTTCCATATAGAAAAGCCATGTTCGTCTTCCCACTCGACCCACAGAACTCCGTGCTTTCTGACCGATTGAATGTACATTTTTATTTATTTAACTTCATTCGCCTACAAAAATTCCCGACTGAAATCTTCTCTTGACTTTTAAGTTTTTTTTTTTCAATTTCACAACCATAATCCAAGAAAAGATTTTTAATCAGTGGGATTACTATAGAAAAAGAAGTAAAAGAAAATTACAAGTTGTTTCCATCAACTCCAGAACAACCAGAAAAATGCATTATGAATAAGAGAAAGGTATTAAAGTTTTTGCTTTTTGCGTTTTTCGATACCTACCTACCCAGATACACAGGATCAGAATATATCTGGGCAGAGTGCATCTCCACAATCCAACATAATAAAGCTGGTCTGTTGCTCGGTGCTACTCGATGGTACTCTAGTTTTTGTTTGAATGGAAATATGCTTAATCCCTGCATTATAAACCATAATCCACGACCCTCTCCCTTGCTATAGTACAACTTTCATCTATGGAAAGCCGTATTAACATCTATCCTATCCAACAGAAGTAAGTACTTTGGTAATAGAATCGGATATTGAATGTGACATAGTCTTAAATACTGGCAGCTCGACAAACACTAAGAAAGAATCCCAGATTACATTTCCAAACATCTTCTCTTGGTCTTGATAGACTTTTATATGCTGAACGGGTCCGTTGAAAGACATTTTCGACATTCCGTTTCCGCCTGTCTTTGCCTTTCTCAAAAATCAGCAATATTAATTTTTTTAATTGTATTCAAGAATTGTAGGTACAGTGCAGATTTAGAGAAAGGTGGAGTTCGAATTCGAAGGTTTAATTCTTGAGTTTGTATGCTCTTAAGAACTTTTCTCACTATAGAACAAACGATTAACGAACACATTACGAATGACCAATGACCATGCACAACATACTTCTTTCAAGTCCACCCATAGAACCTACTCTCTCGACTCCGTAGAGTATCTTTTACTTCGAGATACAAACACGTTTATCGCACAAAGTTCTTCTTCTCCTTCTTCTTATCATTAAAGCGAAGTGCTTTGAGGTTTGCTGCACTTACTCGCATACATAGTTTAAGATTTAAAATGCAAGAGATACGTTTTTCCAAAGGTACATTATGTCATGTTGGTATCTCCATGTTGCTCTATCTGCAACAGATGCTGATCAACTTGCTCTATTTAAAATGTGTTTCATTGAACAAGAAATCGACCAGTAAGTGTTCCACTACCACTACTAACTTTGATAGTCGATGTATTGAATGAAGAGAGGTACTTATTGAACCTTTACTAGCGTCTGTTGTATCAATTACTTGGAAAAATAAATAAAGCTAAACGAGAAGTGTTTCTTTCGAGCAAATTTGAGATAAATCTATATTCTGAATTGCTTTATTTTTTTTCTTTTTGATTCACTATATTGTTATCTCTGTTATTTGTAAGTTAAAAGAAGAATTCGTGCTAAACCAATTGACCAAGTCAAACGTTATGTTGGGGTTCTTGTTGTTTGGGGATTTCGTAATGATTTTCATTTTATCTTCGTATTTTGTTATTTTTATAGTAATGAGACGTAAAACAACACAAAGAGAAAGAAAAAAAAACCTTTTGAAACACGATTTGCAATAAGGAAGATGTTGATGGATGTGTGATGCTTATCTGCTGTTTTCGTTTTAAGAGAAATTAAACGTGGAACGTAGATGTGGGAACCGGCTGTGGCCAGATATAGATAATAATATTATAGGTGGGCAGGTATCTTGTTATTTAGATCGAGTTCCTTAATGTTGATACAATTAAAAGTGCTTTATGGGAGCTTCTTGGAGTTCTTTTTTTTTTTTGTAAAGCGATATGTGGGAATAGAAATTGGTTTCTGATGGTTTTATATTGTTCCTATTGTATTACGTACTTCCTTTTCTTGATTAATAAAGGGAAAGTGGCATTTCATTGTAAGTTTGATTTGAAAAATTGACTAGGTAATTAAAGTCGTTATACAACTTCCCAAATAAAATTCTCTTTGTATACTGTTCCTTATAATAGTGGAGACCCCAAGGAGTATACAAAAATTGAAAAATCTTGGGTGTGAAAACTTCGAATGTTTCTAAAGCCTGTAAAGAAGTCTAACCGTTAAAACATGTGTGCTTATATTAAGAAATAAATAAAAAGTTCAGAATATAAGGGATTCCAAGAACTCTCAACAGGCGACGCAGCAGACGTACATATAAAATCTTAAGCGGAAAGATAGATAGATTTCTTTATTTTATCAGTAATAGTTACAATTTTTTTTTTTAATAATCAACGCGCACTAAAGCGATTTGTTCATTACCCGTTACATGCCAAGAGCACAGTGCGAGTATAAGGGAAATGATAGACGATGTAGAAGGAGATGTCTGTGAACATTGGTTTTGAATTCTTGAATATTGCAATGGCTGCATGATCACCAATCATCTTGAATGCTCTTTTTTGGATACTGTCCAGAAGACTAAAATATGTCGCTGGAGCACCAACCCAGACATAGCATCAAGCTTAGGACGTATGTACATTTTGTAGATGATAGCCAAATTAGAAGGGGAAACAAATTTCTTGCATCGTCTTAAGAAACCTAAACATCTTGCGGCATTTTTGGCAACATCGCATATGTGTTCATTCCATAAAAGGTGGTCATTAATGCACATACCGAGAATCTCGAGATGTTTTGTCTTATTGATGCAAATGCCACTCATGGACAGTGGCAGGGGGGGTATATCCCGCTTCAACGATACAAGACAGCATTGAGTTTTCGAAGCATTAAACTCTACACGGTTTTTTATTCCCCATTGTACAATGCTGTTTAAGTCAGAGTTTAATGAAGTTATCATATCTTGCCGTTGCAGTTCCACATCCGAAGGGGACGAATGTGAGTCTGAAAAGTAATCAGACAAGAGATCATTAATGAAAATGCGAAAGAGGGTCGGAGACAGAACGGAGCCTTGGGGCACACCAGCATTTATATTGTGGGTTTCAGACTTGAATCCGTCCAATACAACTTGTATTGAACGGTTCGAAACAAAGTTTTTTATCCAACGAAGAAGAGATTCATCGATATCGAAGACACATATTTTCGATAAAAGAGCAAGATGCCGGACTTTATCAAATGCCTTTGAAATATCAAGTGCAACATTCTTATTTTCTCAAAAACGATGTAAAGATTTGTTCCAATGTTCGGTGAGATAAACCATCAGATCACCAGTGGACCTGTTGCTGTGAAAGCCGTGTTGCCGGTCATTAAGAAGTGTTCGGTCTTTGAGATGTTTCTTAAGCTGATAGTTATCAGCGTTTCCATGACCTTAGAGAGAAGGGACGTAAGTGCAATCGGACGATAATTGGAGGGAGAAGAAGATTCGTCTTTTTTTGGAATAGGCTGGACAAATGCTGTTTTCCAACTGCTCGGAACTAGTCCAGAATAGAATAGATGGAAAAGCTTACGCAAGGGTTTTGCCAGCGTGGAAGAACACCTCTTCAGAACAATAGCGGGGATGCCATCCGGACCAGCGGATTTATGTATGTTGAGATCTCTTAGAACTCTCACCACAGAACGAGTGTGGAAGAAGATTTGTCGCATGGAATCATTGACGCGCTCAAGAACAGGCGGAGTCATGACAATCTCTGGCAGCGAAGAGTTGGCGGCGAACTGCCTTGCAAAAAGGTTAGCTTTCGCGAGAGAGCTAACAACTGGAGTGTTATTGTCAACGAGCGTAGGGACCGAGGAAGAAGAAGAATTCTTCATATTTTTTACAAATGACCAAAAAATCTTACTGCCTTTGGGACATTGCAGAAATGTTTTTGGTCGTATATAAATTTGGTCCGTTGAATATGGGCATTGCAGGCCTTCCTGGTTTGTTTAATCCCCATCACATCCTGGAGCTTTGTTGTTCTTTAAAAGCGTATAAGTGTTAGTTTCATCTCTCGGAAATTGATCGGGAAGTCTAGTTCAGGAACTTGTTCATACTGCAATTCATAGCTGAAAGAGTGCTGGCTCTCGTCGGCTGTCAATAGAATTGTAAAATGAGTTGCTATCGTTTTAGCATCGAGATAGTTCTTTGTGTATTTGTTACGTGGACCCAGTTCAAATTTACTATGCCAGAATTCTTTAGAATCTCTCGATGGCTATGTGAAGCTAGCACCCGACTTTTGAAAAAAAAATTCTTTCTTTATTTATTTTGATAGGTTAGGGTAGGTAGTTGATTGTAGTGAATTTAATTTTTTTGTAGTTGTACAGAAAAAAAAATTTGACCGTCAAAAAAATGTCAGCCCCCCAAAATAAAATTTCCAACTATTTTTGCTTGATTCTCATAGATATACGTGTGTAGTTGATTGTAGTTCAGTTTTTTTTTTTCATTAGACAGAAAAATTATTAAAAAAAAATTTAATTTCGACCAAATTTTACTACCACTACCCCTTTTGATACTTTTTTATTATCATCCAAAGAAAAAGTACTGAAGTAAGTTAACTTTAAACCAGGAACTAATTACTCTTCAATAGAAAGAAGTCTTCATAGAGGTTTGTAGTTACAAAAGAATTTTACTACAAACGATAAAAATGTCAGTTTTAAGCCATATAGAAGCTCGTAGTGAAAATTACTCCTACTACGAAACTTTAAAATGCGATAACAAGCTAATGGACGTTTTTAGTGGAAAAATTACTTCACTACAAACGAAAGCAACCCTCATAGAGATTTGTAGTGAAAAAAGAATTTTACTACAAACGATAAAAATGTCATTTCACTACTAACCTCTATATGGCTTAAAATTACATTTTTATCGTTTGTAGTAAAATTCTTTTGTAACTACAAACCGCTATGAAGACTTCTTTCTATTGAAGAGTAATTAGTTCCTGGTTTAAAGTTAACTTACTTCAGTACTTTTTCTTTGTAACCTCTATGAGGGTTGCTTTCGTTTGTAGTGAAGTAATTTTTCCACTAAAAACGTCCATTAGCTTGTTATCGCATTTTAAAGTTTCGTAGTAGGAGTAATTTTCACTACTAACCTCTATATGGCTTAAAACTTTTGTTCTATACAACTTTTGAAAATTTGAGGTTGGTGGAATTCTAATTTTTTGTTTGAAATATTTCTTCAGCTAGGGAGAAAAGTACTTGAGAAGTTCATCTGAATTCGAAGTAAGGTTTTCTAATTATTTATCGGTAATTAATATAAATGCATCAAAAATGGGCCGATACTGAAACCGAAAAGACTCCACTCGATATTCTGACAGCAGACAAAAATGTTGGATCCGTTTTCATCTTTTGTTTTTATTTTGATAACGATGAAGGGAGACTACAAAGTAAAAGTTAGCATGCACCCATGTGCGGATTTCACATAGGGGCAATATGGGCAGTTGCCCAGGGGCACTGACTCAATAGGGGCGCCGAATTATGAGACGTCAAAATTTTTTGTTAGATATTTTCCTTGAAAACCGATAAATGATCAAGACAAAATGATAGTAGAGGAGCTGCTCCGAGGACGTCCGTCACTGTGGGACTACTATAGAAAGTAAAAACAAACCAAAAACAAAGATAAATAATAATTTTTATCAAGTGCTGTCTTTTTCAACCGTTGATACGTATATTGTTTTCCAGTTATTTGACACAGCAATTCCTGTTTTGAAATCGTAGCAGTTAAAAGAGAAGTCTAAGGGCGTAGCTTTGAAAACGTTATCTACAACAAGATGGTCAGCTCGTTTTGATGCAGTTAAAATATTGTTCGATAATTACGCTACAATTATCAGAGTCTTGATAGACATTGAAAATAATTCTGCCGAAAAACCGATTTGTCGGCAAGAAGCACAAGGGATTTGAATTCAATTGGAAATGCTTGAAACCGCTTTTTTAACTCTTCTGTGGTCAAAAACTGCAGAAAGTTGAATGCAGTCTCTCCGAGGTCATAGAATGTTATAATGGCCTCGAAAAGATTGTTGCTGACTGTCGGAGTGAATTTGATCGGTACGAAAGAGAAGCATGTGCATTGTCAGAGGAACAAGAGTACCATTCAAGCACAAAACGTATTCTTAAACGTAAGTTAAGACCAGACGAAACTAATATAGGAGAAGTTACTTTAACTGGAAGAGAAAATTTCAGAGTTAATGTCTTTAACGCCATTCTACATAATTTGATAAATGATTTGAAAGAAAGATGCAACCTTTACAAAAACATCGAAAAAAAATTCACAATAATCGTAAGGCCAAATGATTTGTTGTCGAATGAAGCAATTAGAAAAGAAACAAAGTCTTTAGTTGCTGCATTCCCATCTGATTTAGAGTCAACATCTGACGATTAATTTGTTCATTTCCCCGCCCATTGCAAAAAAAAAACAGTGTTCAGATGGAATCTCAGTTACAAGTCTTACAGTTAATTCGATGTCAGAATTTACAAATAGTTTTTCCGAACGTAGAAATTGCATATCGAATGTTTGTCACTATGGCTGTATACAATTGTAGCGCCGAAAGATCCTTTTCATGTCTAAAAAGGATAACAAATTATCTTCGCTCCAAAATGACAGAAGATCGACTCAATAGTTTAGCTTTGCTTTGTATTGAATCTGAAATACTGCTTTCCTTGGATTTTGAGAATTTGATTACAGATTTCGCTACTAAAAAAGTAAGGCGTAAGTGTTTGTGAATTGTAAAACCTTTATTTTATATCTGCAAAATGTTTCGAATTCAGATTTATTGTCCATGGAATGTAACAAAATGTTTTCTTTGAATAAAGTTTACGAAATTAATTTACCGTGTAATTAATGTGTATGTATAAATACAGTTTTTTTTTACCTTAATTTTGATACTCCGAACGTAAGTGTATGCTTCAATAAAATTTCATTCTGTTTGAGCTATGTATTTTTTTTTGTAAACATCAATTATAATTTTTTCTTTTTAGGTAGGGTTAGTCGAAAAACCAAGACAAACTACTGAGTTTTCTCTCTATTAATGAGATTCCCTACTTTTCAAGTTTCTAAAGTCTATAGGGGCGTGTCTTCAAAAGCTAGGACTTCTGGTAACCCTATCTTAGGATTCAAGGGGCGCATTAATTTGATCTACCCAGGGGCGCTTTAGGTGGTAAATCCGGCCCTGCATTCACCGTGATTTGTTTTACCAGAACAGGTTTGAATAAACCTTTTAATTTTGTATGAACGAAAATTTCAAAGTTAAAAGTAAACGTAACCTAGTCGTGCAATCAATCCTGAACAAAAATACGAAATACACATCCAATCACTTAATGGTTACAGTATAAGAATTTGGTAGTCGTAAAACCATAATCTCTTCAATTTTCGACAGTTAACAACACCATTCGACCCACTCGTGCATATCCGTAAAATCAACACAATACTGAAAGCATTTTATACTAAACGTTAGGTGAAAATACTGTTCCTTCGTTTTAGAGAAATGGAAGTACTTGGATTATTCAAACAGGGACTAATGTGAGGGTGAAAAAAAAATATGGTCGGTAAAAAATAGGCCCGTAAGTGATTTATATGCCCAGCGGGTGCTTTACTCACTGATCCCCAATTTTTTCATGCCTCCATTTATTTTAAGGATATTAGGGTAGAAACTTGGGCTTCTCATGCCACACCAAAAAAAAAAAAAAAACAAGAAATACTAAATGTTATTAACAACCTTCGGTTGTTCATAGCAACGATATTTCTCTAGGAACATCACAAAGTCTTGTAGATACAAATGAGTAATAATGCTTTTGTTTTTCGGTGTCTTCAATTTTGTTGAGGGAATGGTTCTTTGGGGTGCGACTTAGTTTTTTTACTTTGGGTTCAAGGTTTAATGTAGGTCGAAATAATGCTCTAATAAGATAATTGTATTCCTAAGCCTGGGATTATTACTTTTTATGTGTTTTTCATGTTAGAAATTATTTAATTTAGTACTTGTGTGTTGGATATTATCTGACATGTGAGCGATGATGGAGCTTTTCTTTCAATGGATATATTTTATATATAGGTTCATATTTCACTAGGAACTTGGTAGAGGGTAAGGCATTCCTGTGAACTAAGTTATGGGATAGTATAACAGATGAGTGAAATTAAGAAATTAAATATAATATATTAATGTAATTAATTAAACAGTGGGAAAGGCCTTATAAATTGATCTTAATGAGCAGTAATCTACAGATTTTAATCACACAAATACCTCTGGTGTGTCAGCAAATGATTTTCTGTTTTTATTTCCATGATAGGTATTAATTGCGAACTACTCGTTGATAAAAATCTGAGTATCACGAAGGGGTAGTATTTATCAGTGAATATAAAGTATGGCAGCCAGGATTGAATACACTTCTTGAAACAATCAAAAATGTATGATTATAAGAAAGTGGTTGGTATGCAAACAACTCCTTTGACGTAATAATAAAGTTTTTTCTTAAATGAAGCAAACCAAAACAATTAATCTACACAAAATTCTCCAAGAAACAAGCCCAACACCACCTCTTCATTTGTCTTCATCAGCAAATTTAAACCACGTGTTTCGAATACTTATGATTTACTAGCAGTTGCGCGCGACATCATCCGCCTCTAAATGGACCATTCGATATTCAAAGAATTCCTCAATTTGATTTAGCAGTTCCTGAGATAAGAGCGTTAAAACGCAGAAAAATTAACATTTTTTGCAGTTTTTTCCACATTTTCTACTGATTCCTATTAGTTACAACTTATTTTTATGTAGCCTTAAGCCTTTCTCGATTAATGCACTATCCAACACAAAAAAAAAAAAATTATACCATTCGAACCAGTATAGTAGTTCCAGAGATTACTACGTTCAAACGAACAAACTCTTCAGTTTTATATATTAGTATAGAGTTCAGATATAGATATAGAATATAAAGGGTGATTCACAAACGTTGTGTCAAAATCTAAAAAGCTAGAGCATGTACCCAGTTTTCTGTGTTCGACTAAAAATTACTATCGGCATTGAGTTTTGTAGATAAAATTAATACTTCATAAAAATTTTAAAAAAGTTTACATGGTTCGAAATTTTGTTTGAAAACTAATTTTTCAACAATTTTTCTTTAAAAAGTTTGCGCATTTTAGAAAGGTACGTTGTTGAATTGAATATTTAAATAAATAAATAATAATACAACATTGGTCAATTTTTTCCGTTTTTCGCTGTAACGGACAGGCATAGACGACTCCCTTCCACAATTTTTTGTCATGTCTCAACCCAGCCTACGTTTTGGCACAACATTCGTGTATGTATAACAGTTTTCGAGTGTTATGTTTTAAGTTTTTATTTAAATTTAAATTTCAATTCGTCGTTCCTGAGTTCGATCTTTTGCAAGGACCTGAAGCCGGTACCGAAAAGTATTCAGTATTTTGTTGCTAATTTGTGCCGCAAAAATTAATTAAATTAGAACCAGTGCAGCCAGCGTATGAAATGAACGGTATATTTTGTTGCGCGGTTATGTTTCTTATTTTCGCTTCCGAAATAAAATAACAAGTATACGCCCGAGTGAACGTTCCCATAAAACGTTCATTAAAATATCTGGATAAATCCTCATAAAAGTTTTTTTTTTAAAAAAGAACATTAACCGGGCCATTTGAAGGATAAAAACACTCATTTTAAAGATATTACAACAGACATCATGCTTCAATGAAAAAAGTGATGATCCGGAACGTACGTTTTTTTAAAGCGAGTTAACTCGTGTTGGTTTTCACGTAAACCAAGTTGTAATTCGGTTTGCCCAACTCAAGTTGAACGAATCTACTCGGTTTGCCACCTAGGTTTACCAACTCACCTTGTGCACTCGGATTGCAACGAAAATCGATCTAGAAAAAAAAAAAAAAACGGAAAATCGATTTTTTCAATCCGTCAAAATCTTTGCCATCCGCTGATGAAATTTGACAATTAATGACTCAATGTGGAGATAATATGCGAATCAAGGTTACCAGATGGATATTTCGTTCTAAATGTTATGAAATTTGACAATTAGATAACGGCCATTCAAAAACATTTAACAAATTAGAGGAAGCTTACAGGTTTTTTTCAAATTGATTTCAAATTGGAAAATCGATTTGACAAATCGAGTTGGCAAACTGAGTTGACGCATAATTTGATGAAATAGCCAAATGCATTCCTCGCTTTTAAATATTTCTTAATACTCATCACGCTTCCATTAGTTCGCCCTTGATGCCGTAATGTCAAGCATGGAGATTCATTCGATAGCCGAACAGCACCAATGATAAAATGCTTACCAAGCTCTACCTCTCTCTAATTTATCGCAAATTTCAGGAAATCAAGACCACTGTTTACCGACTTCACGCTATTTGTCTTCCTAGTAAACAAACAGCGTGAACTTCGAAAACTCTCCAGTCTCTTCGAATTTCGCTCAGAATTGATTATGTTGAGAAAACCAATCAAGACACACCGAGCTAGCGATCTTTTGTCCGAAGATCTAAAAAAGGATAAGAATAATTAAGTGTTATACAAATCTGTGAGACTTTACTTTCATTTCAAATATTAAGAAGATTTTTCTAATAATGACATAATCTACATATATAAGAAAGCCATTAAGTGTTTGCCTATGTAAAAAATAAGTTTTGAAATATTTTCTTAACTGCATTTTCTGATACTGCAACATGATTCATCTTGAGAATGCGACAATTTTCTTTTGTTTCACGACAAATTCACATTTAATTGCATAATTACTTTTGGAAAGTACTAACTTGACATGAATGTCGGCGTTAAATTCTTTTCGTTACACTAAAAAAGGAGACATTTGTTTATTTTTTTTTTAAGCGAGGGTCACAATTTTGCAGTTGTAAAATCGGCTTAGTTGCTTTCTGAACAAAAACAAAAAGAATAAGACGGTACCTAAACCTAACCCTACCTAAGGAAAGGACGGAGAAAGATACGAAAGTAAGCCCTTATCTCATGAACTGCATCTCTTAAATTTTCCAAGTTTTGGAGAATAGAAGAAAGAAGAATGTGAAACAGGTAATATTTTGTCTTAAAACTTGACTTAATAAATATCCCTCGGGGAAGGTGTTGGTATGATTTTTACTAGCCAGTTAAACTGCGGCACAAAAAAAATGATAAAAACATTTATCTTTACTTTTAGGTATACTTCATTTTTATCCTTAAGGTATTTTGCATTCATTTGAAATTTCCCAGTTTTGAACTTGAAAACCAATGCATCCACACTGTCATGCAATTTTCCATTTGAAAACCAATGAGTTTTCCGAGCTTTTCTTCAAGAACTTTCTATTTTTCCATTCGAAAATCCACTTTGAACCAAAAAATTCCAAGCAAAAAAAATCCGATCTCCGACCTTTGTTTGGTTTTTCTAGTTTTCCCACTTTTCCATGAGGTTTTTCCATTTATTTTTTTGTTCACAGAAATCATCACTGAATACAACAATATCAACCATGAACATTTCACAAATATCTGTTGGGCCATTTCGGAGTCTATAAGAGACATACAAACAAACACACATCCATTTTTATATATATAGAGATGTATTAAATTAAATACCTCCCTGGATTTTTCATTGAAAATTACAGTTTTCATGTACAAGTTTATGAAATCCTTAAAATTTGTTGAGTTCACCGAATTCCTAAATAATCAATCCGTTTGCATTGAAAACTAAGCCTCCTTCTATTAATTGTGCTGCGAAAATGTATTGCTTTATGATTTTGTAAGTAAGTAAACAAATCGATTTCCGTTTGGGGTTAAATTTTAAAAATAGATATCCCCAAGGGGGAAGTTAGGATGCTATCGTGGAAACACATCACACGAAAATGTGAACGGAGTAGAAATAAGTTCAACTGAAAAGAGGGAGTACAGAAAGCAGCTGAGGAACAACGTCAAATTTCTAAATGTAAACTAAATTAAAGTAAGTTTTTGGATAGGTACTATAGAGGGTAAAGAATTTCAAACCAACCAAGCCAGACGTTTGCTTTTGTTTCTCAGATATAGAATTGGCAGACAGACAAATACTGTTTTTTGATATAAACTGCTGCTATGGCTAGCTCTTCGTAATCAGCTATCGCTAGAAACACTTTTTAAAATAAAACCGCCTTTTGCTGTTTGCGGAGTAATCCTTTTTTATTTGTTTTGTCTTTTATTTGTTTACTTCAGCATGATATTTGGTTTGCGCGCAATAAAGGATGCAACCTCAACTATTTTCCCTCTCCATCAACTTCATTTTCAGCAAAACAATAAATTCGGAAATGCAATTAGTCAACATGCCCGCTGTTATATGCCACTATACTCTGACGTAGAGAAAATAAAAGCATGCGAAAGGAAAATCCGACAAAACGGTTTGCAATTGGAAAATATTGTTTGGCTTAACTTTACACTTGTGGTCGCTTGGAAAAACTGTTTCACCCCCTCTTCCCCACGAATTTTGAAAATAGTGACTTTTGATATTAAGACATTATGATTCTAATTCTAATAATTTACGTAACATCATGTTTATCCTTCTTGCAATGGGTAATTCGTATTAGATGGATGTATAATTCCCTTCTTATGCAAAGGCAAAAAGGAAACATAAGTAAAAATGGGAATTACGGTGAGAGTTTAAGAGGAGGTGTCGGTTAGGTGCAGGGAACTAACTCCACTGCGCACTATCTTCACATAGGAATTAAAATAATGCAAGTTGGAAAAATTTTCACTTTTTTCTGGTGAAGTTATATCCCAACTATGGTGGGATATTACTTCACTTTTCTGTGGGTAATAACTGCACTTTTATATGAAGCTATTTCCCCGTAGTATCCGTAGCTTAGTGGATAGGTGCTTTGGCTGCTAAGCAAAACCTTGTGGGTGCGAGTCCTATTCGTTTCCTTAGTTTTTATTTCATCTTTCACGGGCACTGCCTCTTGCGAAAAACTGACATCTGTCATGAAAAAGTGCTTCTCAACTTTGCCTTTCAGAATTGGCGTTAAATTGTAGGTCCCCTCAATTCTTCACACACACCTAAAGAATTGTTGGATGAGAGTAAGCTTCTTAGGCCTTGGGTCTTCAAGAGCTGTCGCTCAATCCCCCTATGGGATATAACTTCACCAGAAAAAAGTGAGGATATTTCCCACTTGAGGTGAAGTTAATTCCCATGTAGAGGTAGTGCCCAGTAAAAGTTATTTCCCTGCACCGTCGGTTAGCATTGGTCTTGAATTCTTGAATATTACAATGACCTCGAAAGACAGCACACAGTTCCACATTCGTGTAGTCCTGCTAAAAAACGAATCTCGATAGGACAGTACCTACATATGATCGAAATTGAAATCGACGTTGAACCTTGGGCATTCCTGCAGTGCAGGATTTGCTGTTGAATATCTTAAGGGGAAGAATGCAACTGTCTATTTCATCAAAGCATAAACCATTGAAATAACGGTAAAAGAGGATATACCAGAGGCATTACGTCGGTGACGTACATAAATGACTCAACAATCATCTATTTTGAGTACCCACTGTTAAAGATCTGGCCAGAAGGAAGACCAATTTCTTGCTTCGGCTTAAAAAACCTAGACATCTTGCGGCATTTTTTACGACGCTACGTATGTATCGTATCGTTCTATAAAAGGGGTGATTAGTATTATACATGCCGCGAAATTCGAGAAGGTCAGTTTCTTCGATGCAAATGCAATTCATGCATAGTGGCAACGACAAATGAGTGTTTTGCGTTTTCGAAGCATTAAATTAATCACGGTTTTTCACTCTTTAATTTGTGATCCGTGTCAATGTTAGATCCCATTAAAGGCTTGCATCCGAAGCGCACGATTGTAAGCCTTAAAACAAATATGAAAAGTTGTGTGTAATGTTGTCACAGACAGGAGATCATTAATGAATGTATGAATAATTTAATATATCAGTTCTAAATTGGTAAAATTATGTCTTTATTTTAAGTCTTAGTCATCCTCTTTTATATCGGCCTTTTATTTTCCATTCTAACTTTTCTGCTCTGGCTGGTGTTCCATCGCTCTACACTACTCATTCAGTCTTTAGGCTATGGTGGAAAGAAGGTACCGCTTTGAAACCGAACTATCGTCTGTTATTATTTCCTTAATTCTACATTGCTTGTGATTAGAATCTGCAAAAATAGATTAGAACCGCGAAAATAAAAAATAATCAGAGTAATGCGCGACAGCACTAGTTGAGCCAAGGCCTTAAGGGCTTACACTCATCAACAATTCTATGAAAACGTGTGAAGAATTGGGGACCTACAACTTAACGCCGATTCCAAACTGCAAAGTTGAGAAGCACTTTTTTCATGACAGATTGATACTCTTAGAATGTTTGTGAGTTCTTCGCAACAAGCAGTACCCGCGAAAGATAAAATAAAAACTGTATGGGCATGAGTAAGAACCCACAACGTTCTGCGTAGCAGCTAACTCACATAAGTACTATACGCAACGGGCACTACATAACCGGGAAAATAACTGTCTTTAAAAGTGAGACATTTAATGCCGCTTTCCATTGTTGATGTCTTGCTCGAAATACCTAATGTAAATAAGTATTCCGTCCAGATTATGTAATAAAAAAAATTATCATATATGTCCTTCCAAAGACAAATCTAAATCTTTAAGCAATATTTCAAGTCTCATAAATTGCATAGAAATCATTGTCTCTCAACTGTATTCCATGATTTTTATTTTAAATTTTTTGATTAAATCTTAAATCTCTATTCAGCAAATTTAAAAAAAAATGTTTGTATCCCCTAAACCTTGAAATTCGTTAGTTCCCTGATGCCTGAAATTGATTTTCTAATCTTCGCGCCAACATGCTGCTAACGTCTATTGTCTGCTCCAAGCAATTTACTGTGTGTCAGCACAATTCAAAAGCAATTCCCTGCTCTTGACCTCGCTATTTTTTAAGCTCACCTCCTTACCTGCATTGAATGTATAGTATTTTCCTCGTCAGCCTCTTTTGGCATCGTCGTGTCGGTCGTACGTTTTTCTTCCTCTTTTTAATCCATGAACCAATAAAGTTACCAGGAAACCAACTATCAATTATTTGATTGACATCAATTCGCACTCCTGCACTCCCTTGGTTCGACGAATGTCTCCCTGATGCTCCATGACAAAGTGTTCGTATATGCAGTGTAAGCGTGTCGGAATACCAAAATAATTGTATAGAAATCTCTTGTCTTACAGCATTTTGAATGGATTGAAAGTGCGCGTGTGAACAACATAATTGCGATTAGCATCGGCAGTGTGTGTGTGTCAGCATTTAGACTTTGGCGACATCGAATCAATCAAACGTCAGAAAGTCGCTTGTATCCGCTTTGGAATATAGGAAACCGGTTTTTAAATCACGAATCAATTGTTTTCACCTTAGTTCCTTTGTTAAGGTTTGAAAGAAGAAGTGCATGTTGTTAATGGCTTCACACAATTCAAACGATACGATAAGCGATAAAATCGACTCTAAGTCAATTGGATGCTTGGCTTGGTCTTTAAAGCGTCGAGCATGAGCACGTGCTCACATTCAAGTTGGATTATCCAAAAGTCGGACAAGTAAAATTACAAATTACTCGACGGTTCTGATCGAGGAGCCAGACCACGATCCCACAGATCACGGTTGCAAAGTTGAAAAAATCTCACGATAGCTAGTTATAGTAGTAATGAAAAAACTACAATGTCCCAGAAGCCAACCAATAAGCTCGTGGGGATAATAACGTCTGTGTCACTATATCGCAGCTATAGCTCTGGCTCTGTGCTTGTATCCCAAAGGTGCTCTTTTAATGTGATGACTATGATGATTATAAAATGAGAAACATGGTTAAGACACTCGTAGGTACCAACGACGACCGTGTTGTCGTGTCGGATCTCCAGTGTATATGTTTTGTTGTCTGTAAACTGCAGACGATAATAATTCAATTACAGTGGGACATCATGAATTAACAAATTGGTTTAAGAAAAATCAAAGCTTCTCAATATTGAAAAATTAAATGCTACCAAATTTGCCTCCCTAACCCCTTCAAGTAAAAACCAACAGAAATTAAGTGTAAAAGAAAAATTCTATAAGATTTAACATCACTAAGGATTTTGTGTCAATTAAATTAAGCAATTCTACCGCTGTATTAACGTTATGTAAGGCCATGTTCCAGACATCATCCCAACACCAACAAAAACGCCACCCTTTTGCCTGGAGCCAGCAATTCAGATGATCGACCGATTCCCTACAACTTCTGCAACATATGTAGCAGAACGACATTTCGCTACTTTGTGTAGCTGAAATTAAACCATAGCTCAATATTCTTGTATGTACGCGCAACTGGATCTGGATAGACCGGGAGTGCTTGAACAAGGCGCCATTTCCAATTAATGATGATGAGTTTTGAGAGATAAGCTCAGTAGTCACCATAGTGGTCGACGCCAAATAATCCTCCTTCCGACGATGGCATCGGGATGTTATGGAAACATTTAGAGATTCACATAACACTTACGCTCTGAATATTTAACCAAGCAGCCCAGCGACTAGCAATAAAGGGTCCTTAGGGAGAGATTATTCCATTGGGCGAAAACATTGTTGTTCGCAAAGATAAACTAGTATAACAAACTACAAAACAAGGTTGTGCATCTGCATCATGTTCATTGCATTCAGCGCACAACTGTTGATGCGATAGATTTGTGCCTGAGTAACCACTAGGTTAACAGTTATTAGATTCGAGCGGTAATAACTTTGTTTGAGTTCAAATATTGGTTTCCTCATGAGACTACAACATGGAACTTTTGAATAGATGGATGTGGTTCTTATGTGAAAGCGGAAGTAAAAGTTCTAAGCGCTGATTTGTGGTCTCGTATTCGGAAAGCCTTTCATTTTATTTGTAGGTCTTATTTGATCTTATATGTACCAATAACACGCAACAATTCCCAATGCGCTCATGCGACAATGGTCAATTGAGCTTAATTTCTGTTTATGTTTATTTTAAAAATTATTGCACGTGATTTCGCGATGATTGGTCGCCTTTTAAATGTTATCAGAAAATTTTTGTTGTGAGAGCAATGAATGGTCAAACAAGGATTCACCTGAAAGGTTATTTTATTTTTATTTTTTGCACACTATCACATAAAGTCAAAGAGTCGACCCAGAAAACCGTGTTAACAGACCGGCTTATCACTAAGTGCAGTGTTAGTTGTTTGTAGGCAATCTTAAACAAACTAACACTTACACAAAAAATGACAAAATTATACAAATAAAAAAAAATAAAAAACAATGAATGAATAGACAACAAATTAAACAATTAAGAGCGTACCACACTGGTTATTAGCATTGTCTTTGATTCATTCTTATTTATATAAAAGTCAATAGGTCAATTAGATCAATACAGATTGATACAATTGTGATACTGATCCCGTGAGTAGTATTGCTACTCAAGCTTATAAGAAAATGCTATGTGTTCAGTTAATCAAGCCATTTAGAGGCTTTGACGAAGTTCAGAATGTTAGTACCTGGTATACTAGAGAGTTCTTGTAAGTCCCCGAAGAAATAGTTGCAGAGCAATTTCTTCCTTTGTTGAGAGAGTGCGGGACAGTGATACAGAAAGTGCGAAATCTCTTCATGCACCTCCTCGTCACCGCATCCTCTGCATAGATCATCTGAAGTGATTCTCATCTTTTTTATATGATAGACTAACAGATTATGTCCGGTAATTCTGTTGCAAGAAATCGAAGTGATCCCTTGTGTAGCTGAATAATTCTTTCCGTTCTTTGTTTGTTAAAACAGGGCCAGATCATTCTTGTAGTGCCGCAGGTGTCAAGAAGATTCCACCTTTCATCGGCCTTTATAGTTATTCTTTTTGAGATTTCCTGTTTTAAATAACAGGTTGGGGTGCTAACTAGCTGAGCGTGGATTACGTCAAGCGTTGACCTTAATCTTGCTAATTCATCGTTTTCTCGTTGCCTAATATATCGCTGTGGCCTGGGACCCAGGAGAGTCCAATGTTGTGCTGTGTGTCAAGAACCTTAAGCTCTTCGCAGCAGCATGAAACAAGCTTTGATTTTACCTCAGTTGCAGTGAAAGTCAATAGGAACCGTATTATACAGTCAATCACAAAAGTAAGTACACAATATGAATTAAACTACTTTCTGTTGCAATAGCTCTATGATTGCAATCATGTTGGCCTTGAAAAAAGTTTAATCTGTTGTCCAACATGTATTCAGTTTGGATACATGCAAAAAAGGACAGTTATGTAAGCTCAACTCGTTGCTTTGGAGATAGCTTACAAAATTAAACTAATTTGTATGACAAAAGTAAGTACACAGTTAGATCATTCCATTGTTACATTTGCACAAATACGCACAATTTTGAAAAAAGGTGAGTTTTTTTTCCAATTTTACATTTCCTTCATCTGTTTTGATTGTTTTTTATGCAAAATTAACACTTCACTAGGACAAAAGTTGTTATGGCTCCTAGAGGTAACCAACTTTCACAAGATTTGAAGGATTTGATAATCAAGCATCATCTAGAAAACAAAAGCATAAGGGATATTGCAAAAATAATTTATAAAAGCCCATTTACAATTCATAAAACAATAACAAAGTACTAACATACAGGAAACTATAAAAATAAAGCCTGCAGCGGACGCCCACGTATCTTCACACCTGCAGAAAATCGAATCATTATCCGGAAAAATAAAAGTAAACCTAAATTAAGTACCCCAAAAATACAACAACAAGTCTCTGAAGAAATTGGTAAGCAATGTAACCCCCAAACTATTCGGAGAATTTTAAAAAGTGATGGTTACAATGGTAGAAACATCAGAAAAATACCTTTTATAAATAAAATAAATAGAAAAAGAATTACATTTGCAAAAGAGCATCTCAAATATAATGCAACATCCATTATAAAGAGGGTGACGTAAGGATCAAGAAATTCTTTTGACCACCGCTTAACAAACTCCAACATAGAATGAGCTTTATTAACAATGTTGTTAATGTGCTCCGTAAAATCTAGATTCGGTGTAAAAACAACCCCTAGGTTCCATACTTTAAAAAGACGAGAAAGAATCTGCTGAGCTGAGATATATAATACTCATAAGTTGATGATGCTCGTTTCTTTGAGAATGTCATTGTCTGACATTTCGACGGGTTACGCTTAAACCTAATCTTATTACACCATACATAGTACCTGTATGATATAAGCAGGTTGCAGAAGAATGCGATCATTGTTATCATATCACATCATCTGCAAAAATAAGAATTTCACTGTCATGAACACATAATGGTGCATCATTTATTGATAAGATAAAGAGAAGAGGTCCTAAATGACTACCCTGTGGAACTCCAGATTTAGCTGTAAAAGTCTTCGAAAATATGTCTCAGAATTTAAGTTGATAAGTTCTATTTTCAAGGTAAGGAGAAATCTATGAAACAAGCCCAGGGGAAAACCTAATCACTGTAATTTCAACTTGATAACTGAGTGACAAAGTTGATCAAAGGCTTTTAAAAAGTCAGTGTGTACACAATCAGTTTCCTGTCCATGTTCAAAACTGTTCAGACGATTTTTATCTGGAAGGCAAGAAAGTTTGTGAAAGTTGATGTCTTTTACATAAAGCCATGTTGCTCACTGCATATTATGTTTTTACTGTTAAAGGACAAACCGTCACACTCTATTTCTTCAAGCAGTTTAGGAATACAAGAAAGTTTGGAAACCTGCCTTTAGTTAACAATATGCCACTTATCTCCCTTTTTAAAATTAGGCGTGATGTAAGCAATCTTCCCGGCACAAGGAAATTTTGAAATTTTCCAAGTCGCAAAGATAGTTGGAATATAATATTACTAAGAGGTTTAGCTTTAGTTAGTTTCGAATATGTTTACTTGCATGATTAAATACCTACAGGATATTTTATTTAACGTCCAAACTGACTTAATTGGGTTTCGGCCAAATGCCAGGCAAATAGAATGGACACTTCACATGTTATAGAATTTTTTGAAGTACTTTGCCAAGTGTTTACAAGGCGAGTTATTGATTCGACTTATATGTTGAGGCTAGTCTCTTCCAAGTAACAATGTCAAGCATTGGTTAAGCATTAAAACATCTGATCAGTTAGTGAAAACTGCCAATACAGACGTCTTTTACAGTAGCAGTTTAGAAGAAGTGTTTGTCAAATTTCGATATCGACACTTCTTTTTACGAAAGCAACGGATATAAGTACATAATCTGGTAAATAAAATTAAAATTCAAATGAGTTTGTGCTTGAATACAGAGAACTGAGATTATCTATATATATAAAAAACGTTATGTTGGTTTGTGTACGCTCGAAAAACTCAACAACCGTTTGACCGATTTTCTTAATTTTTGTTTTAAACTAAAGAGCAATAAGGGAAGAAGGTTGTTAACAAACAAAATGTAAACTTTTCAATCACAAACGGTGCAGATGTTAAAAAATAATGCTTTTCTCACTTCAGCAAAATATATCAATATAGCTTCGAATATTCGATTTCGCCAAATATTTTTATTTTTAATTATCAGTCAAAAAAAAAAATAAATAAATAAAATGTCAGTGAAGAAAAATTTTGTTTCTCAAATATTGTTTTTCATCGACAATAAAAAAAAACTATACACTTGACATTTTTAGTTGTCGATTTTTTTACTTTTTTTAGATTTGTTGCTGAGTTCGACTCACTACTTTTGTACCAGTGGAGCGTTTGTCATCATCGTATTTTGAGGGAACGTTTGAGTAGTGGCGTAAATGAGTTTTAAGTATTTTGTATAAAATCGACCAAGCCGTTTATGAGATATATCAAGGAAAGCTGGTAGTGGAGTACCGAGGTAGTAGGTAGTAGGTAGCAGGTAGTGGGGTGACGGGTAGTGGGTAGCAGGTAGTGGGGTGACGGGTAGCGTGTAGAAGTAGCGGGTAGCGGGTAACGGGGTACCGAGTGGCAGGAAGCAGGTAGCGGGTAGCGGATAATAGGTAGAGGGTAGTAGGGCCGTGGATAGAGTTTAGCGGGTAGTGTGGTAGCGGGGTGCAAAAGTTAAGGTCTTATTTTTATCAAACGAGGAAGTACAAAGTCTGCTAGGTCTGATTTTTTTTAGATTTGTTGCTTTCGATTAGTTGAACTGCTTGCAGCAAGGAATAGACTGGTTAATTTGTGAAATTCTCTGAAAATGTTAGATTATTTTTGTTTGGAAAATGACTGAAAATGTGAAATTTCATTGTACAATGTTTATGTGGTTTGATTCATGTCATTTCATATCGTGTGTCATGAAAATTTCAATTGTTCGTACTGTAGAGTTTATTTCAAATTTTTACCGGATTGTGTGATGCACATGTATTTTTGATTGTTTCTGTGGTATTAAGTTCGACTCACTTATTTTGTACCAGTGGAGTGTTCTACACCGAATTTTGACAGAATGTTCGGGTAGTGGCGTGAATGTGTTTTTAAGTATTTTGTGAAAAATCGACCAAGTCGTTAATGACATATGTATGAGCAGGGTAGTGGAGTAGCGGAGTGACAGGAAGCGGCAGTATGTAGAGGGCAAAGGGGTAGCAGTTAGCGTGTAGGGTAGGATAGCGAGTTACGAGTAAAGAGGTACCGGGGTTGCGGTAAACGGATAGCAGTTTAGGTCTTTAATTTATAGCATTTGCAATCACAATCAATAAAGCTCAAGGTCAATCTTTAGAATTGTGTGGCTTAGATTTAGATGCGACGGATAGTCTTTATATCTACGCAGACAGAAAAACAAAAAAAATATTGCAAAATTAAATTGTATATGAAATGTAATCTTTGTTTTGTTTCTCATTTTTCAACCATCCAATCACATGTGCCATTGCGAAGCGTGGCAGGGTACAGCTAGTAGTTACATAAAAATATATTCTGTTATGCAAGCAATTTAACAGTTGAACAATTACTGCTTTTTTGCTAATACCATTTATGTTTCAACTCTTTATGAAAAGACCCCAAAAAGAAGAACACATTCCTTTTTATGCATTTTCCTTAAAACTATTGCGAATTGAATGCCAATCATGGCGTTTTAACAACTACCTATAAAATTCTGTTACAAACAATGCTATGACAATGTTTGCATGAACGACGTAATACCACCCTTCCCGTCCTGATTGCTAAACTTTTATAAAGTTAGAACAAAGTAATAAATGAACTTGTCAAACGAAAACATGTTAATGCACTTTCCACTCGTGTGTCTGTGCTCACCGTCAAACCTTCACCAACTTACTGCGCTTGATTAACGATCTTGTATAGTATTCACTGAACAACTTCCCTTTTTGGATTTCAAAAAAAATTGCTTGCTTTCTGCACACTTGTCAAAGCCATATACTTATCTACCTATCATACATAAGATACGTACCGTATGCTCGCAGATATGAATTTTGTATACTTTTTTTCCTCTTTACGTCTAGGATGGCAGAGTTATTTCTGAATAACCGCATGGTATATAACGTATAAGTCAATGCATTATGCTCGGTCGCAACTTGCAACTCTTGCAATTGAACTTTCATAAACCGAGAATGGAAACGTCAATCATATGCTTCCTCTTACTGTCCGTAGGGAATAATATTCGTTTAAATGTTTTCTTAAAAAAAGTGTTATGTTATGTTTTCAAATTCCGTACTTTACCTACCATACAAATCGTTACTGATTAGATAATGTGGTTATACTAACGCGGGTGTTGCTCTTGACTTAAATCTTACACTTTAATGACTAATGCATTTTAAAAACTATGAAAGCATTTCCTTTTTCCTAGCAAACAAAGATTTCTTATTACGAACCTACATACGAATATGATACAATTTATACTTAGGTTATTAAATGCATACATACGGATTTTTTTTTTAATTTTCAATTTCTGATATTTATTTAATTTGATATTTTTTTATATTAAACCACGAATTGATTCTTCGGATGTGGTGATATGTTAATTGAGTTTCATTTAATTTGTGATAAATCAATAAACACTATCTGAAACCGGCGCACGGTATATATTTTTTAAATTTTGTATTGTAAAATACCCTACATAAAAAAAAAGAAAAATCACGACGAGCGTTCAATATTTACCTAAAGCCTGGAGTTTGTGAGTTTAATTGGAGCGAAATTGCTACATTCGTATAAAATGCAATGTGTGTTTTTTTTGCTTTTTTTTCATATGAATAAATGCTTTCGAATTTAAGTAAGTACAGTTGGGCTTCTTAAATATGATTCAAGCCTTTCAGTTTCTCAAATGTATATATTGTTTTGTTACATAACGATATTCTCCTTGTTAAGAATGATTTACCACTCTTCGTGCTATTATTAATTGAAAAAGAGAACCTAACTAATTTCTTTAGAGCATGATCTCTTTTCAGAGATCGAGCTAGAGAAATGTTTGATCGTAGATCGTAAGCTAAGATCGTAGTCAATAGTTTGTATACTTACTTACTTACTTAAGGTGGCGCTACAGTCCGTTGTGGACTTGGGCCTCAATCAACAGGCTCCGCCAGCTAGCTCGATCCTTAGCTAGTCGTCTCCAGTTTTGCACTCCGAGTTGATTGAGGTCCTCTTCCACTTGAGTGCGCCACCTGAGTCGCGGTCTTCCTCTCCTCCTACGTCCCTCGGGAATAGTGTCGAAGGCTTTCCGGGCCGGAGCATTGGTGTCCATTCGCTCTAAGTGACCGAGCCATCTGAGTCTCTGGACCTTGACCCTTCTGGCTAGGTCCATGTCGTTGTACAACCCGTAAAGTTCGCTGTTGTATCTTCTTCGCCATTCCCCTTCAATGCACACGGGGCCAAAGATAACCCGAAGAACTTTCCTCTCGAAACAGCCTAAGGCACTTTCATCCGATTTTGTATACACTAAGGTCTATTGCTAGTTTGTGAAGCCAAAAGAGTCAGTCGACTGTTAGTTAAGTAAGCAGATGTTTAATAATTAAGAAGTTAAATAAAAAGTAATTGTTAAAAAATATTAAATAAAATAAAATTGTGTTTCATTTCTGGGGTGTAAATGAAATTACTTCAATATATGTACAATATATCCATACTATTTATATTTGAAGGATTTAAGTTCTATAATTACATTAGACATTTTCGCGAAGGTTTTATTTTATGATACAATATCTGGATGTAGTTTGAATACACCAAAAATATTTATGATATCCATGTATCAACAACTGAGAGTTTCTACTGTACTGGAACAGTTTTATCATTTAATACCTATGGGTATTATAATTTGGTCACTCTTTTTTTTTTTAAATAAAACGAATGGAAACGTGGTTGCAGGAAATGAAATTTTTGCGGTCATATATTTGATTGAAAAATCGAAAAAGTATCATTGCGATATATCCGAAAATATTCAATCACAACCAACCAGACATTTTTTTAATATACCATGAATGAATGGTTTTAAGTCTCAGTTTTTTATGGAAACTAGAATCAGTCTATCGGATATTAAAAATTCCATCATACTAGAGACATAAGTTCGTTATTTGCATTGTCAAAAAGTTGAAAAATGTAAATAATGCAATTATACTGATTTATTTATTTCGGCGTGACAATGAAAAGCAAAAGAAAAAACATGGCTCTCTTTTCAATAATTTTTAAATTTTTTAAAAGCTTATCTATGATATTAGCTGCGTTTTATTTTCACCATGATCCAGATCAGATCATTGATTTATATGTGTAACAACAACAAAATGAGATCCTGCTTTTCACTTGGATCAATTTTTGTGATCCAAAAATTAGTTCTTCTTCCGCACACAAGTTGAAACTTTGGCGTATATTTTCAATAAAACCGTGCTGCCACTTTCACACATTCATCTATCCGGTAATGAAATATTTTTCAATTACATAGCAAAAACTTTTCCCCTAAAAAAACAACATAATAATCGCTGAAAAAAAATGTCGTAGGGCAACTTCGATCGGAATGAAAAAAAAAAAAAATACAAACATCTGCCAAACACGAAGTAAAAGAGAAATTGATGATAGAAGCTGTTTTATTTTCATGATCTGATCCGGATCAGATCATCGTGATAATAAAACGCAGCTATTAGCTGCGTTTTATTATCACAATGATCCAGATCAGATCATTGATTTATATGTATAACAACAAAAAATTGAAATCCTGCTTTTGAGTTGGATCAATTTTTGTGATCCAAAAATTAGTTCTTCTTCCGCACACAAGTTGAAACGTTGGCGTATATTTTCAATAAAAACTGTGGTGCCACTTTCACACATTCATCTATCCGGTGATGAAATATTTTTCAATTACATAGCAAAAACGTTTGCCCTAAAAAAAAAACAACAAATTAATCGTTGAAAAAAATGTCGTAGGGCAACTTCGATCAGAATAAAAAAAAGAAATACAAACATCTGCCAAACTCGAAGTAAAAAAAAAATTGATGAAAGAAGCTGTTTTATTTTCATGTTCTGATCCAGATCAGATCATCGTGATAATAAAACACAGCTATTATTTGTCGAATATAAATGATTTATGTGTCCACTACGACTTTTCTTCATAGCGCATGTGCCCAAATTTCCTTGACTTTACGGAATAAATAATAGCACTTTCCATTGGACAAAAAGAAGCGTCCAGAAGCATCCGGAAGTCTTCTGAAACCGTTCCATTGGTAAGAAAATGACACTTCTGACGATTCTGAGAAGAGAATTTTGCTTCTGGATTTGAAGTCAGAATCCACTCAAGAAGCACAAATACATGCATAAATCAAATGTCAAAACAAAATGTCAATTTGACCCATTTTAATTTGTTTTTTGTTTTAGAATTGTTGAAAGGATTTTGTGTTTCAAAGGAATTATTTAATCAAAACGAAAGTGAAAAAGAAATTAAAATAGTGAAAAGTAAAATTCATACATTAATAAGTGACAAAATAAAATATGGATTCGCACTCACACAAACACAATACGTCATTATTGAGTAGAAGCAGTTTTGCTTGTTCCATTGGTTTTCAGAATGAGTGGTTCTCCGAGTGAAACCAATGGAAAGTGCCATAAGAATATACTACCGATGGCATTGGTTGCCTTATCTTGCTGTTGTTCACAGAGGAGGTATACCTAGAGTCGCAACTCAAGGCATTTTACTCTCTTTCGACTAAAAAAATTAAATTTGATAAAATATACTACCCAATGTAAATGTAAAGGCTTTTCAATGCATTTCAAATGGGAGGCCGAACCAATACATTTGCAATGGGTAGGCCTGTGTGCTGGGCTCAATAAGGTGAAAAGCCTAGGCTCAATTTTAAAAGCCTGCGCTCAAAATTCAAAAATAAGAGTCAGTTAAATTCAAAAATTTAAAAAATAAAAAATAATTGTATGAAATTCATGTTTTAAGTATTTAAATAACAGTACAAAGTGCAGTGCATAGTGTTTTTTGCTTTT
>CAKKXW010000002.1:44643888-44659314 GCA_920937365.1 Sphaerophoria rueppellii
CCTGGTATCCGGATACTCCGTTAATGACTGAGCTATTTTTTTTAAAATTGGGCCCTCAGCCTGGCTGATCATCGGCACGGGTCGTATAACACCTTAGATCCAGCCCAATTGGGAAGTAGAGGGGAAGGGATATGTTTTGGAAAAGGAGAGACGAACAGCAATTAAGCCATAAGCGACTCAGGAAGGAGACTAGGTATTGACAGACAGTGATGCACCATACCGTCAGAGGATAAGGAGACATCAGCCAGCATAATAGCACAAAGCCGACGGAGGAGGGGATAAGGATTGGGAAGGGGTGGGGCGAGCGACCTTTGGTTTCAGGACTCTTCTGGGGAAGTGATTCCCGAGAATCATTGACCTTACTCAGCTTCTACAACTCGACAAGTTCGACGCTCAGGTAGAAGTGTGCCGTGTCGTGCGTCGATCGCAATGTGATCAATATGGTTGACGGTTGATTGTTCAGGAGATTTCCATGTTCCCTTGTGGATATCGAGATGTGGGAATCGCGTACTAGCTACCATTACGTCTCGCCCCGCAGCGAAGTCGATTAGCCTTAATCCATTATCGGAAGTGGTGTCATCTAGGCTGTGTCGCCCTATTATTCCACCAAAGATCCCTTCTCAACCCAGCTTAGCATTAAAATCTCATAGGTCTTGTCGAAGAGCTCGTAGAACCTGTCTTTGGTGTCTTCATCCTTTTCCTCAGTGTGCGCGGGAGCGCAGATGAGGCTGATGTTTATTATATCTGATGATTATTATCTTTATTTCATTAAAAATACTTAGTATCTACATAGGTATTTTTTTTACAATTTTTGTGTTTATAAGTTAATATTGACATTTATATGCATACGGTCTTTGTTTTTTTTTTTTTTAATGAAATAACTGAGTACATTCTTTTGTCAATTAAGACAGAGGTGAAAGTACCCTAAATAGTTAAAAAAATCAAAATTCAAAATTGTTTTTACCTACTGAATTAATTAAATCGAAACATGAATCATTTTTTAACGTAATAAAACAGGTGGAAAGGGTTGCAAGGAGTTAAAATACTAGGTGAAAGTTTGTATATTTCTTGGCAAGGATAGACATTTGAAACATATGTAAATGGATTTTGATTAAACATAAAAATTCCAACTATGAGCCTACCTTACTCGATATTTTTCTGGTAAGTGATACAAATAATGTTGTTTTTTATAACCAGCTCTCTGCACCGGCACATTCAAAGTATGTTTCGATCTCTTTAATTTTTGACTTTCAAGTCGTTAGCTCAACTAAAGTTTTTGAGTTTAGGGATTTAAAAACATTAACTATTCTATGCTTGAACAAGATGTGCATAGTGTAGATTGGAGAAGCATTTACTTTACTTCATCAACCCATGAGCAGGTTCAGATTCTCAACGATGACATCAGAAGTCTCTAAGACAAACATGTTCCTCTTAAACCAAAATATGTCATACCACGCAATAAAATTTGGTTTACAATATCATTCGGGATTTAATAAAGCAACGTGATATGGCAAATGCCCGTTGGAAAACATTTCGACTCATGAAGATATATAGTATTTACAGTGCATTGAGAAATAAACCGGTCTTGAAATTTGGAGAGCTAAATCTCAATTATATTCTAATAAGTGCAACTCAAGTTTAAATAGTAAGCATAGAGGAAAAACTTTTAAAAAAATTGGGAATAGGTAAAATCTCATGCAAAACCCCCGAACCAGTTAATTTTAACTCACTTAACGAGAAGTTCGCTGCACAACTTTCCGCTATCCCGCTTATGTGCGAATTTTATACACAACAAATCGCATCAAGATTTCAACCTAGAACTTTGAAAATTTCACACATGGAAAAGAATTTCATGCTCTTCAATTTGTGTTCCTTTTACTATAAAGGTAACTAATACATTCATAGACATTTTTATATAAATTTCCATATGCCCAAAATGAAATAACGGTGATTTTGATATCTATTTGTAAGGATACGTCTCGTACAACATGACGATGACGATGTCGATTTTAAAATAAGTATAATTGCACACAAACGATCTGTTTGGTCCGTTCAAAATTATGCATTACCTGGGGGCAATTCCGCTGCCTTCAAAATTCGATGAATGTTCTTCGATTTAAAGCCTAGGATAGGTTCTAGTGATCGGATTTACAAGATTAAGCTCTCAGAAGAAGCACAAGGCTTCATGCTATAGAATTTATTGTCATTCATATCCAATTTATATATACCAATATAGGCTTATCGTCAATAAAATAATGATAAAATATTTTATCAACTTAAAATTGAAGATAAAGTAAGACATGAACATGAATTCATTCTTTTGCGTATTGTATATTTATATAATTTAAGAATATCAACTTTATTGAGTGAACTCCAGTCGCGCGTGCGTCGGAGCTGACACGTACAATATTTTTTAAGGTACTGTTTGCAGAACTGGGCACTTACCTTTTTTATATATCCAGTTTCTTAAATTAACTCCTTCTTAGTGAATGTTTCGAATAATCGAAGTTTTCCAATGCATTTTATTTACCTCATTATTACGGACTTTCCTCCCTTTTTCTCTATAATGCTACACAATAAGAGTCGCCTGAAACCTTTGTGTTCGCCAGTATGAAAGTGGATTTTTTAATAATTCAAACGATTTTTCTTGAATTCGAAGCGCTACATTTAAAATTTGTTTTGAATTTTAACACACAAAGTCCGAAATTAAAGACTTTTTTGAATGGAGACATAATTTAATTTTAACAAAATTGCTTAATTTACTTCGCCATTTTAGGTGCAGCAGAGAGGATTTTCTCACTTCAAACCTGTTATGTAAAAAACCAAATATAATTTTAATGCTTGTAACTTAGTTCACGCTACAAAGTGTGTAAACCTAAGTTCATACACCTATGCATACAAGCGTCGTATAGTTATATACAAAAGGTAAACTTTGGTTCAATCCCTAGTTACGTTTTTGATTTTTACGAATCCTTGTGAGCTCTTTTTAGTTTAGTTATTATTTTGAAAACCAACATTATCTTCAGGAACATATTTACACGGTTAGAAATTTTGGGTTGGATTTTAATATTTTTTGGGTTACATATATGACCAGTAAAATATTAAAATCCATTAAACTGCAAATATTAAAAGAAGATAAGTAATAAATTAAATATTAAAAATGTTAAAACGGATGAGATATTCAAAATGTGTACTTTTTGCAGCCTTTTGTTAAATTTTAAATAAGAATTGTATTAGATTTTAATAAGAGTTTATTAGAATTGTTAATATTAACTTAATAAAGTTAATCAAAGCGGTATTTAATATTAATACAATTTTATATTAAAAATTAGTAAAATTTCATATTTTTAAACTAATAAAACTTTGTATTAAAAATTAATACAATTTTATATATAAAATTAATAAAATTTTGTATTTAGAACGAATTTAACTTTGCGATAAAAATTAATACAATCTCGTTTTAAAAATTAATACAATTTTTTATTAAAAATTAATACAATTTAATATTTAATATTAATAAAATGTTGTTTTGAAAAATTATAAAATGTTGTATTGAAATTAAATGCTTTTTTTTATAAAAACTAATAATTTTTTGTATTAAAAATTAACAGAATCTTATATTTGAAATTAATTTATTTTTATATTAAGAAAAAATAAAATTCTTTTGTAAAATTTTATACAATTTTATGGATTTATATTTTCATTTGAAAAGGTATGGAAATTCAGATGAATTCGAAAATTATCGAAAATAAATACTTTCTGTATTGCTTTTTGACTTAGAATGCATAATGTAAGATGCTTATGAATAAATCAAATTTAAATCTGTAAGAACCATTTCCATCGACCCACCACATTAGGAAATGGTTCGCCGTACTTTAAGTAGCTGTGAAACAAACGATGAACATAATAAAACTCCAATATTTTGGAAAAATTGAACTACACTTATGAAATGAAATGAAAAAGTTGTGTCCGTAGCATACTATTCATGTGCGTTGGCTGCTAAGCAGAACGTTCGTGGGTTTGAGTCCTACTCGTGCCTATAATTTTTATTTCATCTTTCACGTTCACTGCCTCTTGCGAAGAACTGACAAAACTCCCAAGAGTATCATCTATCATGAAACAGTGCTTCTAAGCTTTGTCGTTCGAAATCGGTGTTAAGTAATAGTAGGTCCCCTCAATTCTTCACACGCACCTAGAGAATTGTTGATGAGTGTAAGCCACTTAGGCCTTGGCTCTTCAAGAACTGTGGCGCCACTCTATTTTATTTCTATACTTATGAAATATAAACGGAAAATGACGCACAAGACGGTGGTTTTGACTTTCTATTAACTCTATATTAGTTAAACTTTTTTCTAAGCTTATATGAAACTTTTACGAAATAAGTCTCCAAATCGGAAAGCTTGAATTTCAATATTGAATGTTTCTGCCTTAACAGTATTGTATTCAACCAATTTTTTAAAAAAGCTCTCATTATGAATGGCTCCGTTCCTTCTTGCATGTCATTGCATTAATTCTACGCTGGAATTTTTGAATATATCAAAGTAAAGCAAATTATTGAAAACGCAGTATCGTTTTATACTTTTTGATTCATTATTGTCCTCGAATGTTAGATTCTGGTTATTCTGAAAAGCATTTGAATAGCCCTCGGAATTCAGAACGTTTCATACTGCTGTATTAAAAAATATCCCAATATTTTTAACCGTGTACCAGAATTTAGGTATAGCACGGCTGTGTCGTTTTGATTCGATGTCTTTGTTAAACAGATTTAACTTTTAAGTTTTAACCATATTACCAATCATAATTTCGAACAGCTGCTTTGAATGAAAAAAAAACAAAAACAACACTATTGCGCCTGTTGAAAAGAAGAATTAAAACAAAAAAGATTCAATATAGGTAACAGAAACATCTATGGTTTCCGGAATATACACAGCTATCCGATCATTCTACTGAATCAAGTTTTCGACAGAGTGTCGAAGTCATTTTTTAAACCTGGGTTTTACAAATCTCCACACCAATACAAAAAAAAAAAACTTTACCACAGTAAATTTTGTAAGGGAGCAGCTGGTTTTAACAGAAATAAACATCCATCAAAATCCAACATCCATTCATACATTTTGAAATTGTCATTGCCACTCACTCTCGAAGCGCACTCACACTACAATCAGGCCTTGTTGCCCCTTTTGCTATATGGCATCTGTGCAAACAAGCCCAAAGGGCATCAGTGCACAGTCATATTGTACTACTGCGAAATGAAATTATTGCCGAAAGGCCTACATGGTCGTTGCGTGTCGGTATTTGGTAGTCGCATTTACATATAAATATATTGTCGCGTCGCCGTCGAGTCGTCGTCGTCGCAACTGCGGCATCGGGACGGGCCGCTTTACATGTGTAACTGCAATCACTGGGAATGTTCGATATACCTCAATCCAAATCTACTAACACCCTCATAGACATATTTGGGGTGGCAAAAATGCAAAGGGACCAAATGTTGTGATCCCCCGAAGCCTGAAGGATATTCGATAAGATAGATATATCGTTATCCTCCACAGTGCACCGTCAAAGTCAAACCCAGATTTCAAAACCAACATTCATTGTCATTCTGCTTCATAAGATTCAGAGAAATGTTCCAAACAATAATAAAACAAAATAATACGAATTCACCTGAGCAAATTCAGAGGAATATGAACATTTATGTTGTTTCAAAATTTTGTGGCTGTACATGTACATACTCACAACATTTTACCACTTAAACAGCAGCTAAGAGTTTCATTTAAAGCTTCCTTAAATCGTTGTTTGTGGATAAAAAGAAAAATACACTTAGTGTTCTGTTTTTTCGGACATAACTCAATTTAAATATATAAATAAATAAATAGAGTGGCGCGACAGCTCTTGAAGAGCCAAGGCCTAAGTGGCTTACTCTCATCAACAATTCTCTAGGTGCGTGTGAAGAATTGAGAGGACCTACAATTTTACGCCAATTCCGAACGGCAAAGTTGAGAAGTACTTTTTCATGACAGATGATACTCTTGGAAGTTTTGTCAGTTCTTCGCAAGAGGCAGTGCCCGTGAAAGATGAAATAAAAACTTTGGGCCCGAGTAGGATTCGAACCCACGATTATTCTTAATACATAAAATTTGGTTTTAGTTAAATCATATGTTTATTTTTGGTTAGGAAAGGAAATTAAGTTATTTTATTTTTCAGTTCACTATGGCGTATGAGTAATAAAATGAAATGTGATTATAGTTAACTTTTGTTTCCTTGTTTAGTGGCCCTAGACCACATGATCACAGTCGCAAGAAGAAAAGCTTGCATACATCATAACTTAAGAGTTAGGATCAATTAGTCTCTCAATTTCTCTTTCAAAATCCCTTTTGTTTGTGGACGTTGATAACAGGCAATCGCAAAATATATTTCTAGTATCAGCAGCAGACTGGCGCTCTCCTTTGATTATGTTGCTGGCTGCTTGGACTGGCCACATTTTTCTTGCCAGGCCTCGTCCTCGTAATTTGTTACCCACCTAGATCTGGCTATCGCATAAAACACCCATTTCCGGTGACTTAAATAAGTTATTAATTCCTTCCCAATTTTCTTAAGTGTTGACCATCTGCATTGCTTGTGTAAAACCTTACCACTCTCAATGCCAGGACTACCAAAAGGTTCAGATTCCATAAAATTAACTTCCTATCTTGCGCAAAATGCTGCCACCCAGCCATACTTCCTGTACTTTTTCTGGAAGTACATTATTTTTTTATCCTGTCCAACAAATTTATGATTTCATTTCTTTGTGTACCTATTCCTATCCTCCACCTTACACTTACCAAGTAATTTGTATACGCACCTTATCTGAAAAGAAACAGCTAGCCGCTTGTGAGGATCCCATTGTTGACGCTAAAAAAATCGCGACAGCTTTATTGTGTATAAGCTCGAAAGGCAATTTCAAGTATGAAGTCTTGTAGAATCTGACAACAGCATGGCAGGCATACCTCCATCCATCCATTGATTTTTTTTTTTTAATTTTGTCGTCATAAATCACACTTCTTGCGTTTTCAACAGTTTTGTTTACGTAGTAGTTTTGAAAAGTGTGGTTCATTTTAACGAAAATTGCTAGAGTGGCATTCACAATGATGAACACGTGTTCTGTCCTCTGTGTGTGGTGAGCCGGTGAGTTAAATAAGAGATAAAAGTTGAGGCAATACAGCTTTATAGCCAACCAACTGCCCAAACCAACTATCAAAACAAAGGTTAACCGCAGCGTCATTAACTTTCAACACTGCTGTATATTTCGGCTCAAAATAATTGTGATTTTGTGGCAAAGAAAGCTATTCAGTATTAAGTAAAGAGGGGAAGTAATTGTGCTTGAATTTAATCAGCATTTCACAGCAGTGAAGTTTTTAAACGATTTCGCTGGAAGTAAGCGTTATTCAAACAGATTAAATTTATCACTAAAACTGCATCCGTAGAATGAGTGGACATTTTGCATTCTTTTTGTTTTTAATTTCGGCTTCGAAGCATATTCTTAATGCAATGTAATTAAGCCACGATAAAACCCGTGATGTAGAGCTCTCCATGGACCGGGTACCCGGGTACCCGGGAATTTCGGGAATTACCCGGGTAGCAAATACCCGGGTATTTGCATGGTGTTCGGGATACCCGGGTACTCGAAACATAACGATCGTATATCCGAGTACCCGGGTACCCGGGTATTTGGAACTCTTACACAATGAAGCTGAAGTTGTTTGAAAAAATGGATGCTTTCATGAAGGATTTGCAGGTTGGGGGTGGATTACTATGATATTGTAGTTTATAAGGATGGTTTTGTTTGGTTTGGTTTGTGTGGTTTATTTGTAATTCATAAAAAAATGCAATTTGTTGGATGGATTTTCATTTTATTAGTGGTTGAAAAATGAAAAGTTATAAACCGATCTTGGCCGTCGTCGTCGTGATCGTCGTCGTCGCGTCGTTGTTGTCGTCGTGGTGGTCGTCGTGGTGGTGGTCGTCGTGGTGTGGTCGTCGTCGTGTCGTGTTCGTCGTGGTCGTGGTCGTCGTAGTCGTAAATAAAGAAGGAAACAAAGCTGTTGGCAAGTGTTTGTTGATTTTTTTATTGTTATAATGTACGAAAAAGAAATGCAAGTTGTGTGTGGATAGTGATAATTGAAAGGGATGATTTTATTATGTTGGTTAATCACTGTCCTGCATTTTCCTATATATGGCCTTCGTCAAACAGGTAGTTGGTGCGATTTCCTTTGTTTTGGTGATTCACATCTTTTTCTTAACCACAGGTCAATAGAAAAAGAAAAGAATTATTTGGTAAATGTTTGTAAGGACGAAATAAATAGTAGCTCGGAGACTGTTCTATTTTGTACTCGAATTATGTTTTAAAATTCAGGACGATCATAGCAATATTTTTATTTGTTTCCTTAAAATCTCAAAAAAGAAAAAAAAAAATAACACAAAAATAGCAATAAAAATCCCATCCAAGTAATTATGCGTTACCATTCATCATTATTGTTGAAAATGTTCCATATTATTGGAAAAAAACTCGTATTCCGCTTCTAGCAACAGTTTTATAAAGCCATAGGATAACAGTCAGTTCAATTAAGAGAGCGAGAGGCGCAACAGCTTTTGAAGAGCCAAGGCCTAAGTGGCTTACTATCATCAACAATTCTCTGGGTGCGTGTGAAGAATAGAGGGGAACTTTAATTTAACGCCAATTCCGAACGGCCAAGTTGAGAAGCAATTTTTCAGAACAGATTGATACTCTTGGAAGTTTTGTCAGTTCTTCGCAAGAGGCAGTTCCCGAGAAAAGTAAAATTAAAACTGTGGGCACGACGCACGAGTAAGACTCGAACGCACGACGTTCTGCTTAGCAGCCAACGCACCTAACCACGGACACAATTCAATTAGAATTAATAAAACCAAGTTGTTTGTGGAAAAGCAAAATAAAATTTAACTGCGGGTTTTGTCTTGGGTAAAAACATAGCTTAAACTTCAACCTTCATAACCCAGATTGTTTTATTATCCCGGGGTAACCCATATGAGTTTTTCAGAATAATAAAACGCAGCTATTATCATGACATAGAAAACCGAAAGGCTGGCGCTGTTTTTATTTAAAACGGATGTTTCAAATTTCTAAACAAAAAGAAAAACAAAAACTCTAGTATGAATCAAAAATTGATTTTCCCGAAGAAGTGGTGCGGAAAAATACAAATAAATGTTCATGGGGATGTGATCTGCCCGCACTATGCATCTGTGCACCTACTTATCTCCATCTATTCAAATTTTTATTTTTTTCAATGAATTACTCGCGGCTCTATATCCCTCCCATTACGGACATGAAATGCAATTGCACTCCGCAGTAGCCCAACTGAGTGTATACAAGATTTTATTGGATGTAATCATCATTGGTACTGGAGACACTTTGAGCGCGCTGCATCCACATGTTCGCGTTCGTTCTCCAAAGTAATGACGCCAGGGCCAGACATTAGCTTGCATTTCGACAGAGATATGCTATCATGCCTTGCGATTTTTCCGCTTTGCGCTTGCAAATTCTGAGTCGCGGCATGGAAACTGGATTTAAACAGCAGCATTAACCGAGATAGTAGCACGATGCTAGCGGGTGTAATTATTGTGGGGAGAACATTGTGATCGTGCTGCTGTTTAAAAACTGATTGAAAGATTTAGATGGTGAACTAGAAAAGTATTTAAATGAAAAATAGAATGGCAACGTGAGTATGTTTTTCTCCTTTTTTTTTGGGTCTTTATAAGACGTTTGATTTTAATACACAACACAATTTAATTTATGGTACTGATACATTCGTAATAGAAGGAGTATAGTTTTGTACTTGAAACAAAAAGGACATGGCCCACTTTTGGGCCCAGAGCGTTCATTAACGAAATTGATATCAAATTAAAGCTGTAGTGGAACCCTCGTTGGTGGGGTTATCGAGATATTTGGGTTTAAAGTTGGCTTACTCTGAAAGTGAATTTTATTCTCTTTTTTGAGAAAACAGCTTATATCGGGTGATCTTAGGCACCTAGGAAAACAATTTTGGTATCAAAGGAAAGGTATTTATTCTATCTTTTTAATATATTCAAAATTATGTTTCCACCTGCACTGCATATTCAAATATTTTGTAATTACTTTTTGAATATCAAGTTTTTTCACTTACTTTTTGAACAACATTATCTCTAAAAGATCAACGGTGACATACAATTTTTTTTTTGCACCATTTTAAAGATTTATGTCTCACCTATCATTATATATATATAATTAAGGACCCTTTCTCACATAAAAAAATACTTTTTTACGCACTTACTTAAGGAAGATTTTTGTAGCCATACATTTTGTAATACAATATTGAACTATAGTAAATAATCTTCAATGTATTTTATAAAAAGGTGATCCCATTCAAGAAAATGTGCACCACGCTTTCTCTAAGAAATAGTTCTTTTAAGAAAACTTACAATTTTCATTCGTTTTTCTAAAGAAGTCTTTCAAAAAAAACATAAATAATGTTAATTTTTTGTTTTTCTTTGTTATTTTTTTTAATATTCATTTTAATTACAACTAAGTTTTACACTCAAACTATTTTTTTTATTCTTTTTTTTGTGTTACTATCGTTGGTCAAAAACACATTTTTGTTTAGTTTAATCTTCTTCGTATTCTACTAATATAGGTATTATTTTAAAATTCAGCTGGTGGTATTGTTATATTTTCCTGGTGACGAGCAAATTCCAAGTACCACAAAATACTCATAACGTGAGCGCAACAACCTACTGTCCTCATGCCAACAAGGCAATTGCAGAAGTAAGCTTTTATTGCGTTGCAACTATTTCTAACGCTTGAGTCAGTACTTATAAGGGTATTTATGTTTCTGAATAATGTATTTAATTTAATACGACCCCTGACTAAATAGTTTTTGTTTTCCACTAAACTTGGATGTGCGCATTATTAATTTGGATCAGGTTTTCACAAACTTCTATCATAAAGCTTCCATTATTTTTAATATATTCTCCACAATAAGAACGTGCTTGCTTGATTTGATAAATTCCGAGTGAAATCTTTCGAAGCTCTGTCAAATTAAGCAAGGGAAAATTATTCAAATGCGGAATATGGCCATTGATTGGACAAAAATCTGATCTTGTTCTGTTAAGGCTGTTTTCTTTAACAAAATACCCCAAATAGTTAGGAATATTTATCCTGTTCAAGACCAATGCTAGAAATACGCTGGCATCTTGATTGTCCTCTATTAATGGATGAAACTTGTTTAGAATAGCAGCCGCAATTCTAAAGTCGTCCATTAAATGAGGAGATGCTAAATTAAAAAAATGTTGGGGGAACAGTTTAAAATCTCTTTTGAAACGTCCATTAACAACCTCCACAACCCACCTTACCATGGTAATACACGTCGTCCTGTTTGCTTGAGCTGTTGTCAGCTGAGTATTTACTTCCAAAACAGTTTCAGGAATGTTAGCTTTGTAACCATAGGATTCAAGTGACATGAGAACTTTGAGTTGTTGAGTGAAAGTTACAAGTAATTTGTGGTACTTAGAATTCGGTTGTCATAAGGAAAATAAAAACATACTTCCAAATTATTAATCACCAATGAAAAGAGTGTTATCAGAATTAAACAAATTATATTTGGCTAAGAATTATAAGAAAAACAACTTTCTGGAAAAAGTGCGTAAAAAAGTCCTTTTTTTTTGTGAGAAAGGGTCCTTAATTATGTATATATAATTAAAGGTGAGACATAAATCTTTAAAATGATGCAAGAAAAACTTGTATGTCACCGTTGATCTTTTAGAGATAATGTTGTTCAAAAAGTAAGTGAAAAAATCTTGGTATTCAAAAAGTAATTACTAAATATTTGAATATGCAGTTCAGGTGGAAAAATAATTTTGAATATATTAAAAAGACAAAATAAATACCTTTCATTTGATACCAAAATTGTTTTCCTAGGTGCCTAAGATCACCCGATATAAGCTGTTTTCTAAAAAAAGAGAATAAAATTCACTTTCAGAGTAAGCCAACTTTAAACCCAAATATCTCGAAAACCCCACCAACGATTCTGGAAATATTTCACACCAATAATGTACTCCACTACAGCTTTTATTTGATACCAATTTCGTTAGTGAACGCACTGGGCCCAGACATTCATAGGAAAATGGGCCAACTCCTTTAACATTACAATTCAAAGTTCCATTATATATGTCTATAATAATGGGTGTGCGAATCAGTAACTTAATTGTAAACTACTCAAAACGCTACTGTTAAATAACCATCTCTCATAATAGGCAGTGGCATATTATCCTAGAGGCAAACTAGGCATGTGCCTAGGGGCGTTGGCAAGATAGGGGCGCGCGGGTGCAGCGAGTTCATATACATATATAGTTGTTAAAGAAGCAAACTTATGAACTCGGACCTAGTTCCAACTTATGTTAAAATAAAAATCGGCCTGAGCAATTCCACTTACAGTGTCAACTCGGTATGCCAACTCAGTAATCGATTTATTTTCCTTCTAATTTTCTAAATGTTTTTTTTTAACTTTTGATTTTACAGTAAGGCGGATCAAAAACCCAATTTGTCTGCTCTTTAAGTACAGAGTTTCCGCCGCGAAGGTATACTGCTTTGTTTTCTTATAATTTGTGATTAAATGCTTTATTTAATGTCGGGAATTAAATATGGAATAAAATATCAGGTAAATATATCCGCCTCTGTTAGTCTCATAAAGGTGAGAGCTTTTGAGCACATTTTTCATTACATTCTCACACTTTCACGCGGTATTTCATTAATTTCAATACGACGATTTTGTTTGAGTTGCTCAAGCGTTTCTGGTTTGTTTGCACAAATATACCTAGCTTTTCAGATATCCCCACAAGAAGAAGTCTGAATCAGTCAAATCAGGCGATCGTAGAGTCCAATCAACATCACCATTTCTTGAAATAACTTGTTGTGGAAAGAGGTCTCGCAGTACCTAATTCCTTTGTAATCCTAGCTTTATGCGATATGGCACCGTCCTGTTGATACCAAATGTTAATCGAGCCCAATGCAGTTGTGGGGTTAAAAAGTTTTCAATCACATAACGTTATCTCTCGTTATTCATAGTTAACGTTACGCGCGCCGTTTTCATTTTCAAAGAAGTAAGGTCCAACCCCAATGATTCCTCCTGACCAAATAGTCCACCAGACTGTTACTTTTAATGGATGCAAAGGTGACTGATGAATAATTTGAGGGTTTCCCATTGCCAAGAATCAAATATTCTGTTTATTCACATTTCAATTCAAATGAAAATGTGCCTCGTCAGTAATCGATGACTGATTTTGGTAAAATGTTTTAACGATTAAAACAAACACGTTGGCTTATCGAATATTTTTCTATAACAAATTTGCCGCTTGTCTACTTCACGACTGCCAAAAGTATTGACTGTCAAGAGTAATGTTTGCCAAAATGGCGGCAAAACAATGTAGTATAGGTTTCTTCCCGGTGGCGGACATCCGGGGATTGCGATTTGGCGAACCGAGTTGCAACTCGGTTTGCATAAAAACCAACTCGAGTTAGCTTGGCTTACAAAATTTATGATTCGGTACATCATTAATCAAAATATTATAAACCGAAATCGTAGGAACTTTGGGACAATATCGATCTCATGTAAACCTGTTCTCTTTTTTTCATGGCCCCCCATTTCAACGCGTTTTTCTAAAGCGCGGTAAAGCGGTATACCAATAATCTTCCCTCCGATGAGATGTTTGTCTATGGCTCCCTCAACGTTTAATCCGCTACTGATAATAAGTATAATGTTATAGTGTGGAATGATATATCCATAATTCATAAAAAGTCATTTGTTTGTATACAAAAATCTTGCAAAGGTTTTGCATGGAAAATCATTATAAAAAAGGTTAGTGTACCTACGAAAGATAAGACAAAGTAAAATCTAAAAAAAGTAATCCAGATTAATTCATGTGCATAGTTAAACACAAGAGCAGGTACTGCAGTCGAGACAAGCGGTATACGTGCAACAATACATAATAAATGCTAAAACGTCCCACATGCAAAGCAAACATTTTCTCCATGAATTTTTATAGTGATAAAATTTGTGTCGCATATTAAACTTTGCATAAACCTGTGTTTACTGTCGTTGCTAAGAAAACGAACGCCCTTTTTCCCATGGTTTTTGGTTTCGATTAAAATAATAAATCTTAATACTAAAAATACTATGCACCTTTCATCCCTTGCGAAGAACTCTTCCTCCTCAAAAAGAAAAAAAAAACATAATAAATGAAATTAACAAATAAATACGAATGTGGGTCAGTTCCGAGACTGGCGGAAACGTTGTCATATGGGTTGCCTTAAGAAGACTTTAGCACTGGCAACTGGCGAAAATACCAACTGTAGATATCCACTTTTGTTCATTCCTACGTTTTCTTGGATATGTCTGCAAAGCTTTTTACTGGAACACCAAATCAAGACCAAAGAGGTACCGAAAAAAACTTGTATTACTTGTATTACTCAACACTTTAAGATCTAACTTGGCAACCTGAGAAGACTTAATTATGGAGCAATCCTGGAAGCCCTAATCTCGAAATACATGTGGAACGTTGAAATATGTAAATAAAAACCAGACGGACATTTGGTTGGTGTTTCTCTTGGGAGGTTGTGTTAATTAAGTGAAGTAGTCCCACGCGAAGATTAAGACACATTTCCATTAAAACTTCCTGTGTGCTCTCTCCTTTATTTTTTCACAGGTAATGGTTTTATATTTTTCATTCTTTTACTGATGGAACCGCATAGCCCCATAATGTTTCTTTCAGGAACACTTTTATGTATTGAAAAAGTAATACATATATTTTCTTCTGAATTATTTTGTATTTGTATTTGTATTTACCTATAGCCATTAAGCATTTTAAAACATAGTGTCTTTTTACTTGCGACATATAGAATATATGGCAAGTATTGAATTCGTAAAAAAAAAAAATTTTTGAGATGAGGATGAGATATGACATTACGATGATAGAGAAGTCGAAAAAATTGGGTCCGGCGATTCCGTCTGTCTGTCTGTCGGAAAGTTTACAGGCATTTACAGCCTTACTACTGGTCCGATTGACTTCAAATTTTAGATTAGAGGTTTGAGCAAATTTTTTTTATTTTTGTTTTAAGATCAAAATTTAGGGTAGCCACCATACGATTTTTTTGGCCAAAAACCAAAACATTTCTTTTCTCCAAAACGACTCGAACGATTTTTTTTTTAAACTTCCTCGAGTTTAATTTTTTTAAACATTCATGTATTTTATGTAAAAAAAAAATTGTATTGCTCCAAAACGGTACCTCCCATAGAACCGTTTTTTTGATATTAGATTTTCTCAAACTTCAGTTAGCCTGGTCATCATTCCGACATTTACGGACATTTGAAAGGCTGTCTGTCTGTCTGC
>CAKKXW010000002.1:44659677-44679018 GCA_920937365.1 Sphaerophoria rueppellii
AAAATGGCTATGACGATTTTCAAAAAAAAATTCAATAAATCAAGAATAAGGTTTAAATTTGTTTGGAATTTAAATTTTTGGAATGAAATGTTTTTACGAGGTACATTTTCAAATATTAATTTTCTTAATGAATTCTAATTATTTTTATATATTGAGTTTTTTTTTGTGAGTTAAGTGTAAGCTGTAAGTAAGAGTGTAATCAGAATTGCTTAAAGTGTATCTCTTATTTTAACACTACTTTTTGCAATTTATGTAATCATAAATATTTAGTTTTAGCATGCAGGAGCAAGTTCGTACGACCCAGTCGTGCACATTTTTTTAATACTTATTATCTTCAAATTTAAATTTAATTAAATTAGGCAAAATAAGAAGAGGAATCAAATTATTATGTTAGATTTACAATTGAAGTTAAGAGATAAGCTTTTTTATAGATAAAAGGTCATGATTACATGATCCTTTATATTATATAGTATGTACAAAAAATAAAATAAAAAAATATAAATTTTTAAATTCTAAGGCCGTGTGCGAATTGGGTGAAAAATTGGTTAAAACTTGACGTTTGGTTAAATTTTGACACTTCGCATTGAATAAAATGTGTTAAAAATTAGACTAGCTGAGGAGCAGGTTAAAATATGACAGTAGTGGTTAAAAAATTATCCACTTTTAACCACAATTCATCCAATTCGCACACGGCCTAAGACAAAGTAATTTTTAATGTGGAAATATTATCAGCATTTGTAAAAGTTCTTTAAAGAGTTCTCAAAACGAGTGCTGCTATGTATCCCCCTCAGGTAAGCAGGCACGGAGTTCCAAAGGGCAACAGCGTGTACAAAGAACTGTTGTTTTGAATTCCTAAAATTGAAAGTAGGGACAATTAGAACATTACTTCTTTGTCATGCTGGGAACTTATGCTTTTCGTATAGATATTCAGGAGATCTAGTATGAATAAGTCTAAAAAGAAATGTCAAAGTTTGATAGTTTACTTAGTTGTTAAGGGTCATATTGAAAACACTACTTGCTTGCATCGGAACATGATCGAACCGCCGCCGTCACAAGTCAGAAATAAAGTGAAGAACATTATTAAACGCGACTTGAAGTTTTCGTTTATAAGCGCTGTCAAGGGCACAGAGAATAGGCGCTGCCATAGAAAAGTGTTGATAGGACAAGAGATTTTGCTATAGTCATTTTCGTTGAAACTGAAAGACAACTGGCAGATATATATAAAACCCGCAAAGCAGCATAAATTCGACCCAGAGCACAAGTCAAATGATCATCCCATGTAAGTATCTGGTTAAAAACAAACCCAAGGTTCTTAACTGTTCTAACGTAGCTAAACGTTTTCCCCTCCAATTCAATACCAGAGAAGTAAGAAGCATCTATTGCAGTGTTACTGGACCACTGGTTTATACACATCAAATCTTAATTTATTCTGGCAGTTGCGTCTTCAACCATGCCGATTTTGTAGCTCTAGTGAATTTGAACGTCCTCAGCATACATATTTTTGCGTTTTAATGAAATTAAAATGCATACAATTTCGGATAGAGCTAAGATCTCAGATGGTATTCCATTGGTCAATGGAAGCCGACATAATTATTCAATTAAGCCTTATTATAGAATGTTCAATCTAAGCTGAAAAAGGATTTAAGTTAAGAATATGTTTGCCCAGACTTTGAACTATTTCAGAAAATCATTTTAAATTCGTAAAAGTTTCAATGAGTTGAAGGTTTAAGTTTTCTCTTACACTCATTAAACTACTTTTGAAGAACATACAACCGCTAGAAACAAGTAGGGAAACTGAATGCAAATAGCTACTTCTCATTAATTAAGTTAGCAAAGTACAATTTAAGAAGTTGTAGGAAATTTCACTTAGTATCTTACTTTTAAGCAACTTTTTGTTATGAATAGTTTTCTTGTGAGTATATATTTACTGGATTGTACACACAACTTTCTGACAAGCTTATCAACAGCATCTCTAAGCGGCACAACAACAGAAACTTAAGGCATAATCCTACATGCATCAGGTCGACTTAAGAGCTAAGAAATCAAAACAAGCATACAATATGTGTGTGCTCGTAAAATATCGAGGTTGTGATACTTTTTCCTCCTCTTCATATTTGTTATGGAATCAATATGCATAAAAGAAAATTCTTGGCACTGAACTACAAAGTAAGCATTTGGCTCTGTTCTGTCTATATCAACTCCGATCTGGCAGTTATTTACTCTTTAAATAAGTCAAAAAGTCACTCAATTAATTTTCCTTTCATCATAAACAGGCCCACCCGAGTGTTATGGTTTTGCTTATTTTGAGTGGTAAGACTTCGTGTTTGTTTTCGTTTATTTGGCATACAGTCGAATAATATTTTCGTCTACTAAGCTAAATGGACGAAATTTGGCAGACAATTATAGCTGAAGAAAAAATCATGCATTTGAAATTGATTTTGATGTGAAGTTGCAGTTGATCAGCTTCAAAAGTTTCCGCTTTGACAATGAGTATTTTTGTTCGGGTGCACATACTCAAAGATTTCTGACAGAATTCTTTATGATTGATCATAAGCAGAAATAAATATTTTCTCTCCTTGTCGCTTCATATAAATCACCAATTAGTTCAACTTGTAAGCCACGTCTTAATATTGCTCTGGACCTCAACTAAGTGTGTCTGTAATTTTCATAAACGCTACTTTTGCTCATCCTGACTTTACGCTTCCTTGGTGAGGCGCAGTTTTTAGGAAAGGTAATATTTAAGGGTTTTCTAATAAGAGGTGTTATTTTGATATTCAAAGAAAAATTACATGACCATGCTTATAGGACCATATCCTTTTCATTAAATTTTCCATAACCAAATCGCAAAGTGGCTGCCCTCTTCGAGAGATAACACGGTTCGGAAACTTTTCCCGAAAAAGATCGATGGTTTCATTGATTGTGTGGCACGTAGCGCCGTCTTGTTGAAAGTAAACGTTTTCCAGATCAATACCATCCAATTCCGGCCATAAGAGATCAATAATCATCTCTCGATAGCGCAATTCATTGACCGTAACTGTTGCTCCAGCCTCATTTTCGAAAAAGCAAGGTCCAATGACCCCGCGTTGTTGAAGCGTTGTTGAAGCGTGTATCGTTTCATTTTTATTAATGGCGTAGTTTCTACTTGTCAAATGTCAAAAAATGACAGCTTCAAAAGTGACAGCTACCGAAATAGCGGTAGTTTATAGTTTAGTGATTGTTTTTGATGATAAGAGAATTAATATTGCTCTTCACACTATAACACTATAACACTCACTTGCACAGTCGTATTTTGTTTTAATCATGACATTCTGAAGTTAATTTTTTCACAAATTAAAATACTTTGTCTTAAGCTCAAAGACATGAACAATTCATCAAAATATGACTCACCCAAAAATTAAAGAAGAAATAATAATATCATTTACCAATAAGAAATTATGTTATAAGTTAGAAATGTTTCATTAAACAATATTTTTTTTCAAAATTGGTTCATCATATTTTTCTTAGTTATGCCGCTGAACGAATATGGTTGTGTTTACGCTTGGACAACGCTGGGAAATATTGCGACATTGCTTTGGAAATCATAGTAATGTTGCAGAATGTATTCGAAAATTGCGTACGGATTTTGGAAGAACAGAAGCACCGTCAGCTCCGTATTCGTTCGTTATCTTGTGAAAAAAGTGAAAGAAACTGGCACCCTCATCGATACAAAGCGTGAATAGCCAAAAATAGTGCGTACATAGGATAATATTGCTGCTGTGGCAGAAAGTGTGCGTGAAGCGCCATCAACATCAATATTCACCCGTCGTTCTCAACAATTGGTCATTTCGGAGACATCATTGAGATTAATTTTGTATGACACCTTACAAAAACCAATTGGTTCAAGAGTTGAAGCCAACTGACCATCAAATGCGTTTTCGCTTCTATATGTTGGCCCGCGGGTATACTGTATATTGTATTTAATTTATAATCTGTTGAATGTGTATTCGTAGATTTATTATAAATAAATAAACAGTAAACAAAATGAGCAAGGAGTGACCGTTACAGTCAATGGCGATCGTTATCGGGCCATGTCATCGCGCACTGCGTGCGCGCATTATCAGACGCAGAGCTGATGTCGTTTGGCCACCTCGGAGCTGCGATTTGACACCGTTGGACTATTATTTGTAGGGTGCCATAAAAGATAAGTGTTTCGCCGACAAGCAAGAGACAATTCGACGCTTTAAAGGAAAATATTCGTGAAGCCATTGCACACAATCGATAATGTGCTTAAAAATTGGACCAATCGTTTGGGTTATTACATTACCAGCCAAGGCAGTCATGTGAATCAAATTATTTTTCGTTGTTAACCGCAAGAATTGTTCTTTCAAATAAAAAAGAAATTTGAGAAAATATTCAATAGTTTTTTTTTTATAGCACTTTCAAAAAAAAAAAAGTTTTTTGGCGGACCAAATTCGGACAGCTCTAAATAAAAAACAATCAAAATTAATCGATGTGAAAAGGTACTTGACACTGAGCGCAGACAGGAGTACAGGAACTGCTCTTTACAGGTCCCACTCTTTCAGCTATTCATTTGGGAGAGTTTCATTATAACACATCTCTAAGAATTATATTTTACTTCCCTAAAAAGTATTTTACTTTTACACTAGCAAGTGCTCATATATGCAAGTAATGTTGTACAACTGACCTAATTTTGTTTGTGACCTAAGTAATAAAAACGAGGGCAAGAAAAACAAAAAAAACAATACTTTATATGAAATTCAATTAAGGGCCACGAAACGTAATGCAGGTGCCTTTCTTCCCACCGCATGACACACTATAAAACACCCTCATAACAAATGTGACCGAATCAATTTATATTGATGAAATCGATTATGTGGCATGTGTTGAAGTACAAAAAACAGAATAACAGAACAGTTGAACACACTCTTCTGAAATCCTTTATTGCACATCAGGCGGATAAATGAAAAAAAAAAAAAAAACATCACCAAACCATTAGCTGGAATCTATCCCAGGTCAGTATTGTGTGTAATTTATTCCTTGCGGGTAAAACGATAAAACTGAGTGTCGTTTCCACCCTGTGACACATTTGACGATTATAAATCCGCTTACTTCCCGGATAAAGAGCTGAATTTTCACCAAACAACACAAATCTAAGGATAATCTTTCGAACAATGATACGGTTCACAAGTGTGCCATGTGACATGACAGCACATACACTGTATCGACTGACGCGTTGTTGGTGCTGTGTTTGCCCATCATCACAATCTACCGCCCGTCACTTTTATTCAGTCTCGTTTGCGACCGAAACACTTCGTAAAAGGTATACCATTTACATAGCCAAGTACAATCTACCCTATCTACTATACCTAAGCCAAGTTGTGTCTAGTTCAGTCTGGCTGAACCGAATACAACCATTGCCACAGAAAAAAATCAATTAGTTCATAGTTTCGAATACACTCTACGACAAAACATACAATAGTTCGCCGTATTTGTTTTTCAATTCTCCATTTTACTCCACAGATAACTAATTTTTGTGAGTAAGGGGTAACATATGCATCATTTCGCTCATCAAATTGGTGCATCGTATCGGCCCTAATTCCGATTCATCCAGGGCTTTGTGGGAGATCGTATGCATTGCAAGTTGCAACTGTTCATGACGCGACAGTGAGAATGACATTGATGAAGAGCGTTAAGAAAAAGCACATTTATTTTGTCGATAATTTCCAACTGGGAATACACAGGGCCGGCCTTAGCCATCTTGGCGCCCCAGGCGAGTCAAATATTTGGCGCCATTTTTTTTACTATAAACTATATAACTTCCTTCTCAAGAATTCAAAAGGATGGAACTTGTATCTCACTTATAAAATTGCAAGTTGATGAAAAATTAGAATTTATGCTTGAAAGAATAACTGCGTGTAATTCTCCTACGCAAATCTTGTGAACATTTCAAGTCTCTTACAGGTTATTGACAATTTTTTTTATGTATTTTTCATTAAAATGTTTAAATAATTTACTTAAATTCAATCCTTTTATCCTTTCTTCATTATAACAACTGCAAAATAATCTATTTTCCTTTTTAGAAGTAGCAACGATTCTCATTTGATTGTAAGAAATTTTATATACACCTTAACTGCAAGCTTTCATCCAATGATGGCTGAGATTTTGATGGATTAAAATTTGTACTTTTGGAGTGAATTTGCAGGTGATCTGTTGACTTCTTGAGCGACTCCAGAAACAAAGAGTGGTTTGTTATCTTTCTGTAGACAAAACAACAAATTTCCACCCAAGCATGGCTGAGACTTTGGCGGCTTACAAAGTCTGAGTGCTGATTTTGCGTGAAATGGGTTCAAAAATGCACACTAACCGAAAGTAGAACGAAACTCAATTTAGGCATTTTATACCTAATTTCTTCACAAATTCTCTTAAAACTAGATCTAGCGAATCTCGGTCTAATGTTAGAACTTAGTTTTAAGAATATTTGGAAATCGTGGTGTTTATGTGCGTGGGCTATCATAGAGAACGTATAGAACAACTATATAGTTGATAATGTTGAAGGTTTTCTGCAAACAGTTGATGGACTGTTAAGAACCTTTGGTTTGTTAAACGGAAGGGCCGAAAAAAATCGGTGTAGTCCCATGTAATAATAGTGTCACGTATTGTCATTCGATAAATACGCCGTTCTTCCAGGATAACGTTCGCATCGTACTCAAAGTCAACGTCCGTAAATAGGAATTCATCAAAAATTGTATCCATTATCGTATAATAAACCGAGGCTCAAGACCCCCGAATTCGGGTGTCTAATTGTATCGTAGTTCTAACTACAACAAAGTACTAAATACAAGCTCCAGCACCTAAGAACTTGGTGAAGAATTGACTTAGAACTCAAATGGGTTCTGAAATTTCACTAAACCGAGTTTTAAGGGCTAGAACCTTGGCTAGGATCTCAAGGATTTATGTTGAGTAGGTTGTCCTTGGGGTGAGCTGTCTGCAGGCACGCTAGCATGGCCAATTGGGCTTGCTCGTAGAAGGGGTGGGATCTTGCGGCTCCACTTGGAATATAACGTGCCTTGAGTCTAATATCGCCATACCACAAAATAATCTTTTAAATACCGTTCCATAATATTAGGTTTACCTCGTTTTAACGGCAACACATAGATTTTCCTTTGATGCTCTTCTTAGTCGCTACACATATAGTGACTCCGTTGTCACTGCGCCTCTCCTCCTAGTTTTAGTATAACCTAGTTAATTTTTTTCTTAAAATATTATGATGTTTAATGCATGACACAATTCAGAAGGTATTCTGCAAATTAAAAAAAAATATATGTCGAAATGTCAAGAACACAGGATAATAATATCAAATAAAAAAATTGTTTGCAGTTATTGCAAAATACCTAATTTACAATCTCTTTTCCAATGATAACACCTAATTATTTGTATCATGTGATATGCATATCCATCGTATTGGTAATCTCTATAAAAGTCTTACGGTTGATACATTACTAAAATAGATACAATAAGAATACAATAAGAAATTAACAGGGCCAACTAGTGAGAAGATCCAGCCTTACCTCAAAATAAGTCATAGGACTACTATAACGATTAAAAATACAGTGTAGTATCGTAGAGTATCGTTAGAGTATCGTTACTCAATTTTTTTTTACCAAATACTATCTGAATTCTCTTTTGTGTTTTCTAACATTTGGAAACAATGAACAGAATAGTCGGTTATAACAACACATGAAACTTTTGGAGTTTCTTTGATTGTTTGTTGCCTATGTTGAAATTATGCTTGGCTGACGTGGGCGGCGGCGCCCCCTGGATTGCTGCACTCCAGGAGACCGCCTGGGTTGCCGCTAAAGCCAGAACCGGGAATACACTAAGAGCTGTACTGTCATTGTAGGTAAATGAATATGCATGTTGATTTGAGGAATTTCTCATGGGAAAAAATACTTAAATGTGCCGCTGCACAAGCGATAGACATTTTTGAACCAGACGATAACTGAGACTCACATACAAAAACAAAAAACTGAGGTAGGGTGAATTATTTCACTTCGCTTGTATTTTCCCTTTCCTTAAAATTTTGCTACCCATAAATTGAGAAGTGAATTGGAAGTAGAACTGATTTATGGGGTGTGAAAGAATAAAAAACACTCAGGCCTCAGGCCCATAAAAAATGTGGGATATCTCATTGCTCCTAACATTCATGAGCATACCCTTTCCACTCATAAAAACATTTTGACACATTTTCTTTAACGGTATTTTTATTCGACTTTTTCCTTTTTGGCTTAGCTATTTGTTATATCTTTGAATTAACGATAATTTGTGCAAAGTTCACGGGATGAGTTGCGTACATAACTTACATGTTGTTAAAACCCTTTACGAATAAGGAGGTCCTTCTTTTACGTTTTCTCACTCTCACCATCTCGAAGTGTTATTTATGTTTTTCGAAACAAACGTATATTTGTTTTAAAAACCAAAAGGCATGATTATGATTAAGACTGGTAGGTAGTTTAGAGTTCCGATTCAAAGGGGCTTCTCTAGAAGATTTATTTCAAGCACAAGTTAGGTATTTAGAAGGAAATTAGATAAGAGCAGTAATTATTCTTGCATGAAACATTATAGACGGAAGACGGCAGAGTAATAATTATGTAACAATTATTCGTAAATAAGTAAAATTTATTGTTAAAAAGTCCTAGTATTGGCTCTGAAGAGCTTTCTCCGAAGTTTCTAAAAATCCTTTTTCCTTTGGTTGGAAATCATTTACTGTTCAAACACCTGTCTAACTAAATCGACGTTTCCTGTCAAATGGAAAGAGGCAATAGTCATGCCCCTCCCAAAAAAGACTTCACCAGTAAAGTAAAAAGCTTCTTGAGAAAATTATGCATAAACAAATGCATAACTTTATTGAAACGCACAATCTTCTCACTCAATGGCAATCTGGTTTTCGCAAATATCATAGTTGCTATTCAGCTATGCTCAAAATAACATCTGATTTAAGAGTTCAGGTTGACAGAGATAATTTGGCAATTCTTGCCCTCTTAGATTTTTCTAAGGCATTTGATTGTGTTAATTATACAATTTTAGAAAGTAAACTGAGTTCACTCTTCGGATCTAGTAGTTCAGCTGTAACTTTAGTAAGAGAATTTCTATCTGGTCGTGTTCAGCGAGTCCGTTTAAGAGATTCTGTATCTAATGTATTATCTCTCACCAAAGGAGTTCCTCAGGGATCTATCTTAGGTCCCTTGTTATTTACTATCTTTATTAATGACTTAATGCTCAGATTCACTTTTACGCCGATGATTTACATCTCTATCTGAGTCGGCCCATTGGCTTGTCTGAGGATTTAATCACAAGAATGAACGAAGACTTGGTGCTAATTAACGAATGGGCTCATAACAACTGAAAACAAAACTGTTATTAAATCCTCAAAAGTTTAAATATATGTTATTCTCCAAGAACCCTGTCCTTTGTAACATCCCCCAATTCTTTTAGATGGTTCTCCTCTCACTTGTGTTAATAAAGCCACAAATCTTGGTATAACTATTAACTCGCAACTAACATGTTGTGATCACGTTAAACTTATGATTATTAAAATACATGCTTTCATACGAACTCTGCGTCTAACTGCTTACCTTATCCCATGTGACTTAGGGCTTAGGCTGTTTAAAAGTCTACTTCTGCCGTATTTTATTATGGGCCGTTTAATCTACCCTAAGCTTGATCATGACTGTGAACATAGGATGACTGTTGCATTTAATGATTGTGTTCGTTATGTGTTTGATTTACATAGATTTAGTCATGTTTCACAGTATAAACACCGCCTGATCGGATGCTCATTGGAGTTATATGTCAAATTTAGATTACTTCTATTTCTCTTCAAGCTCATAACAGCTGGTGAACCCCGTTACCTTTGCAATATCTTTCAATGTTCAACGTCATTTAGAAACCAACATTTTTTGCTGCCCCGTTTCTATAAATCTGTTATGGAAAAATCCTTTTCTGTCCAAATTATAAGAATGTGGAATGCGCTTCCACCACTAGTTCAACTGTCATCCACCATACCGTTGTTTAAGACTTTTTTATAACTACACTAATCAATCATTATGCCTTTTGCCTCTTATGACTACACCACATTTACATTGTACTATTTAGGATTAACAATCTTGTGTATCTACAGTTTCCTGTCAATAAATGAAATGAAATGAAATTATGTGTGCCCTGAATTAACATTTTGAAGCAATTAGGATTTATCGAAAATACCTTAAATCATACCTGAGAAAACAACGACTAGTGCCAGTTATCGAATATCGGAAAGAATATATAGATACATAGATATTTTTGGCAAACAAATGTTGAATTTCAAGGACGAGAAGAAGTTTCAAATTTGCTTACATGTCAACAAAATTGACGGAAACTGCATTTTGCCGGCTATTTTTAAATGACGAGGAAAGTCCCTTCCAAGTTAGGTTAACTTTGAGGTTTATCTCCACCACCTGAATAAAAAACCTGACAACACGCCTCGGATATAAATATATAAATGATTAAACCGACCGCGACGAAACCCAAATCAACGAAAACAGCCTAAGACTTTGTCCACGTAGTAAGCGGCTGAGCTGCCAAAAAATATTAAAACACAAGCTGAACCAGCAGACTTCGTACTGCATCAAATAAAAGACCAAAACTTTTGTACCCCGCTACACACTACCCTGCTACTCGCTTACCAACTTCCCGGCTACCCACTACCCCGTTGCTATGCTATCCGTTACCACCTACCCTCTAGCCGCTACCCTGCTCCCTGCTACCTCATTACTGCTACCCTGGTCACATCTCATGAACTGCTTGGTTGATTTTGTACAAAATACTTAAAACTATCTACACCATTCTCTCAAAATTTGGTGCCACTTAACTGGTACAAAAGCAGTTTGTTCTGAACGAATTTGTCTGGGATTTTTATATATAAGTATGTACAGATTTTTATGTACCTAGATAGGAAGCGGGCAAGAAATGTGCAGCCTAATGTTTGCTTCAACGCAATAGGTGAAAGGCTATGCCCGATTCGCGTTCGAGGCAATTTTATGAACATCAGCTTCACAAACCTTCAAAGACGTACGGGGGTGCCTACAGATCACGGAAATAATTTTCAGGTAAATCTAGCTTATAATCATTTTTGTTTGGGGAGCCCCCAACCTGCACATTTTTTTTAAAGAGCTAAATATTTGTATTACCTACAACTGTGTGGATAATTTTTCGGTAAGGGAAAAAATTATTATTTTTGAACGGAATAAAATAACATTTCCACCTAGGAAGTGATTCGCGTCTTTTGTTAAATTTCTATACAAACCATAAATTCCATCGACATCCTTCGTTTTCAAATCGAAGCCAAAAATCAAGGATAGACAGAACCAAATGTATGTATCCACTCTTTACACAAACTCGATTCAATACACAATTTCAGCTGAGTGAATGATTTCGAGGCAATTTGCAAAATATTAGCATAAATCAATTTAGTTACCAACCATCGAACATTAAGCGACTGGAAGACATGTTTTTGAGGTACCAGACGTTCTATTAGCTACGTGTGCTACCCCTGTCCTTACATTTATGTACATAGGTATATGAAAAGTGAGTACCATTTACGTAAAAGATTTTATAATTAATGTGCTACTGAGTTTGAATAGAATAAGATTAAGCTAACCAAATTTGGCTGTAGAGTTGGCAAGGCCTTACGGACTAGTTGTTCTTCTATTCAATCTAATTTTCGTCAATTGTTGAGTCTATGATGTCGACCGCCTCCAGGGTGGGAGCTTCCTACATCATTTCGAAATTAAATTTCAAAATTGATTTTAAATTTATATTAGAGTGCCGAATACAGTATGAGATATTCATTTAAGGCAAGATAAACATTAAAGTTTGAAAGTAAGTGAAAAATTGGAGTAAAATATCAAAAATTATGTGCAACAAAAATAGATAATAATCCTGGGAAAGTAGCAGAATTTTGAGGCAACTCCTATAAACTATCAACTGACACAGATAATAGGTCGACGAAAAATAATTGAGGGTAGCTGTAGAAAATCAATAAAAAACACCGTGAAGTCTCTTAAGACGTCACCATACATTTCGGCCTTTATTAGACTTAAGATTTTACTTGCCATAAAACTTAAGTACTATACAGTATTTCAATTTCCTAGAACTTCAACTTTAGCTATCTGCATTTTTAGCAAAAACTAAGTGCTCAGAACACTTTGGCAAATTTAATCGAAATTAAAAAGACCAGACACACACATACAATATCAAATAATCTAGAGAGAAGGATCCAGTTTACCAAACATTTTAATTTAAATTGAGGAAGAAAATATCCGACTCGCAAACAAGCTCCTTCGCCAAAATCAAAGTACCTATTGTCTGGCGGCGAACTTACGTATCTATCTATCTTGATTTAATGGAGACAATGGCTCTCCTTTCAGAAGAGAAACCAGAACCATAATAATAAACTTGAAGCACAATAGCATAATATGACAAAGAAGACGCAAGGAAACAATAAGAAAGCCAAGTCAGAAAAATGTGTTTGTTTTAAAGTTTTCACACCAAAGACATTTTTATCCTTTTCTTACACGCCCATAATATAATAATACAGTCAACTCTCCCTAATTGACTGCTTAGGGGAAACCAGAAATTGTTTGAGTTAGAGAAAGAGATTTAGGAAAATTCGAGTTAGAAAATATTCACAATGTTCCAGTTAAGGAGAGTTTGGGAGAGTAGACTGTATATCTAAGTGGATGTCAAATACAATTGTGTTTGGGATGAGAATTCAAACAGGAAAATTGCGGAGGCAAGAATGCAAATACGTCTTATGCACAACCGCATTGAGTCGAAATAAGCGGTTATCCTTGAGCAACAAATAAAAGAAAGACTTAAGGGCATGAAGGGCTTGACATACAGCAATAGCGACAACAGCAGCAAACATAAGCACAGCTGATAAGGAATCCAGCAAAAGAAAAATATTTTATATTCTCTAACACCATCAGAGTTCTCAACGGCACAAAATCTGTATGCTTTCCAGTTCCGGTAGCAGCAAGAAGCATAACAACGATATGGAGTGCTACAACTTCCTGAAAAGTTCTGAGGTTCTGACAAACTAGCAATAGCAGGACACTCTTGTTGTTGGAAATTATCTTTCGTATCAACAAAATCTTTACAAACTTTTCCGACTCAACGCAGACAAGTTCATATCTGCATTTAAGTTCGTACTAAATGTACTTTAATTTGACAAGACCCGATTACAAGATGGTGAAAATAGTCCTGCGAAATCTGTTGTTGACTCTGGCTATGAATTTTGTTACAATGCATTTTATAAGATGAATGAGTTTGCTTTCTTATTTTTGTCCATTGCTCGTGCTGTGCGCCTTCCTGATGCTCTTCTTTGTTCAATAAATCTCGTTTGCAAAGTTTTAAACTTTATTTTCCACCATTTACACACAAAATAGGCTTGTAGAATAATGAAAAGGCTTGAGGCTTAACTTCCTCTTTTTCGTTGTCCCCTAGTCAGAATATCATTACTGCTGAATATGAGATACAATGCGGTTATAAAACATGTGCACGACTGGGTCGTAAGAACTTGCTCCTGTATTCCAAAACTTAACTTAAGAAATAAAATAAAACAATAAAAATGTGTAATAAGTTATCATAAATAAAAATTTAAATTGAAAAATGTACCTCAAAAACACTTTTTATCGGAAAAAATTGATGACAGAAAATGTTAACAATGGTTTGATTTTTCAAATTACAAAAAAAAAAAAAAAATGTTTGAAGCGTTTTTTTTTTTTTTTTTAATTAATTTCGGATTTACAGAATTTGAAAAAAAAGTTAATAAATATTTTCTTGTTAAAGCCAATCCAGAAGATGATTTGCGAAAAAAAGACCCTGATCGGCCTGTTATCTTTTGAGAAAATCTTATGACAAAAAAAAAAAAAAAAACCGTTCTATGAGAGGTATACCGTTTTGGAACAGTACAAAAATAATTTCCTTAGATTAAAAACACCAGTATTAAGAAAAAAACTTTCGAGGAAGTTAAAAAAAATTAATACTTTTGGTTTTTGGCCAAAAGAAAATTGAATGGTAGCTACTAGACATCTGCATCGAGTGGGTTGAAACTACTTTCGTTAAGTAAGTTCAAATGGTGCAGGGGACTTACTTCACTGGGGACTACCTTCATATGGGAATTAACTTCACCTCAAGTGGGAAATATCTTCACTTTTGTGCGGTGAAGTTATATCCCAACTATGGTGGGAAGCTACTTCATCAGAAATTTGTGTGAAGTTAATTCCCATCCGTTTTTCAAAGATTTTGAGAGAAATAACCAGAGGAATGAAATAAAAAAATATGAAAATATGAATTAAAAAATGGCATGTTTTTGAAAATAAGCAGCCAGAGTAGACAAAGGGCTTAAGTTCATTGTTTGAGCTTCAGTTTCTAATAAACGCTATTTGTATATTATTTGGACTAAATAATGGTAAAACCAGTAGTTTTTTCTATCATTTAGAAAGATTGAAACTAGTCCTCAGCATTGATTTAGTATCGTAGATTTAGGACTCCCTTGTGCGGATTGCCCGCGTATAATGGAACCAACATTCTTGAGGTCTACTTCTGGAAATACAATATTCAAAGCGAGCCGAATTTTTTTTTGCCAAGCAAAAAAAATTTCGGCTCGCTTCGCTCGCCTTGCAGTATTACAGTATAAATGTATTTCTCTTGCACAATTTTCCACTATCATCTTTTTTTAAATGATGAATATTTAAAATATATTTCCCAAAATTTTTAAACGAAACTGGGTATTCAATCTTATTTTGTTGTGTTGGGAAATGTATCATTTTTTAACATTTGCAAGATATGTGATTTGAAAAGTATACATTTTGTCTGTCGTCTACATTATTCCTCTTAAATTACAAACAAATTAAGAAAATCGGTTAACCGGTTTGGCTGGTTAGTGAACGTATAGAAAAAAAACTATTCATTTATATAGATTCACAGAAAAATGTACCTACTCTTAATGACTAACTTACAATGCTGAGCAGACTTTTCAATGCAAGAGCATTGAAATAAAATAAAGAGCATCAGACACCTCACGAAACTTTTTTTTACCTACCCCACCACTGGAAATTATTTAGTCATTGATTTTGAGGCGAAAGTAAATTACAAAACATGGTTATATTATGTAAATTATATAGACATAAGTGAAATAAATTCCCACCTTCTGTGGGAAATAGCTTCACATCAAAGTGAAGTTATTACCCACAGAAAAGTGAAGTAATATCCCACCATAGTTGGGAAACAGCATCACCAGAACAAAAGTGAAGATATTTCCCACTTGAGGTGAAGTTAATTCCCATGTGAAGGTAGTTCCCAGTGAAGTTAGTTCCCTCATGACTCGTAATCTTAAACCAAAACAATAAAATAGTGTATTTACTCAAATTCATCGAATACAGCGGGAGTGCGGGTGCATAACTTCACAGGTCATAACTTCACATAAGTCTTAATTCCACCTCTAGTGGGTTATAATTTCACTGTTTTTGGGTGAAGTTGTGTCCCACCTTAAGTGGGAATAAGCTTCACTTTTTTGTGGCCCAGAATTTCACTTCTGTGTAAAGTTATGTCCCACACAATTTGGGAGATAATTTCACTTTTTATTCGCGAGAAGGTTTTTATTTTCACATCCCAAACTGATTCTCTTTTGGGCAAAATTTTTTCCGCTCGCTTCGCTCGCTAGCAATAACTGTACCTGCTTCATGTTTTGAGCTCCAAATCCTTTATTGAAATAATATTTTAAGACATGTGAGACTGAGTTAAGGTTTAGTATTGCAAAAATAGTACTAACGTCTGCATCCACATGATGCAAGAAAACTGAACATCCCATTAAATACAAAATGTCATTCTGATAGAGCTGTTAATGTAATTAAAACAGTTCAGTTGTTTTAGGTGACATAAAGATGCAATAAGATGAAACTGGGTTCAAGTACAGTGTGCTTGTAGAAGGCCCTACTCTTACAGAATACCAAAGAACGTTTGCATTGCGTAGCCGCAGTTTTTCTGGAAAACTTATTTTTGATGTGAGTACTGTGAGCATTTCCAATAGTTCTGGAGTTCCTTACACCAAATTTCAATAGTTCTGGCCAAAATTCATCAAAATTTGGACTTTGAAAATTTTGCACCCAAAAACATGTTAGCCCAGACTTAATAACCCTCAAGAGTTCTGATGCAATAAATATGTTTATAAATTATAACCAATGTGTCAGGAGTTCCTCATACCAATTTTTGAAATTGATGCCCTAGAACGTCTAAAAAATGCATTTTTAATTCGTATGCACAAAAGTGCATTTCCTATTTTTTAGCAATTCTGATAATCACAATGTAAAAAACCAAGAGTTCTGAACCTAGCCCACAGACTAGATTATTATTACTCAGACAAAAATACATTTTTTAGTAGCCTCAACCCTATCAGTATGTATATTGTTACGAAATTTAGATTTGTGTCGGATGGACGAATGAAATTTGGTGTCGGATCGGCGAATGGAATTTTGTGACAGATCGGCGAATGGAATTTTGTGACAGCCCGGCGATTGGAATTTTGTGACAGCCCGGCGCATGGAATTTTGTGACAGCCCGGCGGAAAGACGAGATGAAAATGGCTACGTGCTAGGGAATGGCGAATTTGGACTTTTTTTTTCTTTTGGACAGCGATCAAGTAAGGTGGCATCGATCAAGACGGCTCGGCAATAATTTGGGTAGACGACATTTTAACATCAAACAACGACATTAAAAAGAGAACCTCTCGGGAACCAGACCTTTAATAAATTTTAATAACAAAATCCGTCTGCCTTTTTATTGCATTGCGTTCTGTTCTTCATTTTTCCCGCAGCTCCTCAGTAGATTTTCGTTACAATATGTATATATGTGTATGGGCGCAGAGAGGCCGGCCGTAAAAATCGAAAATGGGAAATATTAGTGAACAAAATGAATTTGTATGGAATTACTATGACAACGACAAAGCCCGAAAAAAAATAAACAAATGTGAAGAGTATATTTGTTGTTGTTTCGGAAATTACTTCTGATAATTTCCTATAGGTTTTGTTCTCAACTTAATAGATGTCAGAACAACTATAAACTTTTGAAAGCGCTCTCAAATCAGCATTAATATACAACGTTCGATGAATACCAGCCTAAATATAAGTAGCTAATTAGTACCTCGGTATTTGGTTGGACCAGTATCTCTATTTCGACAGACATATAGATGCTGCTTTGACTAAGGCCAGAGGAGCTTCGCTCTGACGAAACGGCTGTTTTACAGCAGTCGGCTTGACCCCAGAGTGAAGGTTATTTGCCACATGGCCCTCATACGGCCGATGATCGCTTATGGCTGCCCAGTGTGGTTCAACATTGCACCATCTCAAATGGAGAAGATTCGGGTGTTCAAGAGGCAGTGTCTTCGGCGCTGTCTCGGTTTGTATCGGACAACGGAACCTTCTTATGTACATTACTATTCTAATGAGGTTCTATACAATGAAGCTCGGATCAACAAAATTGACAATTTCGTGATAAAATTTGTTCGGGGTCACATTGCGAGAGCTATGACCCCGACGAACGACGAATATTTTGATGGTGCATGCTTGAGCGGCTTCATTCCACCAGGAGCATTTTTCTATTTAGATATATGCGGTTTGATACAGGACAGATTGGCGGTGCCGCTAATCTACCACGTCAGGCGAAGAACCGTCGATCGACGGCTCCTTTACAGTCGAGACTTCCTCGCACAAGACGGAACAGAGCTCCTTCGTTTCACTTGACCGAACCGATAGGGTGAAGCAGGAGAACCAGTTCTGGTGGCTTCAGTCAGCACTTGACAATGAGTATTCGGGGTGGAGTTTTGAGCCTTGGCCGGCTTATATACTCGTTTTATTTTAAGGGTTTTGGGTTTAGGTATAAGTAGAGTAGGCATGGTGGCACATACATTGACAGGACAACAAATATTAATTTAAAAAAAAGAAATGAAAGAAAAAAGAAAAAAACCAAATAATATAAACAAAAAAATTAAAAAAAATACAAAAAAAAATACAAAAAAATTAATTAAAAATGATAGAGATTTGCTGCTGTGGTTGTTCGAGTTCGTAAGTTGTTGTTAGGTAGAATAGGTAGGTGCCGTGCAATAACGCCCAGTGAAATAACAGGCCGAATTTCGCCGAATTTTAGCGTTCGGTCTTATTTCCCTTTGCCAAAGTAAAATAACGCCGAATGCCAATTGAGAAATAAGGCCGAATGATAGAAAACAAAGAACCCGGTTCAATTTAACTTTTGCAAAGAGTAATTTAGCTATGCTTAACGACAAAAGTCCCGGATGTAAAAAAGGAGTTTTACCTTTAATGAGAATCACTTAATTTATTTGTAGTTGTCAACATTATGTACAAATAATAAATTTTCATTTTTCATAAAAAAGAAAAGAAATTCCTTAAATTCCTGTATACGCATTCGACAAAACGTAGAAAACAGCATTTTATTTTTTCAAAACTGTTGTCGTTTCCTTTAATTTGAAAAAGCAACCACTACACATCTTGTAATTCCTTAATGGGTTCGAAAGCAGAAGCTGAACTTCAATGATTCATTTTGATCATCTTTTTCACTCTCGGCTGGGGATGGTGCCGATTCGAAACATTCCAGATCAATTCGGTTTGCTAGCGAGCAAAGCGAGCGGAAAAAAATTTAGCCCAAAAGAGAATCAATTTTTTTATTTTCACACCCCAAATTGATTTTCTTTTGGGCTAAATTTTTTTCCGCTCGCTTCGTCCGCTACCATTTGTACCTATTATATATGTTTTCAATTTTATTTGATCAAATTCTCAAAAGTGCCTTGATGATGTACATATTATGTAGATGTACAATGTACATACATACCAAGGTATTAGTTCTATACTTTTCAATTTCAATCAATACTGCAACTTTTACTTCACGCGATTTCTTTTAACAGAGCGTGGTCTTGCAAGAATCAATGGAAACGGAAATACATTTCTATATATGATATTGTCAACTTAAAAAAAAAAAATGTAATATAAATATGAACAAATTATTATGTTAACAATAGGTCCGTTCGCGTACTTCCTGCACTAAAATTCGTAGGACGAGACAATTTAAGGAGTGGGGGTAAAATTCTCTCACAGAAAAACAAAAGTACAGAAAAGTAAGCGAACGGGAAAACAACAAATTTTGCCCACATTTTAACTGTCAATTTTTTTTGTATGAAAAATTGAGACTTTGAATTTGAATTTATTTATTTATTTGCTACTTTCAATCAAATTT
>CAKKXW010000002.1:44698995-44709295 GCA_920937365.1 Sphaerophoria rueppellii
TTATTTAACTATAAAGATAGGGAGCCGGCCAAATCGCTCCTTATAGGTTTGAGTTGGGAATATGACGCAATAGCCCTATGAGGTGTTCAAAAAGTAGTTCAACCTGTTGAAGAGTTAAGGCACTGATCAGAAATAACAAGATTAGAAACCTACCTACGTTTTACCCTCCAAATACCACAAATTATATTTTTCAAACACGCATACTCTTGCAGCAAACTTGCTTTTTAGTTTGGAAGCAAATTGTCATTTTGACAGCTTGTTATAACTAATGAGTGAATTTAGGCATGCCTCCGCATACCCTCCCCCGCTCTCTCTTTCTATTGCTCTTTTTCTTTCTGTTTCTCTTTGTAGTGTCCGTAGCTTAGTGGTTAGGTGCGTTGGTTGCTAAGCAGAACGTCGTGCGTTCGAATCCTACTCGGGCCCAAAGTTTTTATTTCATCTTTCACGGACACTGCCTCTTGCGAAGAACTGACAAAACTTCCAAGAGTATCATCTGTCATGAAAAAGTGCTTCTCAACTTTGCCGTTCGGAATTGGCGTTAAATTGTAGGTCCCCTCAATTCTTCACACGCTCCTAGAGAATTGTTGATGAGAGTATGCCATTTAGGCCTTGGCTCTTCAAGAGCTGTCGCGCCACTCTATTTTTTATTTTTTATTCTCTTTGTTCACATCATCAACTGGGGTTGGAACCCAATCTTGGTAGCTTGTATCCACTTAAATGCACAGTGTCTACCCTTTGACCTTAAAATGTATACGCTTTTAAGCTGAGATCTGTACGTAAGTTGTCCAATACCACACGCCAAGGTGCTGAGGTTGACGAAGAATCAATTCATCAAGGTCTTTGCTTACTCTCTCAGCTGCATTTGATCTGGTTATAATGTGAGTCTTGCCAAACGAATAAAAGTGCAAACGCAGAAAAAAATACATCATCGTGATTAATCACAACTTGTAATAGAAACCTACGTAGCATGTTAGATGAGTCATAGATCCATACTGTCCCATATTAAGGCACGGGTGGCTTCAGAATGCTGCCATCGCTGAGGCTTGGACCCACATCTCTTTATTTGGATGGCAACTGATCATATCCTATGCGATGGAAACAACGAAGTTGCTTCCTCTGATTTGCATCAAAGCGTCCTGTTTCTCCAATTTCCTAAGAAAGTTTCTGGCTGCAAATCAGTGCGTGACCAAACGGATCAGTCGAATGGTAGCTACGATGCGGCCAATGGACTTCTCCAAAACCATTTTTTACTCACATACCCGTGAGTATTATCAAATAGCATGGCAGCCTCAAAACTTGAAAACATGAGGCAAAACTATCGATACATCTAACCAAGGTAAGGTACCGTCCTCAAGATAAGAATAATAAGACAAAATCATGTTTAATTAATAAAATGATTGAAGATTATATTTTTTTTCAATATAAAAGATCTACCATGTCGTCAATGAGACCAAGAGACCTATCACTTTAGCTTTTTTGAGCTTCATAATTCAAAACCTTTGGAATTTGTTTGCCCTGCGGGATTCCGGTGCTGGCTCTGGAGCTGGAGTTGGTGCTGGCTCTGGAGCTGGAGTTGGTTCTGGCTCTGGAGCTGGAGTTGGTGCTGGCTCTGGAGCTGGAGTTGGCTCTGGCTCTGGAGCTGGAGTTGGGGCTGGTGTTTTGCCCTTCAAACAATCAGTCAATATGGTTTCCAATCGCACAGATTCCCTGTTGTATTTGGCATAGGCATCATCTCTGCAAACCACCTCGGCACCTGCTGCAGCATCAATTTTCCTTCTCATTTGTATGTTTGCCGTGTCAGCATCGGTTGCGACACCTGATAGGGTCCTGGAACCATCCAAAGCCTGAAATATCATTATTCAATTAAAAGTTCAATCAAGAGTCAAAATGATTGCTATGTTACCCCTGCATTCAGACACAATAAGGCATCAGCGGCATTTTCAATATTTAAACATTCGCTCAATGCAGAGCAAGATCCTGAGGTTTTATCACCAAGCTGTGCAACCATTTGTTTTGCTTCCGTTTCTGCTTCTTGTTTTGCGTTTGTCATTGCATTTGTACATTCATCAATTTCTGAGTTTAATAAATTAGTGGCCTTCGTCACGCCGTCAACGTAATCCGATGTACAACGCACGCTTTGGCTATCACGGGTTTCGATCTCCCTTAAAGCTTCCAGCTTCATTTTGTCACTAGCCACACGCATTCTTTGTTCAGCAAATGAAACCGATGATGCATCCTTTGAATAATTAATTAAGTTCGTTCAGTCACTATTATTTGATATTTTTTTTTTTAAATACTTACATTCAATGCAAAAACTCCAGCAAGGATCAAAATTGAGGAAATAAGTTTCATGATGCCGACTTATCGTTTTTCGTTATTTTCGTTAACACTGATTGTTTGAAATTGAACGATTTGCTCAAAGCGTAACTGACTTTATATATCCACAATCAGGCAGTTGGACAATCTTTTGTTTTCTAAATTTAAACAGAACCTTGCACAATTAAGTTGGTATTGGTTGACTGGAATTTATCGGTATTTGAGACAATTGTCGGGTGTAAAAGATATTACCCACGCAAGCGATTTTTCTTATCACAAACAATTTGTTTACTTGAATATTGTGTTTGATCTGATAAATGATTGGATCGGTTGAAGAAAATAATAAGAAAGATTGTGAAGGTGCTTGCTAGTTAGCTTTTTAATTTGAACAATAAAGAAATGGGAGCTTTTCTAGGAAATCGATAGGCAAATAAAACATTAACAAAAGAAAATCATAAAATTTTAATTGATATTTTATTTTGTGCTTGCATTAGCAGAGAGCTGGTCGCAGTTTTTGAAATCGGTGTCGACAGCCAGTGCCAATATCAGTACACTAGCTGCAAAAGTAAAAACTTGTTACGAATTCGTTTAGAGGATCGCGAACGAAATATATTTTCTTCTCCAATTAAATAAGTTGTACCGAATTGTAAAGCCTGTTAAACTGAAAATTGCATTTAAGTTAAAAGTAATCCTTAAATTACATCGGTGATGCTGTGTTAGTTGCAGAGGAGCAAGCAATAAAGCGCGGAAATAAAGGGTCATACAAAAGGCGTGGCGAATACTCCTGTTTTGTCTCGTTTCATTATCGTTCACTTAGTTAAATTATCGCAATTTTTATAAGTTTATTTAAGTGTTTTAGAGTCATAAAAGCAAGAGAACACTGAATTTTGAAATAAATTTTAAAACACTTTCTAAAAAACGTTTGTTTTGTTTTTAATAATAATCGTGCCATGCCCTAAAGGGACTTATTTGGGGTTAATCCTTTTAATGTTGATAAACGCATACTGCGGGCTCAGAAAAATTAGATTCGAAGGAGTAACTGATGTATGTTTACCTACATTGTGATGTGATGGAAAAAATGAGTTGTGCAATGGTGGATCAAATCGTTGTAAGGCTGGGCTCAAGGGTATAAAGGTAGATAGTTAGATTCGATTTTCTAACGAAGTTAACTTCTCAATAATTTCTCTCAATTTTAAATTTGCTCTCATCTGAATTCCGTCCAAAAATTTCAAATGTATTTCTGAAGGTGCCATGACATTTGGCCATGTGCCATATGGCCATATTTCAAAATATGGCCATTTGACACTTTTCATGGCCAAATGGCCATTTGTCGCCTTGGCAATGTGTCATTTGACCATTATGGCCAAATGACACTTTGAAACTTGTTCTTAAAGTGCAAAAATTCAAAACAAAAATAAATTGCAATTTTTTATTGAACTCAAAAACTTTATTCAGTTGTTAATTAATATGAACAAAATTTTACAAGTAAAATAATTATTTATTTTTTCGCACAGTAACTATTTTAGGAAAAGTGCAGGAATAAAACTCGGGGTGCCTAACCTTCGTGATTACTAATTAGTATTAAAAATCTTGTAAAACAATAGATCAAGTGGACATTTTGAACATATTTTCAAGGTTTACATACCGCATGCTCTAAGTCCATGTGACCTAAAGGAAACTCTTCCCAGCGCAAATGTTCTTCTGAACTTTGGTGTAGAGTGAGAGAAGGACATTCTACAAGCACACTGCACTTGAATCCAGTTTCATCGTATTGCATCTTATTGTCACCTTAAATAACTGAGCTGTTTCAATTACATTTACATTAACAGGTCCATCAGAGACATGTTTGTTTTGACGGGGTGTTAAGTTTTCTTGCATCATGTGTATGCAGACGAAAGTACTATTTTTGCAATACTTAGCCTTAACTCAGTCTCACATGTCTTCAAATATTATTTCAATAAAAGATTTTTAGCTTGAACAAAAAAAATGAACCAGGTACAGTAATTGCTAGCGAGCGAAGCGAGCTGAAAAAATTTTGCCCAAAAGAGAATCAATTTGGGTGTGAAAATAACAAAATTCGCGCGAGTTTTTTTATTTTCACACCCCAAATTGATTCTCTTTTGGGCAAAATTTGTTCCGCTCTTTACGCTCCCAGTCAAACACAATCGATTTTAAATGTTCCAGATCGTCATCATCCTCAGCCGAAAGCTTAAAATGAATCATTGCAGTGCAGCACATGCATTCCAGACTCAAGCGTGCATTACAAAGGTGAGTGGTGGTTCCTTTTCCAAATTAAAGGAAACGGCAGCAGCTTTGAAAAATGAATTGCTCTGATGACAATTTTGTCGACAAATAGTAGGTATAAATAAAAATGGTCCTTTTTATCTATAAGTTTTTTTTTATATGTATATTTTTTAGTTATGTGTACCGTACCGTACACGTTTTTTTGTTTTATTTTTACGATGAAAAATGTTTGTTTCCATATAATAGTGATGAATATAAATAAATAAATTGATTCTCACAAAACTCATTTTTGTTTAATTTGGGACCCTTGTCCTATAGAAAATAAAATAAATTTAGGACTTCTGTCCTATAATAGTGACCCACATAAGGAGGACTTCTGACTTCGCGACTTAATACTATACATTACTTCCAAGCGAAATACTGCCAAATTGGTATTATTTCGTTTTCTTAATCGAAATAAAGCCAAATTTTCCGAATTCGGCCTTATTTCGTTTGGCGATATTTCACGTTACCTATTCTGATATATGGCCATTTGTCACTTTGAAAAGCGTAATTTGGCCATTTGGCTAAATGACACAAAAAATATGGTCAAATGACACATTGCCAGATCGACAAATGGCCATTTGGCCATGTGACACCATTGAAAAGTGTCAAATGACCATATTTTGAAATAGTGCCAGCCCAGTTAGATTATTGCACAAATATATGTTTAAGATCGGTGGATAAGAGGGTGACCTGAATCTCTTATATTACACGGTCGAATTCCAAATAACTTGTAGTTTGCAGCATTTTAAACGACAACGCGTATATTGCAACGATCCACTAAATGTGGCTTTTGATACACAAACCGGGGCTACGTTGATGTTGAAGGTTTACATTCGAAGGTTGGAGATATATAAGTCCTAGAACGGGTTTGAAATGCTAAGGGTACTATCGTCAGCAAAACATTTAAGTGGACACTTAAATTCAGACAGTAGATCATTGAAAAAATAAGCAGGAACAGAGTCGGCAACAAAGCGAAGCCATGGGAAACACCAATATTTATTGCGAGGAATGTTTGGAATTTTGTTTGAAAGACAAATATAGATAAACTGTATACATAAACGCATAACATAAATACAAGAAAGAGTCTCCCCCCTTTTTCTCTCTAATATCAGTTCGGTTCCGAACAAAGAATTAACAAAACCAACGAAAAATTATTTTCCTTTGTTCACCATGATTCTCATCGTTTCAAGTATCTTTAAATTAAAGAAGTTGGGGCATTATCAGTATAAAAAGAAGTGTAGAGATTCTCATGATATTGGGTGACTTTAAATTAACTAATCCTGATCGTTAAGAAGGGGGGCTTTTTTTTAGACAAGCTGGTTTTACGGCCGGTCAAGTTCTTGAAATTTATAAACTGAAAGACTAGCAACCAACCGATGGAAAAAAGAAAATAATTTATTCCTCGTCTAAGACCAGAACTTATTTGAATATTGACAGCTGTTTAAGGTTCATCACAGAATATCGATGCCTATCGTTGTTCTGCAGAACAAAATAAGAAGAAATATTGAAAATTTATTTCCAAAGTCAGTATTGTGGGTTTTTGAAAGGAAAATCGGAAAAGATATTATACTAACAGCACCTAAATGACTCAGCAATTGAAAGTGCAACACCATCTATTTCGTTATCGCTTCACATGAGCCTAACAGGACAACGATTTTGGAACCAAAATCTTCTTTTCTGATATGTTACTTGTTCATGTCGACAGCTATGTTAAGAAACAAAATTGTAGTCGATTTTCTTTTTTTTAGTACGATGCTTTTCTTTTATTGCTATTGTTTTACGTTGCAATATTGTATGCGTATTATGTCTGTCTCCACTCTCAGCTTCGTTCTTCGGAACTGGTTGGTAGCCTGCGACGATCTGCAATAAAGTGGTCCTGATGTATGGCGAAGAGTTTCTCATTGAAACTCTCGTTAGACACTCTTAATTACGTTTTACTACTTTGAACATTCCAACAATTCTAAGAAATGGATCAGTTTCGAATTTGGTCTGCGGAAAGTCAGCACGCCAAGGATGTTTGGCGCTTATTATGTAGTGGTTTTTTTATTTTTTTTTTTAGGACAAACTTTGTCGATTATACAACGGTCAACTGCTGCAGACGAATGGAGTCGTTTAAAAACTTCTATTTCAGGAAACTTACATTGGCCAATTATTGGACATTAAAGAGAAAGTGGCGCGACAGATCTTGAAGAGGCAAGGCCTATGTCGCTTACTCAATCAAAAATTCTCTGGGTGCGTGTGAAGAACTTAGGGCACCTACAATTTAACGCTGATTCCGAACGGCAAAGTTGAGAAGCACTTGTTCATACTCGTGATACTCTTGGAAGTTTTTTTAGTTCTTCGCAAAAGGACACGAGTAGGTCTCGAACCCACGACGTTCTGCTTAGCAGCCAACGCACCTAACCACTAAGCCACGGACACTATTGGACATTGGAAATGGAATAATTTCACTTGATTCTGAAGGCCGAATTTCACTTCCAAATAATTTTTATTGTAATACAAATCCACGGAATGAGTTGATTCAGGATGTCTTTCCAAGCATTGAAGCATTGAGTTGAAGTGCAAGTCTTTCTAAAATCGATGCAACAATTTATTTTGAACAAGACAAATAAATTCATAATTTTTTTTCCACAGGTCGTTTGAGTGGTTTGACACAATTACCAATGAAAACGATGTAGTAAATTTTACAACGAGACGGAGTTTTTGAAGTTTTTGCATTTATGCATTTATGTACCAGGACTGCCTCCACATTTATTTAACTCTGATGGTATGATCATTACTATGTTTCGGGACATCAATCAACTTAAACTTTACAGTACTACAAGACTAGCCGTGAAGAAGTCAATGGCATACGTCTTTAGTTTCCTGTTCGACTTGAATTCCCTGAAAAGTAAATAAGACACAAAGTCAATCTTTAAAAAAAGTGGTTTTGATTTAGAAATGTCTGTTTTTCCTCATGGTCAACTATACAGGGTATCCTGTTATTTGTCTGCCATATACTTTGGGATGTGATTCTTGGTCATATTCTTAGAAAATAATCCTTCTTAGACCAAGTTACTTTTTCATCACTTTTTGAAGATTAAAAAAAAAGGCTAACTTTGTATTTAAGTGGTGTTCAATTTTTCTTGCCCGAGCAAAGTGTTGACTTTAAGATATTTTTTTTTTTTTTTCAAATAATGCGTAAGGAACATAAAGTTTCTTATTTTTATCTTACGAACAAAAAATTAGCAAATAAAATCTCATTGATAAACAACAACCCATACATTTTATAATACTGAGCAAAATCTTAAACAGCTTAGAACATCGAATTTAGGTTTTTTATCAATATTTTTATGGCAGCACTTTATAATATCCCAATAATTGTTAGTTTTAAGAAAATTTATAACACTGTGCAATCCTGAAGAGGGTTAAAAGCATACTTATGCCTACACCTGGCTTGCTGTCAAAATCGTAATTACCTTACCTCTTCTCAGGGAGCTAAATTTGGGGAAGATATTATGTTTAATGGGTAAATTAACTACAAAAATTATGTAATAGAATAGATTATTCATCAGATTAGCAAATACAGGCATTATTCTTCTGAGAATATTGTTCATTTCTGCCTATCCATCGATTACCGTATTCTTCATCCTGCCAATCTCTAATTTCCGAACCGTTGCGTTGTGGGCCGAAGCCCTGCGAAGCGGGCAGGGGTTTTGCTAGTTATATTATAAATGAGTTTATTTGTTAATAGGAATTACTCTTATTAGTGCTTCAATTTAATGATAATCAAGTAGGATGAATTGTTGGTAATTTTACGCAAAATGTGGTTTGTTTTCGTCCTGGATAAGAGAATTGCAAGCCTGTCTCAAAGTCAAATAAGATATTAAGAATTTACAGAAAGAAAATCAACAACAAATTATTTAAATGCAACTAAAAATTCATCGACTAGCCGTAGTTACTGATATTCAACAATAAAACTCCCTATGAATTGCTATTTACCTTCGTTCTCCTTGATTCTCATCATTACGAGTACCGTAGTTTCTTATGTAGAGTTTGTTTGTTGTTTTCTCTTGATATTAACTAGCTATTCATTTTTTTTCTGTCGATGAATTGTAACGAAGCATTACAGCCAATTTATTTAAAACTCAGGAGCGGACCAGCGACGAAGTTTGCTTATATTTATATTTACATATACATTTTTGAGGAAAGTCTGTTCATTTTGCCTTGTGAATAATATATTTCTTCAAAATATGTATATTGTCAACCGATCGGGGCTTCTCTCAAATTATTTTGTGTATTTTACCTTCTGGAGAATATTCAATCAGAAGTAATTATTGCTCAAGGACCGTGGAAAAGCGTCTGATTTTGACAAGACTCATTTTATTCTTCGATCCAGTCCTTCTGAGTGTATCAAAGACAGGACGAAAGTCGACGTTTATTGAGTATAGTTTTGCTGCTTGCTTAGAGGTATTTTACATACTCTTTCTCTCTCTAAGGTACGCTAACAGGGGCAAATGCTCAACCGTTTATTTCGTGGGTTTGAACCGTGAACAGCAGTTTAATTTTGACAAGACTCAGTTTATTCTTTTATCAACTCGTTCTGAGTGTATCAAAAACAGAGCAAAAGCCACCGTTTACTCAGTGCTGACACAGACAGACTTACCATCCAACCCATCCTGACTCAGTAGTTGCTGTGTTATTAGATAGGGTAGTGGCACCTGTCACCGAACATCCCCAGTTACCAAACTTTTTTGAGGAAAATTGATGTAATTTCCTTATTTGACCATTTTTCCAACCTCCAACCTATTCGACCATTTCAAAAACCTCTTAAGTCACATTTAGAAAAAAAAAAAATGCTTTGTTTTTTGCAGAAAATGGTTCCTTAGATCAAGATGCGTATTCTGGGTAAAAACCACGTCAGTAAGTACATTCCCTCTTCTTCAAATAAAAACCGTGTGAAGGACGTTCCTTGCATAAACAAGATTATTCAGTGACTTAAGAGGTTTTTGGAATGAACTACTAGATAGCAGAAGAAGCTTATAACTGAGTTGGACTTTATAATTTTTGCTTTTTTGTTGTTTGTTTTTGGACAAAAAGGACCTTTCATAGTCGAGGAACACATATAATAATATATAGGATTTACTAATATTAACTACAATTGTTTTCGATAGATTGTACATCAATAACCCTATTTCTTGCTAAAACGACGTAAGTCAAGAACTGTTTTTCAGGTTTTTTTCATTATTTGCATGCATATACTGAAAAGTTATTTCGCTATTTTAATTTTGTGCAACTCAAACACTAATTTTTAAAAAAGTCCTTAAAAACTCATTTGTTTGTGAACGAAACAGTTTTTTTGATTCCTGAAAAATTCTAATTGACCGACACATACCATGTTAGAGCATTCTTTCCCATATAATAGTTAAAACATCACACTTAAAAAAATGTATCTTAAGAGAGCAAAAAAATCAGCTCAGTGGTAGATTTTATTCGATACGATTTAAATACGTTTTTCAAGAAAAACAAAACTAGATTTGGACTCCCTGAAAAGTCGTTTTTCAGAAAAAATATTAGAGTAAGTACTCTTTTCAGACTTTTATAGATACAATCTATGTAGATATAAGATTAGATGGAGAAACTTTTAGTATTTTACCCTGCTATATCAACTGCAACAATTGGGACTCAGATTTCGACAAGGTGAAAGAATTTATTA
>CAKKXW010000002.1:44709795-44722460 GCA_920937365.1 Sphaerophoria rueppellii
CCACTCCCTCGAACAATTTTCCTCTCAAAGCAGCCCTAAGCGTTTTCATCAGATGTTGTCATGGTCCATGTCTCTGCACCATTCATGAGGACCGGGATGATGAGGGTTTTGTAGAGTGTCACTTTAGTTGCTCGGGAGAGGACTTTACTACTCAATTGCCTTCTAAGTCCAAAGAAGCAGCGATTGGCAAGAGTGATTCTTCATTTGATTTCAACGCTGGTGTTGTCTGAGTTATTAGCGGATCCTAGGTAGACGAAGGCCTTATTTAAAAATAAATAAATAGAGTGGCGCGACAGCTCTTGAAGAGCCAAGGCCTAAGTGGCTTACTCTCATCAACAATTCTCTAGGTGCGTGTGAGGAATTGAGGGGACCTACAATTTTACGCCGATTGCGAACGGCAAAGTTAAGAAGCACTTTTTCATGACAGATGATACTCTTGGAAGTTTTGTCAGTTCTTCGCAAGAGGCAGTGTCCGTGAAAGATGAAATAAAAACTTTGGGCCCTAGTAGGATTCGAACCCACAACGTTATGCTTAAGAGCCAACGCACCTAACCACTAAGCAACGGACACTACGGAAGACCTTAACTACCTCGAAGTAAAATCTGTCTATATTGACGTTTGCTCCAAGACGTCGATGTTGATAGTTTTTTCTTGTTGACAGCATTAACTTGGTCTGGCCCTCGTGAACCGCTAGACCCATTTTCCTGTCTTCCGTCTCAAGACTCACGAACGCTCCACTGACATCACGCTGTTTTCTTCCAATTATGTCAAAGTCGTCTGCGTATCTAAAAGATTGTGCCTCTGATGTTGCCGTTGGAGTTTTGCACAATCTTTTCAAGAATGATGTTGAAGAAATCGCATGACAGCGCATCTCCTTGGCTAAAACCTTTTTTGACGTCAAATGCGTCCGTTAGGTTTTTTTCGACCATGATGAAACAGCGTGAGTTTTCCATTGTCATCTTACACAGACGGACGAGTTTTTCTGGGATGCCAAGATTAGACATTGGTCTACAAACGCTGTCATACGCGGACTTGAAATCGATGAAGAGGTGTTAGGTATCGATTTGATGTTCCTGGGTTTTCTCCAAGATCTACCGTAGAGTGAAGATTTGATCGATGGTGGACTTTCCTGGTCTGAAGTCACTCTGATAAGGACAGGTTGTTGACGGAGGGCTTCAAACGTTCACACAGGACGGCAGACAAGATCTTGTAGGTGATGTTAAGGAGGCTTAAACCTCTGTAGTTGGTGCAGTTCAGGGGATCTCCTTTCTTGAGGATCGGGCATATGGTGCTGAGGTTCCATTCATCGTGCATGCTTTCCCCCGACCACATTTTGCAGATGAGCTGGTGCATGCTCCTAGCCAAATCATCTCCAGCTGTTTTGTTTAGTTCGGCGACTAGCCCGTCTGCTTTAGCGGCTTTTTTCGACTCAAGTTTAGATATCGCTATCTTCACTTCGTCAAAGTCGGGTGGGGGGAATTGTTGGCCTGCTGCACCCAAACTGAATTTTTCTGTATTGCCGGCGGAGTTTTGCTCGTCATCGCCATTATACAGCTTGGAAAAATGATCTTTCCATATCCTCAGCACTGACTGCGATTCCACTACGATGTTCGCATGATGGTCTCTACAGTTCGGGGTGAATAAGCCCTGGAGGTTTGTTTTACCTTTTTGTAGAACTTTCGAACCTCGTTCCTGTTGTGATATCCCTTTATCTCCTCGATCGCGCGCTTCTCATGCTGCCTTTTTTTCTTTCTGAGAAGTTAATACTCATCTCTCCTTTTCTGTTCGTAGAGCTCACGAGCTGCTAGTGTCCTTCTTTGCAGCGCCGCTTTGTATGCCTCTTGTTTGACTGCATGTTCACGCCGGCACTCATCTTCAAACCAGGGGTTTCGTTGTGGTGGCCGTGTAAACCCTAGCACTTCAGAGGCGGCATCTCTGATGGCTGCTTGGCAGTGTTGCCACTGGTTCTTTGGCCACTCTGTCACCCTTATTTTCCAAGACGGTTTCGGGATATGGCTCAACATTGTTTGGATAATATTGGTCTTAGGTGTTTTAATCTGAATTGTTAAGATTACGGTTTCGTGGAGTAAATCAGGAATCAAATAGCAGATTTTAAGCGACATCATCATCAGCAGGATTAAGGCAAGTGGCCACGGCTCAGGGGATTGAATTGTGGACTGTTGCTAAGCCAAACGCTGTTGAGTTCAGGCTAAAGCTACAGCATCAGCAGCAAGCTTTTTCGTCGCAGCTCATCACCTGTGCCAAAATAAAAGGCATTTGTATGTCTCCTTCTATGTGCCACGTAGATTTATGTTATTAATGTTTCCATTCTATGTGCCTATCTCTCTTCCGTATGTCCGTAAAGATGTGTAAGTGTACATTCATCTCTCGGTAAAAAAGTAAATGTGCGAAGATTGGGATTATACGAGGTTCATTCTTTTGTTTGTATGTAAAAGAATCCTAAATGTTTTTTTGTTCTCAGTCGAATATTTTAAACGGGTGTAATTTTTACATGTATTATATTATAACTGTGTAAGCGAGTAGTTGCACAGACTTCTGGAAGATAGTGCCCCTAGTGTTGACGTGGGAGTTCTGCACTATTCATTCCAATATGATGTTAAAGAAGTCGCATGACAGTGCATCACTTGTCTAAAGCCTTTTTTTGACATTGAAGGCGTCGGTGAGGTTGTTACCGACTTTAATGGAGCCGTGCGAGTTCTCCATTGCCATCCTGCTCAGACGAATGAGTTTTGTAGGGATGCCAAAACTTGACATGGCTTCAGGCGTTCACAAAGTACAGCAGAAAAGATCTTCTAGGCGATTTTAGGAGGCTTATGCCTCTGTAGCTGGTGCAGTTTAGAGGGTCTCCTTTCTTCAGGATCGGACAAACAATGCTGAGATTTCATTCATCGGGCATGCTCTCTTCTTGTCATATTCTGCAGATGAGTTGGTGCATGCTCTTTACCAAGTCATCGCCGGCTGCTTTGAAGAGTTAGGCAGTGAAACTCCCGCGGCTTTGTTGTTTTAAACCTTAGATATTGCTATCTTAACTTCTTCAAGGTCGGGTAGACGGAAATCTTGGCGTGCGTAGCCTTCATTGAATGGTTCATTCTGTCTGACAACGGAATTCGATTCGTCATCGTATAAATTTAACAAAATATTCACAAAAAAGTCTTATGCGGTTTAGAGAAAAAGACAATGCCAAAATTAAATAATGAAATAAAAGGTTTCAGCCAAGAGTTAATACTTTAAGCAAATATTGCCATTTCTTCGCCTCATCTGAAAACTAAGATATATCTCACAAAAAACTAACTTTTTTGGTGAACCTGCTTTGTCTTTTCATATTAAGGAACTCTGTCAGCTCTTATGTCTTCAGTTGAATGAAAAATGCAATTAATGTCTTAATAGACACTCTTCGTGTTGCTTTTGCCTGTGTGATAGAGATTAACTCGTTAAGCCTGACATAATTAAATCATAAAAATACATAAACCACCTGGTTGTGGTGAACGCTGAACACCATCGCCAAGTCATTCCTCAACATATCAACTACTGTGGGCTGTGTTGTGTTATCAACTGTAAGTTGATCATTCTGATTTCTTCTTTACCAACAGCAAACGCACGCTTTAATTACTAAAGAGTTTCTGCTCCTCTACTGAGTAGGGAGGATACTCCATGTCATGGGGATATGCTTCAATGTTAAAACTTTGCTCTTATGCTAGCTACTGCTTCATATTGCTCTATGACCTAACCATCATTATATAATAGTCTTAATGCTTCTTGAACGTCATCGTTGTCGTCACAATTTCTATGTAGTCGTCGGTCGGTTATCAATGGTCCCGAGGGAAGCTTATATTTTGTCGTTTTCCTGTCTTCTGCCTTAAATTCACTATACTGCGCTTGTCTGTCAGTTAGAGAGCCTTCTCTCCACTCCGCAGCTACTAATAAAATGTATCAACAAAGTTGTCAGGGTAGATTCTGCTTTTGAAGAGAAAAAAAGAGGGTCTTCATTAATCTTAGAAGTGAACTGTGATTTAAACATCCATTAGGGAAAAGTCAGTGTCGCTGTCTATATATAAAACATACGTACATATATTTTTTGTGTTTGAAATGAAAACCACAAAGTCGAAGTTGAACCCCTAAGCTTGGAAAATAAAAAAAATGTTTCACTACTTAGACTTTGATCGTTTTAATGAATTGAAAAATTAAATCGTGACATTGCTTTAAAAAGTCAGATTTTTTTTTATTACAAAAATGGTATTGAGTTTCTAGCGCATTTCAGACGACCCGAATTTGTTCTTGTATACCATGTTATGGTACAGCATTAACGTATATGGGATCTTGATTTATGGATTCTATTTCAAAACGATGAAACGACGAAACGACGAGGGGCAAGGTTTATTATATTTTTTTATTCTTCACTGTAATTTTTTCTTTATATACCTACTCTAAGTCATTTATTAGGTCGTTAATTTTCCTTTCATTTTTTACGGCGCTCGGCGGAAAAGAGGCAGTAGAAGATTTTTTTCGGGGACATGACACATGGCCTTCTAACTTTTGATGTCAAAGTGGCATAAAACAGACACATGAAAATTAAAATATTTCGATTTAAAATTTATGTTACGAAGTACGAACTATAGGTATATTGATGCCTTAGAGTAGGAAGAATTCTTCTGTTTCCTTGGTTCCAACCCTGGTTGATGATGATACTCCAGTTGTTAGCTCTCTCCTTCGCTAACATTTTGGTTAGGCAGTTCGTCGCGAACTCTTCGCTGCCAGAGAGTGTCATGACTCCTCTAGTTCTTGAGCGCGTCAATGATTCCATGGGACAACTCTTCTTTCGCACTCGTTCTTTAATGAGATTCCTAAAGGATCTCAACATACACAAATCCGCTGGCCCGGATGGTATCCCGGCTATTGTTCTGAAAAGGTGTTCTTCAACGCTTGCAAAAACGTTGCGTAAGCTCTTCCATCTATCCTATTCTTCTGTGCCCGTTCCGAGTAGTTGGGAAACAGCATTTGTCCAGCCTATACCCAAAAAAGACAAATCCTCCTCTCCCTCCAATTATCGTCCGATTGCACTAACGTCCCTTCTTTCTAAGGCCATGGAAACGCTGATAAATTATCAGCTTAAGAAATATTTTGAAGAACGAAAGCTTCTTAATGACCGGCAGTACGGCTTTCGGAGCAACAGGTCCACTGGCGATTTGATGACATATCTCACCGAACAGTGGAACAAATCTTTACATCGTTTTGGAGATAGTAAGATTGTTGCACTTGATATTTCAAAAGCATTTGATCGAGTTTGGCACCAGGCTTTCGGTATTGAAGAGTCCCTCCTTCGTTGGATTAGGAACTTTCTTTCGAACTGTTGTATAGAAGTTGTTGTGGACGGGTTCAAGTCTGAAACCCACAAAATAAATGTGCCCCAGGGCTCCATTTTGTCTCCGACCCTCTTTCTCATTTTCATAAATGATCTCTTATCTGCAACTTCTAATCCAATTCATTGTTTCGCTGATGATAGTACCCTTAACTTTTCATATTAGTTCCCAGACTAACAGTCTTCCTCTTCGGATGTGGAACTGCAACGGAAAAATATGATAAGTTCATTAAACTCTGACTTAAACGGCATTGTACAATGGGGAATAAAAAACCGCGTAGAGTTTAATGCTTCGAAAACTCAATGCTGTTTTGTATCGTTAAAGCAAGGCATATCCACCTTGTCACTGTCCATGAGTGGTACTTGCATCAGTGAAACCGAACATCTCGATATTCTCGGTATGTGCATCACCGACCACCTCTTGTGGAGCGCTCACATACGCGATGTTGCCAAAAATGCCTAAAGATGTTTAGGCTTTTAAAGACGATGCAATAATTTTTCTCCCCTTCTGATCAGGCTACCATCTATAAAACATATACACGTCTAAAGCTTGACTACAACTCCCACTTAAGTCTTTTGGACAGTATACAGAGCAGAGCATTTAAGAGGATTGGTAACCATACCACTATTGGGGCTTTTACGTCACTCGAACATCGACGTAATGTGTCATGCCTCACCCTCTTCTACCGTTATTTCAACGGTATATGCTCTAGAAAAATCCCCTTAATATACCAGAAATGCTCATCAGTTCACCTTCGAGCCCAACTTCGGTAGTATGGTCATGTTCAGAGATTCGTTTTTTAGCCGTACAACGCGAATATGGAACTCTCTTCCACACTTTGTCTTCCCCAGTCATTGCAATATTCAGGAATTCAAGACCAATGTTTACCGACACCTCATCCTAAACCTTCTCCGACTATCCCATTTTCCCTAACGCGTTTATTTGACTATAAATTTTATTTCACACTCAGTTCGTAGTTAAGGTAAAAGAAAAAATGAAGTTGCTGGAGTTGCCTTTTTATGAAACGCATCTCCAATCCAAGCTCTTCCAAAGTGATCCTCAAAGCCCGCTCCAGTTTCGTTTGTCACAGGGACGAAACGCAAGATATCTTCCAGGATATTATAAATTTTATTCAGTTTTTTCGATGTATCGAACGCTAAGTGTAAATTGCTCAACGCCACTGACATCCGTGGTTTCATCAGCGATTACTGAGAAACAACTTGACTCATTGACGCGTTTTAAGATGTTTTTAATAATTATATCTCTTGCCGCTTCAACAATTTCATTTTGGATGCGTTAACTTAGATAAGTAGCGTTGTCGGTCTCTACATTTCTCCAAAGCGTTTTTCCAATCTTTGAGAGCGCATTGAACAAAGGTTTTTGGTTCTTCATGTTTTCCTTTGCCAATATTCATTTTTACGAATGATACGCAGATTCGCGAGTAGGCTCCGTAATCAATAGCTGAATACGCCAACCAGGGAAACATACGTAACCAAGACAGCTGGAATTTTATATTTCTTGTCTCCGATGCTGGAAATTCGAAAGTTTCGTCTGGTGACCATGCATAAACGAGAAGCTTGAACTTTTCATCGTTGTTTACTTTTCTTCGACAGAACTATGCAACATCATTGTGCGAACCCTGAAAGAAAATTTGTTTTGAAGAAATAGAATGACCCAAGAAAAAGAAACAAAATTCCGAATATTTGTCGGAAAGAACACATTTTTCATGTATCAAAGACTTACTTCTGGATCAGCAGAATCTGGTTCGTCATGCCGAACTTTTTTCGATAGTGGAAAGTAGTCAGGTAAATCTGCACGATGCAATGTATAGAACCTGCAACTTCAGCTGCGGTTGCGAGAGCTGTTGCATTATTGATTTGAAAAATTATGTCATTTTTCTTGAACTTTATTTCGCTGTACACTGACTTTAGCATGAGAAAACGCTAAGAGATCAGATATGCGAGAACTTAAGACAAATGTGTCGAAAAAATTGAAAGAACTGAATCTATGACTGTTCAAACTGTCATTCACAAAGATTTTCTAAAACATACAGAATGACTTGTGTCAACCTGTCAAGTCAAACGGTTGCTTGGTTTTTACGGGTGAAAGGAAACACAATTACGTCTTGAAATTTTTGCTCAAGGATCGGTATGGATTGCCCAACCTTTGATGCCTTACGATGTTGATACATGTTGCAGAAGCCAAAATTTGCGGCATTTTGAAATATCCACCTTTTTACCGTAAACAGCTAGTTCTTTGTTTTGAGGTCAGTACCTATGAATTCGATTTTCTAATTGCCCTAAAATTGTGGGGGGGGGGGGTATTTGATCCCAAAACCCCCCTCCGGCGTTCGCCACTGCTAGGAGTCAAATGTCAAGATTTTTTATAGAACTTTGGGATATTGTTGCTGGCCCGAGACGTTAATCTTTAAAAAGTATGTTTCTCTCATTATAATCCAACCAGGTAAACTTGCTTCTGTCCAATTTCTTGCCAAAACATGTGAACAACATCCTGTAAGATTTTCTCTTAAACTTCTTCAAAAATGAAACAAAAATTATATTAATTTTGCTATACAAGTGAGTGTGCATAGTCACAGCATGAGCTATAGATAATAAAGCGTAATAAAAAATAAAAGGGCTAATCAAAGAGACAGCTTTCATTCAGATTTAATTAATCTAATTACGCTTTTTTTCAAGTCATAATGGCACACATACATAATTTTTGTGTTTACAGACGAGCATTGTAGAGTTTTTTTTCATCAACCGATAAAAAGATTCCTCTTTTTGATCCGTCATCAGGAGCACAACATACAGCATATTCTAAAGAAAATCATAACCATTGCTCAGATCTACCCTCATTCGACAAAAAAAAACGTACGAAATTGGTCCCATATGGTGCAACTAATCAACTCTCCTTCCCAGGCACTATGTATACAAATTCACTCTTGTCTCTCGCGTAGAGAGCCCCTCTAGTGAAACAAAAATACTAAAATGCAATTTGATATTCGTACGCCAAAGTCGGGATCTATTCATTGAATGGAGTGAGGGTTCATATATTTTGGTGTGCCTTTACAAAATGAAATTAATGAATAAAATATTCCTAAGAGAAATGCCATCCTGGACAAGAGTAGTTTCAGCTAGCCTTTTGTTCTTGAAAAAAAAGGAAGGGTAAAGGTTCTTAGGGATGTTAGGAAGGTGTTGATATATTATATAGCTACGTAATTTGAGACAGCGCGAACGCGTGCACAAATGAGCAAGTATGCTTCTTACTACGGAATGAACCTCCGTATGCTTGATTATCTAACCCAGGGTTTTCACTACTCTTAATATGTTGAGACGAAAAAAATCTGAAGTATTTCATCACATAGACAGTTTTATTATTAATTTTTCAGTTTAACTTATAATAATCGAATGGTGGTAACCATGAACCGCTCTTGGCTTAAAATATTAAAAATTCCTGCACAGTTTGTTATAAAGAGTTCCAGGATATTCACTCTGAAGCAGACGCCGCCGCCTCCACCGGCTTCTCCGGTACTTTGTAATACATATGTGTATCCTGATACTCAGTCTGTCTCATACAAATGCACGAAAGACATATGCTCATAAAAAGTGTGAAAAACATAAAACTTGAAAAACGAGACGAATAAGAAACCAGCAGCAGAATTTCTAACATTCACTATCCAACTCCTTTATATAACCGCATTATTATGTCTCATATTCACCAGTAATGATATCCTGACTAGGACGATGAAAAGAAGAGGAAGGTAAGCCCCAATCCTTGTCATTATACTACATGCTTATTTTGTGTGTAAATGGTGGAAAATAAAGTTTAAAACTTTGCAAACGAGATTCATCGAACAAAGAAGATCATCAGGAAGAGTACAGTACAGCCCAAGCAGTGGGCAAAAAAAAGAAAGTAAACTCATTCATCTTAGACAATGCAATGTAACAGAATTCATAGCCAGAGTCAACTACAGATTCTACAGGAATATTTTCATTATCTTGCAATCGAGTCTTGTCAAATTTAAGTACACTTGTACAAGCTTCAATGCAGATATGAATATTGTGTCTGCGTTGAGTTGGAAAAGTTCGTTAAGATTTTATTGGTACGAAAGATAATTGCCAACGAAAAGAGTGTCCTGCTACTGCTAGAACCTCAGAACTTTTCAGGAAGTTGTTGTTTGCACTCAATATCGTTGTTGCTGCTACCGGAAAGCATACAGATTGTGTGCCGTTGAGAGCTCCGATGGGCATATCCGTAGCTAGGACTTTGTTTCGGAGGAGGTTAATTGAATCATAATTTTTACAATTCGCCGGAGCCAATTCATTTGTTCATGAAATAATTGAGTGCTCCACCTGAGTCGCGGTCTTCCTCTCCTTCTACGTCCCTCAGGAATAATGTCGAAGGCTTTCCGGGCCGGAGCATTGGTGTCCATCGGCTGTAAATGACCGAGCCAACTGAGTCACTGCACCTTGACCCTTCTGGCTAGGTCCATGTCGTTGTACAACCCGTAAAGTTCGCTGTTATTTCTTCTTCGCCATTCCCCTTCAATGCACACGGGGCCAGAGATGATCCGAACAACTTTTCTCTTGAAACAGCCTAAGACACATTCATCCGATTTTTTGAAGGTCCATGCTTCTGCTTCATACAGCAAGACTGGAATGATGAAGGTGTTGTACAATAGTACCGTAGTTGCTCGAGAGAGGGTTTTTCCACTCAATTGCTTTCTAAGCCCAAAGAAACAGCGATTAGCTCGTCTGATCTCGGCGCCGCTGGTGTTATTGCCCGTGTTTATAGCGGAGCCTAGGTAGAGAAACTCCTCTACTACCTCGAAGTTGTGTGCGCCTATTGTGACGTTCTGTCTGAGCCGTCGGTGTTGGGTGTCCTTCCTCGAAGACAGCATATGCTTCGTTTTTATCCTCATTTAACGCTTAACCCATTTTTGCCGCTTCTGTCTCAATTCTCACAAAGGCGCCATTGACATCACGTTGTTTTCTTCCCATTACATCAATATCATCGACGTTGTTGAGATGTGGAAACCAGGTGCTTGCTACCACAACATTTCGCCCAGCAGCAAAATCGATCAGCCTGAATCCGTTATCGGAAGTGGTTTTGTGCAGGCTGTTTTTGACTGTTCCACCAAAAATGTGCTCTTTTCCCAGCTTTGCGTTAAAATCGCCGAGAACAATTTTAATGTCATAGCAAGGACATTGCCCATATGTTTTTTCAAGTAGTTCGTAGATCTCGTCTTTGGTGTCGTCCTTTTTCTCTTCATTAGGCTAATGTTGCCGTATTTAACCTTGATTCGAATCGACGTGATGCGTTCGCTTACACATTTGAAGCTCAAGACTTTTTGCCTGAGTCTGCTTCTCACGACGAATCCGCATCAAAAGAGTCGTTGTTGTTGCTCTCGGTAACAGTCACCATAGTAAATATCGCAGTTTCTCATCCTCCTTTTGCCCGGTCCATCCCATAGCATATCCTGGATGGCGGTAATGTCTGCTTTGTAGCAGTTGAGGGTCTATTAAGAGACCTAACATTCCACGTGCATTTCCGAAATTCGTTGTACTTAAAACATTTGCTTGGGTCGTCATCAGTGTATCCATCCGTTTCCGAGGCCTGTTTTTGCTTCGCAACTGAATGCTTTTTTACGTAGTCAGGAAGTCACCCCTACGACGTTCAACCCCCAACCGGAAAACCCGCTTCTTTTACGTCTTGGGCTTCAAATAAGTCGAAGTAGCCCGTAAAGGTGTTCAGGTTAAACCCAGAACCATTCCCCCTCTTAAATACGGCTATGCCGATGGGGTTAGAGAATATAAAATATTTTCTTTTGTTTGTTTCCTTATCAGCTGTGCTTATGCTTGCCACTGTTGTCGCTTTTGGTTGCATGCCAAACACTTCATGCCCTTGAGTCTTTCTTTTATTTGTTGCTCAAGGATAACCGCTTATTTCAACTCAATGATTGTGCATAAGACGGATTTGCATCCTTGTCTCCGCCATTTTCCTGTTTGAATTTTCATCCTCAACACTATTGGATTTGTCCTCCACTTAGATATACAGTCTGCTCTCCCTAACTCTCCTTAAATGGAACATTTTGAGCATTTTTTAACTCGAATTTTCGTAAATCTCTTTCTCTAACTCAAACAATTTTCCCCTATAGGGAGATTCGACTATATTACTATGTTATGGGCGTGTAAGAAAAGAAAAGGATAGAAATGTTTTTGGTGTGAAAACTTTAAAACAAACACATTCCTGACTTGACTTTGTCATTGTGTCCTTGCGTCTTCTTTGTCGCATTTCCCCATTGTGCTTCAAGTTTATTATTATGATGCTGGTTTTGCTTTGTTCGCTAGCAGACAAAAGGTACTTTGATTTTGACAAAGAAGCTTGTTGGCGAATCGGATATTTTCTTCCTCAATTTAAATTAAAATGTTTGGCAAATTAGATCCTTCTCTCTAGTCTTAGGTTATTTGATTTTGTGTTTGTGTCTGGTCATTTTTATTTCAATGGCCCAAAATTTTAAACGATTTAGTAAAATGTAACAGCCGTTTTAGTAAGTTATACTAAGTTAAAAAGAAGAATTTGCAAATTTAAAATTTAAAATTTTGTTTTTTAAATAAATAAGTAGAGTGGCGCGACAGCTCTTGAAGAGCCAAGGCAAGGGTTCGAGTCCTACTCGTGCCAATAGTTTTTATTTCATCTTTCACGGGCACTGCCTCTTGCGAAGAACTTCCAAGGGTATCATCTGTCATGAAAAAGTGCTTCTCAACTTTGCCGTTCGGAATCGGCGCTAAATTGTAGGTCCCCTCAATTCTTCACACGCACCTTGAGAATTGTTGATGAGAGTAAGCCACTTAGGCTTTGGCTCTTCAAGAGCTGTCGCGGCACTCTATTTATTTGTATGTAAGTGTTTTGGCTTTAGTCTTATAAAGCCTGTAAGACGTTGTAAGAGGGTCTTTTTTATTGATTTTCAACAGCTGCCCTCATACCTTTTGCGTCGAATTGTTAGCTGTTACTGCAAGTAACATAAGTCAATTGACGGATTGTAGGTACTGCTTCAAACTTCTGCTATTTTGCCTTGATTATTTTGCAATTATTTTATGATACAATTTTACCCCAATTTTTCACTTAATTTCAAATTTTAATGTTTATTTTGCCTTTAATGAATGTCTCGTACTGTATAAGGCACTCTAACATAAATTTCAAATCAATTTTGAAACTTAATTTCGAATAGATATAGGAAGTTCCCACCCCGAAGGCGGGCGACATCATAAACTCAAAATTAAA
>CAKKXW010000002.1:44741831-44757578 GCA_920937365.1 Sphaerophoria rueppellii
CACTACTTCTTTAATGATATCTTTTTTTTTGGGTTGCGGACATGATCTATATGCAGGCAACTACGTAGGTATGTGAAGATGTATGAAGGTTTTGGTTTGCAGATAGCCGTAATAATAGTACTATATCACTTAAGAAAATAAAAATTCAAATAGATGCAGATAAGTAGGTGCACAGATGCATAGCGAGGGCAGATCACGTCCCCACGAACATTTATTTGAATTTTTCCGCATCACTTCTTTCTTGAAAACCAATTCTTAATTCATATCAGAGTTTTTTGTTCTGCTTTTTATTTTTGGAAATTTGAAACTTTCGTTTTAAATAGAAACAGCGCCAGTGTATCGGTTCACTATATCATGATAATAATGCCGATAGACGTTTGGTTTTGGAAGTATGTAGAAGTGTATGGATGCATCAACGGACGTATATCTAGTACAGGCGTTGGGTTTTTTTTTCTATAGTAATTTCTTCATCACCTCTTTACATTTGTCCAGGGCTTTAATAAGAGAAATAGGGCGTGGAAAGATTATATTAGATCTAGGTCCTTAGAGAACCAAGTGGTTTATACAGGGTGATTCACGAGTGTTGTGCCAAAAAGCTAGGGCTTGTAGGTTGAGTTGAGACAAGAAAAAAATCGTATGGGAGGGGGGGTCTATTCCCCCCCGTTTAGCCGGGAGGGGCAATTTTCTGAAAAATTGACTTATTTTATTAAAAAAAATATTAAAAATCAGCGGCTTCGTTTACAACACCGCGTTCAAGAAAAATTGCGGCGTAATCATCTTAAGCTCCTAGCAGGAAGAACCCTTCACCGGCAGATGGCCGCGGCCCCCAAGCATAATAAGAAAATTTCAGGTCAGTTTTCAGTCGTTATCAATGAACAAAATGATTAATCCAGAGAAAACCCAATACTTTTCTACTTTATTGAGGCCTCATAAAATTCCAATTACAGAACAAATATTAAAAGAAAGGTTAATATTTCATAATAAATTAATAAAACTAAAAGTCGAGATAGGTAAAAATAAAAACAAAGATTTTCTTAGAAAAAAGTGGTTCTGGTTGTTTTTTTATTTCTCAAAAACGGAAAGACATTTTTGCATCCGGTTTTCTGTTTTCGACTAAAAATTAACAATGGCATTGAATTTTCAAAACAAAATTAGTACTTAATTACATAAAATTTTGAAAAAACTTAGTTCAAAAATGATTTTTTGTTTTTTTTTTTTGAAAATTTTGAGAGTTAATATTTTTTAAACTATTCGTTAAAACAATTTATTTTAAAAACAAAATGAAAGAAGATGTTTCTGGCTTTTCAAAAAGGTACAACACTTTCTTGTATTCCTAAACTGTTTGAACGAGTAGTGCGTGACAGTTTATCCTTTTACTGTAAGAATATCATATACAATGAGCAACATGGCTTTATGCAAAGGAGATCAACTGTCAAAAACCTTCTTTCCCTTTCGCATAATTGTCTGACCAGTTAGAACATCAAAAGCTTTTGATCAACTGTTTCACCCAGTTATCAAGTTGAAATTACAGTTATTTGGCCTCCCCCCCCTGGCCTTGTTTCATGGATTTCTTCTTACCTTGAGGATAGAACTTATCAAGTTAAATTCAGAGACATGTTTTCGAAGACTTTTACTGCTAAATCTGGTGTTCCACAGGGTATTCATTTAGGACCTCTTCTCTCTATCGTATCTTCTTATCTTTTCTGTATGGTGTAAAAAGGGCAGTTTAAATCTAAACCCGTCGAAATGTCAGAAAATGACATTCTCAAAGAAACGAGCATCGACTTATGAGGAATAAGAACGATACTGTTGTGGTAAAACCCAAACCAATAATAAACATTAATGAGCTCAATGCATATCAACCTACATATGTTGAGAATGGTCAGACGTCACCAAGCGATACCATCGGGTGTTGACCTGATCATGTTACACACTTCATAAGTGGGTCGCTATGCACCAAGTGCATTACGTTGTTTATATTGATTTTTGTTTTTGACTGCACTTACGTACTCCACATTGTCTGAGCAATTGGAATGCCTTTGAGGAAATGCGACGAAGGTTTATTTAGTCAAATAGGCATTTAATTCTTACGTCATGTGAAGAAGTGTATTTGTAGGTCATAGGCAAAAGTCAGCTCAAATTCCAAGAGTGTGAATAACACATGCATGAATGATTTATGAAATTTTGTTAAACTAGTTTTAAGTATAAATAGGAAAGATTTTGAAAAATAAATTTAGTCTAGTTTTCCACATAGAACGAGACTTTCCACTTGATCTCTAAAACATTACAATACAAACAAAAAAATTATATAAAACACAAACGGAGTTAGATATCATATTGGTTTTTGCTTTATTTTGAAGCAATTTATGATGACTCGATCCAACATTTGCGGTGTTACTGAGTTGATGGCGACCCGTATGTTGTGTTCAAGTGCATCCAAAGTGGCTGGCTTGTTAGCATAGACCAATGACTTGATGTATCCCCAAAAAAAAAAAATAAGTCCAGTGGGGTCAAATCACACGATCGCCGCGGCCAATCGACAAATGCTCTTCGTGATAATCCAGTCGCCAAATTTCTTTCGCACAACTTCTAGCGTTGCGTCACTTGTGTCACTTGTGTGACACTTGTGTTAATCTCATACGCATGTAGGCCCAAGTCTGAATGCAAAATGTGTGGTCATCCTGGAAAAGACCAATTGAGATGAACGTCGTCGAACCGACTCATTTGGATCTTCTTCAACACTGGCTGCTACGGCGGCAATATTTTCTTTATTTCGACCAGTTCGCATTCTTGTTGGTTTCTTAAGGTCCAAAAGAGTGTACTCACGTTCAGACTTTTCGACGGTGCGTTGAATTGCCTGTCTACTGTAGCCATGATGTACGCCTAGTTCACGAGTAAATTCACTTGGCGTACTTACAACCGAACTGGAATTCCGGTAATACTTTTTAATTATTTCTAAACGTTCGGGAAGCGCAAAACGTTGCATAGTGAAACTTCAAACAGTACTGAATATTTTGACACCTAAATGTCATTGGTAGCCATGACAGTTGCCAAGATATCCCTATCGGAAAATGCATCATTACTAATGGGACACCCTTTATATCTCAGCAGATTCTCTCTCGTGTTTTTAAAGTAGAGGACCTAGGGGTTCTTTTTACACCGAATCTAGATTTGTCAGAGCACATTAACAACATTGTTAATAGAGCTAATTCTATGTTAGGGTTTGTTAAGCGTTGGTCAAAAGAATTTCTTGATCCTAACGTCACCCTTTCTCTTATAATTGCCTTGTTCGTCCGCACCTTGAATATGCTTCACAGATTTGGATTTGGATTCCTTATTATGACGTTTATATTGTCAGGTTAGAATCGATGCAACGTAATTTTTCTCGTTTCACATTAAAAGATATTCAATGGCATGATCCCCAAAATATTCCTTCTGAAGATCGAGTATTACTTCTTCAAATGCAATCGTTGTCTCAAAGAAGGACCAATATAGTTTTCCTTCATCAACTCATAACAGGCGTCACAGATGCACCAGACCTTCTTAGTGCTATACTTTTTTATAATTGGAGAGAAGGTTATCACTTTCGCAGCATCGATCTAATTAAAGTCCCAAGACATAGGACCAATTACGGAATGCATGAACCCTTGACAAGGATGAGTAGGCTTTTGAATTATAATACGGATCTTATTGACTTCCATATTAATAAGAATAAATTAAAGACAATGCTTAAAACCGGTGTAGCACGCCCTTAATTGTTTTAATTATAATTTTGTAATTTCTTCTGTAAGTGTTCATTTGTTTTAGATTGCCTTCTAACAACTAACACTGCACTAAGTGAGTAGCCGGTCTGTTAATACAGTTTTCTGGGGTGAAGACTAATGGTCATTAGATGTTGCTTGCTTTAAGCTCTCTTCGACTACATCTGACAGTGTGTAAAATACCAGGAAAAAGGCACAGCGATTGTCAAGACAACTTCAGCGATTAATCAATTTCCATAGCGTAGGTGAGCAGTAGAAGGACTAAAAAATGTCAAATGTGGGAAAGAAGCCTTTAAATATGCAAATGAGCTATGTTTGTTCACGAATTTTATTGTGCTTGCCTGAACTTTGCACCTAAACTGCACTGTTAATGTGCTACAAAGCTGAAATTAAAAACAAAAGAAAGCAAACATTCAGAAATGTTCTCTCCTTTCTACGGATTCAGTTTTCGTGATAAATTTAATCTGGTCGAATCGCTCGTTTGTCGGGAAGCAAAAAATCGTTTAAAAACTTCACTGCTGTACAATGCTGATTCAATTCAACCACAATAACCTCCCCTCCTAATTTAATACTGTAGAACTACCAAATAGCAATCAAAAAACGCTGTTAGCCACAAAATCACAACTATTTTGAGTCAAAATACACAAAAGTGTTGAAAGTTTATGGTTAACCTATGTTTAGGTGGTTGGTTTGGGCAGCTGGTTGGCTGCAAAGCTTTATGGCGTCAGCTTTTATCACTTGTTTAACACACCGACTCACCACACACAGAACACATTCTCATCACTGTAACTGCCACACCACCAACTTTCCTTGAAATGAACCACACTATTCAAAACTACTACGTGACCAAAACTTTTGAAAACGCCAGAAGTGTGAATTATGACGACAAAGTGAACAACTTTTGAATGGATATGATACTGTGGAAGTATGCTTGACATGCTGTTGTCAGTTTCTACATGACTTCGTACTTGAAATTGGCTCTCGAGGTTATGTACAGCAAAGCTGTTGATTTTTTTTTGTAACGCCAAGCCCCCACCAAACAAAAGGATCCTTTGAGAAAGCCCTTAAAACTGGCTAGCTGTTCTTTTCAGATAAGACGCGTAGACAAATTATTTGGTAAATATAAATTGGAGGATAGAAAACACAAAGAAATTAAATTATAAATTTGTAAGACAGGCTGTATGGCTGGGTGGCAGTATTTTGCGCATGATAGGAAGTTAATTTTATGGAATCTGAACCTTTTGTTAGTCTTGGCAATGAGAGTGGTGGCAATGGTAAGATTTTCTTACTCAAGCCATGCGGATGGACACCACTTAAGAAAATTGGGAAGGAAATGGGTTTTTAATGCGAACGCCTGATCCGGGTAAAAAAGAACAATACGCGGACGAGGACAGACCATAGAATTACAATGCGGTGTATAGTGGCATGAAGCAGTAGAAATATGTGACTAGCAGGCAGCCACCAAAATAATCTATAGAGAGCACCAGTCTGCTACTGCTACTACGAATATTTTGTGCGGTTGCCTGTAATGGCCGGATAGATGAAAATTGAGATTGAAATTGAGAGACATTTCGTGGATGGTATAATAAAATGAATTTTCCTAAGCTATGTACATAAATTAGCTTTTATTCGGGGTTGTGAGCAACACCGACATTTATGGGTGCTGTTTGAAAACTAAACGCGTCTGAGACCATGTGGTCTAGGGCCACTTTACAAGAAAAAAAAAAGATAACTATAGTCACATTTCATTTTATTACTCACACCATAGTGAACTCAAAAATTAAATAGCATTGAAAATAACTCCATACTAAATCATCAGTCGACGCTAATCGATCATTTTGCAAATATATACTTTCCTGAATATACAGAACACTTAGGGTAGGTATCCTTATATACACAACAACTTATTCACAAAACAGACTTTAGGAAGTTTTCAATGAAACTAAGTTGCTGCTTAAGTGGAAAAATGTACACAATCAAAAACAAAAAATTAACTCCTTGTTAACTTCCCAGACGAAGGTATTCACCCTTATTGTAGTAGGCGTTTCACTTGAACGACAAATGTCATTTTCAAAAATTTGTATTATGATTGGCGTTTAAGAGTCGTTTATTAAGTCGTAACGCCTTACTCTGAGTGGAACGTAAGTTTTTGTATGAGAAATTGAGTAATGTCACTCATTTGTATTATAACTGTCGTTTTACTCGCCTATTTCGACTCTCAAAACGCTATTTTTTGTCGAACACAAATTTTCAAACGATTCATTGGCGAAATTGAATGAAATTGAAATTCAACATGAAAATAACCAACCCAGAGCAGATGAAGCGCTTCGTCGAGTTGATGGACAAAATGGTCAGCTATCTCCTCAAAATTAAATTCATTCACACCAACGTTCTCTGTTATTTTTTTCTTCCGGATTACTTAGCAACGCAAACAATGCAATGCTATTCATTTTGTACCACTTTTAAGCGAACAAATTGTTAAATTGAAAAAAAACGCAAATTATTTTGAAATTTGTATTTTTCAATGACAATTGTTTATGGGAAGGCATGTTAGTTCAAAACGCCTGGCGTTTAAGTATCGTAATACCGACATTTAAACGCCTGAACAGAAAAAGTGACGATTGTCGATCAAGTGAAACGCCTGCTACAATAAGGGTGATTGTAATGGGGCCGATTTTGTGAATCTCCCATTTTTGAATATCTCCAGCGTTTTTATGATGATGTCTGTGTGTGTATGTGTGTTTGTATTTCTAATATAATGAAAATTATGATAATTTCTGGAATAATTTCAACAATAATGCAAGAAATCTTATAAATAGTGTGAAAAAAACAATATTCAGGACTATATATATATATGACTATAAAACAATATATAACTATTATACTAGCCGACCCACCAAACGCTGTTTTGCCATATAAATCTTCGAATATACTTTTATTTTATTTTTATTTTTTTAATTTGTGGAAAGTAGTTGTTCATGAGTCTACGAGTTGGTTCGACCAAATTTTGGTAGATGGCGCCACTATTATTCAATGTACTTAATGTGTATCCTAAACCCATCAGATTCATGGAATTTGACTTTTAAAACCAACGTACGTGTATATTATCAACTATACAACAAAAACAACTAATGTTTTACTCATTTTTCTATTCTGGGAAATAAGTCGTGTGGACTACATTAGCCGCCCTAATATTTTTTTTTATGAATTCTCTGGATGGGTCTTGTTGTGTTTTAGAATTCTTCCCCAGAATGAGCTAAGACATTTTTTTGAGAATTGTGAAAGTGGTTGGATGTTCTAGAATCTGGGGCATATATGCTGTATCTTTTCCTACACACCAAGTGCTTACTTCACCTCCAAGTGGTAACTACCGGGTACTGGTTATATCACTGGATATAACTTGCTGAACTTAGAAGCGCGAGTACAAAATGGAGAAACAGAAGCACTTAACCAACGGCCCTACAAAAATCGGAAAGGAAGCCTTCTTTGGCGGATTAGTTCGAAAAGCACAGCCTCCACGAAGTTACAACAGATAACGGCTTCTGACTAATCGACTTTGCTGCAGCTCGTAATACGGTGATAAGTAGCACTAGGTTTCCAAGACGGAAGATTTACACAGCAACCTGGCGATCTCCGGATGGTCGAACCTCCAACCAAATCGACCATGTGCTAATCGGCGCAAGGCACGCATCCAACATCATTCCGAGGAGCAAAAGTCGACTCTAACCACTTCCTGGTAGTGCCTAAGTTTTGAGCTCGACTATCAAACGACAAAAAACGTGCGGCCCCAAGAAAGACGTTCAACATTGGCTGCCCTGGCACTCCGGATAATGCCAGAGACTACAGTGAGCGCCTGAGTGAGCGACTCTCCGCCGTCCTCCCAAATACCACAGATATCAACACCTTGTGGAACCAATATCGCGGAATAATTAAAAATGTAACCGACACCACAATAGGTTACCAGCCACCCCCGAAAAAGAACCCGTGGTATGGTGATGAGTGTGCGTTATTGAAAAGAGAGACGGCAAATGCCTGTTTGCAAATGCTGCAAAGGAAAATGAAATGAGAAATGAGAAAAAGACCCTGCGGAAGAAGAAAAGAGCTTCAATTTCTCAGCTCAAAGTTCTTGAAGAGTCTCGGGCCAAGAACAACACCCGGCGTTTCCATAAAAGGTCGAAGCAATTAGCTGCTTTTTTTCAGAACCGGGAAACAGGCTCTTCGAAACAGTGAAGAAAATCTAGTCACCGAAGCACACGGAATTGTAGATGTTTTCAAGCAGCACTTCCAACAGCTGCTGAATGCCCAAAATATCGACCAAGCTTATAACGAAAGAGAAGCAAGACCAGCCAATGAGGATCCAGTCCCAGGCCCCAGCGCAGAAGAGGTAGAAAGAGCCATCCAAAATCTAAAATATAACAAGTCCGCCGGTTCGGATGGCATACCTGCGGAAGTCTTAAAATAGGGAAGAGGTGTTTTTATGAACAGTATGCACCAGGTCATCAACAAAGTGTGGGGGGAAGAATGCATGTCCACTGACTGATCGATAAGCTCAATATGTCCCATCTAGAAAAAAGGCGATTCGATGTCATGCAAAAACTACAGCGGCATGTACCTGCTTAATGTTGCATAACTGCTTATGATATCATCCACCACCAAGATCTTATGATGGCGATGTCTGATTTCGGGATCCTGAACAAACTGATCCAGCTATGCCGCGTGGCGCTTAACAATACGCAGTGCAGTGTGCAAATGGGTAACAGCTCATCCGAGTTGTTTCAAACATGCGCAGGGTTTTGACAAGGAGATGCGCTGTCATGTGACTTCTTCAAAATAGTCCTGGAGCAGATAATGCGCAAGGCAGGTGTGAGCACGGAAAACACTATCTTCAACAACATATCCACCCAGCTCCTGGGCTATGACATTATCGGTCGATCCAAGTGAGCTGTGCTTGAAGCCTTTACAACGATTGACCAACAGAAAAGGAACATTGCGATTAAAGAACAGGCGAAACTCGTTGGTCTTGAAGTGAATGAGGACAAAACAATGTACATGCTATCAACAAACAAAGCAACATCTGTCCACCACCAAGGATAAAACGTCACTGTTGGTAGCTGCAGCAATTTCGAGGTAGTTAAGGAGTTCACCTACCTTGGAACAAACATCAATTCCACAAATGACACCTTAGGGGGATCCGAAGAAGAATTACCCTAGCGAACCGCTGCTGCTTCGGTTTGGCCAAACAACTGGGTTCAAAATTCCTCACTTGAAAGACAAAGTTTCTGCTATACAAAACTTTGACTTCTTCGACGGATTTTCGGTCCCGTATGCGATGATGACGAATTTAGAAGAAGGTTCAATCGAGAATTGTACGAGCGGTGCCAAGATGTGGATGTAGTCCAGAATCCCAAGAAAAGACGACTACATTGCCTCGGCCACATCGATCGAATGGACGACAATGCTCATGGCAAGAAAGTCTTCTCACCCCAGCTCCCAGGTTCGAGACGGCAAAGAAGACCGTACCTCCGGTACAAAGACCAAGTGACTGCGGATGCCAGAGCGCTTGGTTTTGGCGACTGGAGAGTACATGCGAGGGGCCGATCACGATGGAAGTCTGCAATATCTCAGGTTGAGATCATTCATGGATTGTGAGCCGGAAAAATAAGTAAGTAGTAAGTGACCTACAACGTATTTAACATTGAACTCTTGCATTGTTAAAAACAAAGTTGAAATATTGAAACTACATAAATGTTTATATTACTTCAAATTTGCTTGGTTGATTTACTATTGTTTCGTTTCTTATGAAGCAGAATGTCAATGCACTGTTGCTTTCGAAACATGACTTTGGCTATGACGTTTATACTGTGGAGGATAACGATATATCTATCTTGTCGAATATCCTTCAGGCTTCGGGGGATCGAAGGATTTGGTCCATTTGCATTTTTTGCCACTCCAAATATTCTCTCGCAGACATTTGTATTTGTTGGGGTGGCAACAATGTTATAAGAGTTGAATTGAGGTTTATCGTACCTTCCCAGAGATTGCAGTTACAAATGTTAAGCGATCCGTCCCGTTGCCACCGACTACTACGCGACAATATGAATGCGACTACCAACCATCGACGACGATGAAGGCCTTTCGGTAGTAATTTCATTTCGTACTAGTACAATATGACTGTCCCACTGATGCCCTTTGGGCTTGTTTGCACAGATGCCTTTGTTTTCATTATGAATACAACGTGCAGAAGCATGTTGCAAAAGGGGCAACACGACCTGATGGTAGTGTGAGTGCGGTTCGAGAGTGAGTGGCAATTTCAAAATGTATGAATGGATGTTGGATATGGATGGATGTTTATCTCTGTTAAAACAGCTGCCTCCTATAAAATTGATTGTGGTAAAATTTTTTTTTGTATTGCAGTCAGTTTTATTGGTGTGGGGATTTGTAAAACCCAGGTGTAAAAAATGACTTCAACAGTATGGTTGAAAAGTTGATTCCGGAAGCCATAGATGTTTGTGCTACTGATATTGAATCTTTTTTTTGTTTTTATTTTCAACAGTCGCAACAGTTATAATGAATGGTAGTTAGTTATATGCTCCTTGTTTAAAGTCAAATGGACGGTCATATCCATTTAATATACACCAAAGACGTCAAAACGATACAGTCCTTATAGAATCACTTTGGGTCAAAATATCACGTGTTTGTTAACCATCCGACCTTATACGACCAAAATTTTGTTTGTTTGATTGTTGCTTACAAAAATATATGAAAACGCCCATAAATAATTGTCACTTCCAAAAGTATATAAAAAAACGATTATTTTGACTCTCAACTATCAGCCTAGCCGATTCCACCCCTAATTTCGATATACTTACTAACTTATGGTGGCGCTACAGTCCAGGTCGGACCAGGGCCTCAACCAACAAACTTCTCCAGCCAGCTCGGTCCCGCCACGCCAAGTTGGTTCAGGTCCTCTACCACCTGTGTGCTCCACCTGAGTCGCGGTCTTCTTCTTCTGCGACGTCCTTCCGGTTTGGATTCGAAAAGTGTCAACATGACACAACCATCTAAGTCGTTGGACCTTCACTTTTCTGGCTAGGTTAGTGTCGCTGTACAGCTCGTACAGTTCTTGGTTGAATCTTCGTCTCCAATGTCCAATCTCCATTAATGCAGACAGGACCAAAAATCACTCGAAGATTTTTTCTCTCTAAGCAGCCCAAAGCGTTTTCATCAGATGTTGTCATGGTCCATGTCTCTGCACCATACATAAGTCCAAAGAAGCAGTGATTGGCAAGAGTGATTCTTCATTTGATTTCAGCGCTGTTGTTTTTGTCTGAGTTGATAGCGGATCCCAGGTAGACAAAGTCCTTAACTACCTCGAAGTTAAATCTGTCTATGTTGACGTTTGCTCCAAGACGTCTATGTTGGTAGTCCTTTCTTGTCGACAGCATTAACTTGGTCTTGCCCTCATTAACCGCTACACCCATCTTCCTGGCCTCCGTCTCAAGCCCACAAACGCTCCACTGACATCACGCTGTGTTCTTCCAATTATGTCAATGTCGGCAGCGTATCCTAGTAGTTGGACGTACTTTTGAAAGATTTTGCCTCTGGTGTTGACATTAGAGCTTTGCACAATCTTTTCAAGACTGATGTTGAAGAAATCGCATGACAACAAAGAGCGTCCGTTGGTTTTTTTCCGACCATGATGAAACAGCGTGAGTTTTCCATTGTCATCTTACACAGACGGATGAGTTTTTCTGTTATGCCAAAACTAGACATTGCTCTATATAATTGGTCTCTATAGACGCTGTCATACGCGGCCTTGAAATCGATGAAAAGGTTGTAGGTATCGATTTGAAGTTCCTGGGTCTTCTCCCATAGGGTGAATATTTGATCGATGGTGGACTTTCCGGGTCTGCAGCCATACTGATAAGAACCTATCAGGTTGTTGACGAAGGGATTCAAACGTTCACACTGCACGGCAGACAAGATCTTATAGGCGATGTTAAAGAGACTTTCGTTGAAGCGAGATATACCCCCCTTGCCACTGTCCATGAGTGGCACTTGCATCAATGAGACCGAACATCTCGAGATTCTCGGTATATGCATCACTGACCACCTCTTGTGGACCGAACATATACGCGATGTCGTCGAAAATGCCGCAAGATGTTTGGGTTTCTCAAAACGGTGCAAGAAATTTTTCTCCCCGTCTGATCTGGCTATTATCTATAAAACCTCTATCCGTCCAAAGCTTGAGTACAATTCACATCTCTGGGCTGGTTGTCCAGCTACTTACTTAAGCCTCTTGGATGGAATACAAAAAAGAGCTGTAAGAATGATTGGTGATAGAGAGATCACTAACTCATTCACTTCATTGGAACACCGTCGTAACGTTTCGTGTCTCTCCTTGTTTTATCGTTACTTCTACGGTAATTGCTCTAGTGATATAGCCAGTTGCATTCCTCCTCTTAAACAATTCAACCGTAATACTCGCGCTTCCAGGAATGCCTATCAGTTTACCCTCGAGCCCAACTTCGGTCGTACGCTCAAGTATAGAGAATCGTTCTTTAGCCGTACTACGCGAATGTGGAACTCTCTTCCACACTCTGTCTTTCCCGATCATTGCAGTGTTCAGGACCAATGTACACCGGCACCTCCTCTCCAACCCCTACTGTGTCTATGGCATAATAAGGGTATAAAACTCCTTGAGTGTGTGTTTATTACCTATAAAAAAAAAAAGAAAATACCTCTGTAGTTGGTGCAGTTCTGGCGATACGATGCTGAGTTCCCATTCATCGGGCATTCTTTCCTCCGACCAAATTTTACAGATGAGCTGGTGCATGTTCGTAACCAGATCATCTCCAGCTACTTTGTACAGTTCGGCGGCTAGCCCGTCTGCAAGCATTTTATTCGTGCAAGAAAAATTCAATGCATGGCGACCCTATCAGCTCAATTTAATCGGTTTTTTAAAGGTTGGTATTTCAGGGTCAGGGTACACCAAAGTTAATCTTCTTTGCAATCGTCGAAAAAATGATGAAAAAGTTCAAAATCAAACTTTAAAAGAGAATTATGGGACACCCTGTAGAACACATTTAGGGTATTAAGCAAAACTACCTGAAACGTTGTGCATAATGCAGTCCACAATTTCCTTCTGTTTGTTAGCCGCGCATTTAAATACAACCGAATTTGAACTACCGTTTTCAGCAAAATGTGTTTTGAGTTCCGCTCAAAGGATATCTATTATAATTGCATGATAAACACGCATATGGATACTGTACCAATGAAAATTCTCTCATTGGAGCCTTACAACCTTCCTGCAGCCAGAAGCTGGCAATTTCCTGTCATGAATTTCAAATTCTTCTATATTTTCTCTTTCCAAAAACCAACTCATGCATTAACCATACACACAAAAATATAGAAATCTAAATATTTATCGATTTTATGATACAACATTAAAAAGGGTAAAAAGTTCATAACGTTGCAGAACTTATGCTGAGTTTTTCATAGTTATCCATGACAAAGGTTTTAAATACTGCAATCTACGTGTGTAAAACTAATCTATCCTTGCACCAAGTCCCCAGTTGAACTTAAGGTGTTGGCGTTGGAAACCTTGCTATCATTATCCCTCATATGTTATCCAATTACTCCAAGCACCCTTTTTTAAGACATGCAATGCCTTTTCATGAAATACAGCAACGCCCTCCATATTACTTGTCTGCTTTCCTATGAGTTTTCATTCCCGCTCAAGTATTTAACGAAAACCTTTGAATGTTAACTGGAAACTCTTCCTTTTAACTCGCTTCGTGCTGTTTGTTAAATAATCAAAGAGATCCCCATTGATGGTCCTGTCGGGAGCTTTTCTTTTTTTTTCTTGTACATCTAATTATTTCTTTTTCCTTTCCAAATGTCCGATGGCTGCGTCGTCGTCTTCGTCTCAAGTAAATTTTGCTCCACCTTAACTCACTAAGAAATGCACATCTATATAATTTTATTTCTCTTCTAGTATTTCTTTCTTTTTAAGCTTGGTTTTCAAGGAAGCCTCGGCTACAATGGTCATACAACTTAAAAAAAAAGAATTTGTTCATTCATTTCTTCCAGACATGTAATGAAATTGTAATTTGAAAAAGTATTGACAAGTTAAGGTAAGCTCCAAGGATATCCTATCGCTAGTGATTCCTATGGTTTCCTATGGGGAACTACTCAACTCTTATAATGCAATTCTTCTTTTGTATTCCTCGCTGCCACTTGGCTTTTGTCTGAAAAAGAATTCCCTCCGTCAAATCTAAACCAGACAAACAAACATTTTCACGAACCTTTTTTGTCAAGGACTTTCCTAGGAAGCTGAACATTAAGCGAATTGACATTTCTTTGTTCGTTTTTTAAAAAATTGAGTAAAAATACTTTTATTTCATTCAGAATTGCTCTTGATATAATGCAATTGATTCTAATCCTTTTTTCATATAAATACACAATTAACTTGCTTAATTTTACCCTCTGAAAAATTATTACCAACGGATTAAAATTAGGTAAGCTATCGTGAAATGGTGTCATATGAAAATAGAAACTTGATGTCAGCAGCGTTTTGTTTTTATGAAAATGGAGTCTTTTTTTTTGGGTTCCGTGCACAGAGTGTGAACGAAACCCTTATAACATATCTTCCTTTTCTCTTCATTCGTCTTTTACAAGCGATTTCTTCGAATCTACTAGGCCGATAGTAAAGAATACAGTTACTCATGGGAGAGTAATGAAATTAAATAATCCATTTTGTACTTTTAATGAAGTTAGAGAGACATTTTGTTCGATCGCTGCCAGTTCACTGGTATTATCGAAGAAGGGCCTACCGAAATAGTTATTCCTTCTATTGGAGAGTGCCGGACATGTACACAAAAGGTGTTGGACTGTTTCTTATTCCTCCTCCTCCATGCAGCTTCTTCGTTTGCGTAGACGCCTAGCCTCAGAGCATGCCTACCTATGAGGAAGCGTCCTGTTATGACTCCAATATTGCAGAGCTCATAATTTTGTCTGCTCTAGGAAATCATGCCTTTTGACCGTTTCAGGTCTATGCTTGGCCATATTTGTTTGGTTGCTACACTGAAAAAAATAACCGTTGTCATATTGACAATTACTGGTTGTCAACCGTAAATTGTAATATTGATGGAAAAAATTGTCAATGTGATGTAAATTTTCAAAAGTCGTCTCAAAATCTTAGAACTTGATAGTAAATGGGACAATTCGAAATTTTCAATATCTTGTATCTAGTTTGAAAATCAAAGTTGTCGTTCTAACAACTGGAATAATCAAATAGAATATTTTGGTTATCAATACGATGATTGTTAATTTAAAGTTATCACATTGAAAACTTTGTTAATCAAATACAACAATAGTGTTGTCAATTTGAAAACTAATGTGATTTCCAAATGAACATGATGTCATGAGTTAGCAGTCGGTAGCCGCGTTTATCGGACGTAAAAAGTTCTGTGTGAGATTAATAAAAAAAAAAACATTTTAATTTAAGGAAAGTTAAAATAGGTGAAAATATTATATTTATTATAAGACTTGAACGTTTAGTGTATAAAATAAAAAGGATTAAAAGTACAGACTACACTTTGAAAACATTTCTTTTCTTTTAAAGTTGTGTGTTTTATACTTAGTAAAATTAATGTCTTTATAAAGAGTTGGAGTCGGAAACAATTATCTCCGATATTTGAAGGTATGTATGTGTAAGCATATTATAATATAAACAATGTAGATTGAGAATTTGTTTTGCGTAAGCTTAATATTGTATATTTGCTTCAGTATCCTTAAGTTTACAGTTTTTCCCTTAATTTTCATTAACAGAACGAAGAATTGGCATTAAGAGCTCTAGAAAGATGTGCAAATCGGCCGGCTGGCGTAAAATGATTCATATTTTGTGTGTTGAAATTTTCTTTTCTTTACAAAAGTTTCACATCAGACATGAAAATTAGGAAAAATAAAATATGTGATTTGCAAG
>CAKKXW010000002.1:44780079-44794517 GCA_920937365.1 Sphaerophoria rueppellii
TTCTGCCCGAGCCGTCGGTGTTGGGTGTCCTTCCTCGAAGACAGCATATACTTCGTTTTTCCCTCATTTACCGCTAAACCCATTTTTTCCGCTTCTGTCTCAATTCTCACAAAGGCGCCATTGACATCACGCTGTGTTCTTCCCATTATATCAATATCATCGGCGTACGCGAGAAGTTGAATAGATTTTTGGAAGATAGTGCCTCTGGTGTTGACGTTGGAGTTCTGCACTATCTTCTAAAGAACGATGTTTAAGAAATCGCATGACAGTGCATCGCCTTTTGTGAATCCTTTTTTGACGTCGAAAGATTCCGTAAGCTCGTTGCTAACCTTGATGGAGCAGCGTGAGTTCTACATCGTCATTTTGCTGGACAGTGACACAGAAAGTGCACAGTGTCTTCATGGACCTTCTCTTCACCGCATCCTTTGCATAGATCATCTGAACTGATTCTCATCTTTTTCATATGATAACCTAACAGATTATGTCCGGTAATTATGCTTACAAGAGATCGAAGTGATTGTGTTGCTGCATAATTCTTTCCGTTCTTTGTTTGTTAAAACAAGGGCCAGATCTTTCTTGTTGTGCTGCCGGTGTCAAGAAGGTTCCACTTTTCATCGGCCTTGATAGTTATTCTTTTTGAGATTTCCTGTTTTAAATAACAGGTAGGGGTGCTAACTAGCTGATCTTGGCTTACGTCCAGCGTTTACCCTAATCTTGCTAATTCATCGGCTTTCTCATTGCCTAGAATATCGCTGTGGCCTGAGATCCAGCAGAGTCTAATCTTATGCTGTGCGCCAAGAACCTTAAGCTCGGCTTTCGAATGAAACAAGCTTTGATTTTACTGCAGTTGCAGTAATCGCTTTTATTGCCGATTGGCAAAGGTGATAACAGCTCGTGGTATCGCCATCATTGATACATTTTTAGGAACTTCCAGGACCTCCGCTTCGAAGACGCTACTGTAGTCTGGAAGCCTAAGCGAGTCGTTTAACTTGAGAGATTCAGAATAGAAGCCTGCCCCTACAAAAGTGTCCATTTAAGAGCCATCAGTATAGATAGGCATTGTTATCTATAGCTATGTTATCTATTCATTCCTCTCTGCTTGGGATGCCAGCCTGGAATGGTATATGAAAATGAAGTTCGGGTATTTTATAGTCTGTTGTAGTACTATGACCCATAACATGATGAAGGATCTGAGCATGTCCTATAGAACTGTTTTTCCAGACTTAAATTTGAATAAGTCTCATAGTACTTTTGCCCGTAGATTCTTGAACAAAGAGGTCTAGAAGAATTAGATTGAGTATAACTTCCAGTCCCGCAGTTGGAGTGGATCTCACTGCCCCCGTAATGCCAGTGCACGCAAGTCTTTTCAACTTTTGTCAAAGTTTTCAGACAACTATAAAGAAAAAAGTTTGAAATGATATACGAAGTTCGTTTTGCCGTAACATTGAGTTAACAACCCTTTGGGTATCATTTCTTAAATTTTTAATTTTAACTTACTGTTTCCGACGATTTCAGGACAGATTATTTAAATAAGGTACGTGTAGTCAAAGCACATCTGCACAAAAAAGCTTTCTTTTGATATGTAAATTATGCTCCTCCTGTTTTTCAAGTCGCGTTAAGTGTACCACACAAATAATGCTCGCCGTTTTATTTTATTATGATATGGTTTCTGAGACACTGCAACATCACATACATATATAGTTTTTTTTTTTTGCTGTACTATCACACGCTCCCAGACTATGGTTTGTATCAATTTTCTGTATAACATGTCCCAAGAGTCAAGCAAACAATAATTTCAATTGGCAATATGTTAAGACACATTACCCTTAAGTAAAAAATTCACTTAAACAAAATAATGACATACTTAGGAAAAAGCAATTTCACTCAGGGTAATTTGATTTTTAAAAGAACATCAGAACAAATGTTTGCATTTGTTTTGAAAGCAAGATACGCTACCCCCATCTAAGAGGGTGGTAGTTTGTTTTTTGTAAAACGAACAACTATAATCGTATTACGTTTAACATTCTGTTTACAACAGAAATCTTTGAAAACATTTAAAGGAAAGAAAATGCTGGTTACCATTCATGTCAGATATTTGCAGTAGAATAGATGAATAATATGCTGTTTCCACTAACTTTAAATCCGGAATTCAGCGCATTCTCTACAAAAGCATGAAGTACAACTCATATTCAATTTTTCTAAAAAAAAAAAAATTGTACGTAATCGACAAATCTTCGTTTGCTTTTTCGCTCCAGGCAAGTCCAATTATCGTCCGATTGCACTAACGTCCCTTCTTTCTAAGGCCATGGAAACGATGATAAATTATCAGCTCAAGAAATATCTTGAAGAACGAAAGCTTCTTGATTACCGGCAGTACGGCTTTCGTAGAAATAGGTCCGCTGGTGATTTGATGGTTTATCCTTATCTCACCGAACAGAGGAACAAATCTTTACATCGTTTTGGAGAAAGTAAGATTATTGCGCTTGATATTTCAAAGGCATTTGATAGAGTTTGGCACCAAGCTCCATTATCGAAAAGGCGTACATTCGGTTTTGATGAGTTCCTCCTTCGTTGGATTAGAAACTTTCTTTCGAACCGGTTAACCCATAATATAAATGCTGGAGTGCCCCAGGGTTCCGTTTTGTCTCCAACCCTGTTTCTCATATAATTCATGTTCTCTTGTCGGTAACTTCTTATCCAATTCATTGTTTCGCTGACGATAGTACCCTTGGCTTTTCATATTCGTTCCCAGATTCACATCCCTCCACTTCAGATGTGGAACTGCAACGGAAAAATATGATAAGCTCATTAAATTCTGACTTAAACAGCATTGTACAATGAGGAATAAAAAACCACGTGGAGTTTAATGCTTCGAAAACTCAATGCTGTCTTGTAGTCTTGTATCGTTGAAGCGAGATATACCCCCCTTGCCACTGTCCATGAGTGGCAATTGCATCAGTGAAACCGAATACCTCGAGATTCTCGGTAAGTGCATCACCGACCACCTCTTGTGCAGTTATCACATACGCGATGTTGCCAAAAATGCCGCAAGGGCAAGATGTTTAGGTTTTTTAAGACGTTACAAGAGATTTTGATCCCCTTTTGATCTGGCTACCATCTATAAAACATATACGTCCAAAGCTTGAGTACAACTCCCACGTTTGGGCTGGTACTCCAGTGACGTATTAAAGTCTTTTGGACAGTGTACAGAGCAGAGCATATACAGGTGAGCATACCATCATTTACACATTTACGTCACTCGAACATCTACGTTATGTTTCATGCCTCACCTTCTTCTACCGTAACTTAAACGGTATATGCTTTAGTGAAATAACCAGTTGCATTCGTCCCCTTAAGATATTCAACTGAAATACCCGCGCCTCCAGGAATGCTCATCAGTTCACCCTCGAGCCCAACTTCGGTCGTTCGGTCATGTCCAGAGAATTGTTCTTTAGCCGTACTACGCGAATGTTGAATTCTCTTCCACACTCTGTCTTCCCTAGTCACTACAATATTCAAGAATTCAAGACCAACGTTAGCCGACACCTCATCCTAAACCATCTCTGTCTATCCCACTTTCCCTAACGCTCGCACTGTGCTTTGGCATAAAAAGGGAATACAAACCCCTTGAGTGTGTGCTTATTATAAAAAAAAAATCATTTTTCAAATGAATTTTGGAGCTTAATTGAATTCAATAACTAAATCCAGTTCTTCCTAGAAAACATCAAAAGGATTTAGAAGAAAATAGAACAAACGTAAAACCCAATCGACTACTTATCGATTCAAATTGATATGGAAGTCAAAAAAGATCTTCCTTCGATTTAATAAAACTGAGCACTTAGAAAAGAGACGAAACGCTCTCATCGTCGTTTTATTTCACAAAAATGAAAAAAAAAATCGATGATGTAATGCAAACACTAATCTGATTTCTCTTATACAGTGAAGTAAAATCCAAACAGACGATACCAATGTAAACAGAAAGCTTTTGGGGGAGACTTGAATGAAAAAAAAATCCAAAAGCCAAACCTAAATCTCAACCGAAAGTTTTACACATTCGAACATTTTTGCGAGCTAATTCTCTGATCAGTTTTTTTTCTAGTTGAGCCATAGTCCGCTGTATTGACCCCACTCATCCTAGCGGAATGGACAAACATTAGCTTAGCACACCAGATCTTCGTACTACTGCATGCTACTTCTTTTGCCCATTCTTTGTCCATCTTTATGACCAAACGGGCTTTCAGATAAATTCTCATTCCACAAATTTTACTGATGCGTTGAACTTTGAGTTTGACTCGAAAATCGAAATAGCTTTCCTCTCTCTTTACATTCCATCAACAAACACAATTATTCTTGTTCGAGTCCTGTCTTTCTTTTATTATTTCCTTTCGTCTGCCCTTATAGTCGATGGCGATTGAACAGTGATGTTATCTACCCGCATACAAGTTTAACTTTACATTCAACAGGGTAGTCCCTTAGGCGTTGGGTAAAACTGCCATGCAAACAAGACATATTTTAATAAAAAAATGTAACAACCCTGTTAGCTTACTTTATAATCCGTGTTTCCGGTGGCTAGGTTTGCCGTTTATAGCTTTTACAGAATCATCAACATCATAACCGTCCATCAACGTGCCCTCTCCGAGCAGCATTTCACCTTTATTCAGGATTGAAGATTGCTTTGATCCTTGGATACACATAGCAACATCCCTTGTCGTTAGACGAATAAAGTTTGGGGCTATCACGTTTACAAATGGTTTTAACCTTCGTCCTATTGACGAATGAGCACCCAAAGCATGATGATGAAAATGAAAAAAAAAAATTACATCAAATAAATCCCCATCATGAATGACTGAACAGAAGAGTAAACTTTAGGGTCTAATTTATGACTTTAACGCGGAAGTTTGTTTTTTTTTTCTCAACTTTTGATTCGATTTTTTGTTTGTGCGGGCTTCTCACATTTTGTTGGGATTGCCGGATTCAGGACTTCATTTTGCGGTTCGGATTAATTTTTTCCACAGTTCCCACTCAATCCTTTTGACTATGATAAGGACTGTGATATCGCATGCAGCTTATGACCTGAAGAAAAAAGTGAATCTGAATCCAACATGACCGCGATCGTCCGACTGTTAAATGAGTGCATCGTACTGAGTGCATTGTTGTTAAAGGAGTTTCCTGAGAACAATAATTAGCAATGGTGGATTTCAAGCAAAAATTCGATGATGCTAGTGTTTGTACAGTTTATGCCGCAAATGATTTAAGCAAAACAAAATCTAGCATGGCAACAAAGTTAAAAAAAATATTTATGTCTCCGTAATAAGGAGCTCAATTGATTGATGAGTTTTGCAATGTCCTGCAAAAAATTTAGACCATACTATCGCAACTTTAACTTCGTTAAATGTCATGAGGTTATTGACTACTGGTGGTATTTAAGTTGCTGTTTTATGTTTGCATGCATTTCTTAAAATCATAAGCGATGCCCTAGCTGTTAAGAATAAATTTATACTTAAAGAATTTAAAGATTTTAATATAAGACAGACATTTGTAGACAGAAAGGATGAAACCGCCTGCACTGCACAATCGTAGGTATTGGATTCAGGCTGGTTGACTTTGCTTCAGGGCCAGACAAATGAAGAATCAGCGCACTCTAATTTCTAGAGTTGGGTCGACTAGTTTAAAATAATCGAGTCTCTCTTGTATATGTAAAATTTTTTAATTTAAAATATTTTAGTAAACAAAGTGGAGAAGTTAATTTCAGGGACTAAGCACGCTTACAGAGTTGGGCTAATGTCGCGTCGATACCTTCGGCTTTGCTGTTATTTATTCGGTTTAAAGCTTTTTTGACTTCTTCAATGCTTTGTCGCTGCATCTTCTTGTCTTTTTGAAATGGTTCAATCGTCTATTTTTCAGAAAGCTGGTCGTTTAGAAATTCATTACCGTCATCATTCCAGAATGCCTTTGGCATCTGTTATTTTTACTTTACTTAAAGTGTCGCTATAGTCCGGGGAGTGGATTTGGGCCTCAACCAACAAACCTCTCGTACAAGCCTGATCCCTAGCTAGCTGACTCCAGTTTACGCGTCGAGTTGATTGAGATCATCTTAAACTCGCGCGCATAACATGGGCCTTGATCTTCTTCTACTGCGTCGTCTCTCTGGGGTATATTCAAATATTTTACGGACCGGAGCATTGGTGTTCTATGCTTGGCGTACGTGAGTTGTTGTATAGGCTTTTGGAAGATAGTGCCCCAAGTGTTGATGGGGGAATTCTGCACTATTCTTTCCAGTATGGTGTTAAAGAAGTATCATGACAGTGAATCACCTTGTCTTAAGCTTTTTTTGACATCCAAGGTGTTGGTGAGTTCCACATTGTCACCTTGCTCAGACGAGTGAGCTTGGCAGGCCTGCCAAAACTGGGCGTATCTTTATACAGTTCTTGTTTAAACATAGATGCTGTCTTACGCATCCTTAAAATCGATGAAAAGATGGTATGTATCGATTTGGAGCAAGTGATCGATAGTAGCTTATGCTTCTATAGTTTTCGCAGTTTTGAGAGTCTAATTTCATACAAACAATTTTGACGTTCCATTAATCGAGCTTCCTCTATTCCGTCCATATTCTGCAAATGAGTTGTTGCATTATACTCTCCAAGTTATCGCCGCCGGCCGCTTTGAAGTGATCGGCAGTGATGCCGTCACATCCAGCGGCTTTGTTGTTTTTAAGTAAAGATCTTAACCTCATCAGGCCTAAGCCTCCTCCTTCTATTAATGTGACAACCTTTACAAAAAGATACAGATGCGAATACCTCGAAGGGTATTTACGGAACGCTAAATTATTTCAGTTATTAAAGTCCATCCAGTTTAAATTGTTTTCTTATTCATTTGTCTCTTGATTATTCACCAGCATCCCTCAAAAATTCATCTAAAAAATTCTATCTTTCAATTTCTCCTTTAGGTGTCCACTTGTCGATTTTCCTTCGGTTGTGGCAGATGGCACTGTCATTTAAAAAGTGTAACTCTTGTTTAGGTTGCTAAAAGTCTCTATAGAAAAATGAAAATGAGGTTCTTATTTTGTCATAAACTTTCCGCTTGATGACGCATTTTGTGTTGTTAAATTTTTGCTTCTGTTTTTTATTTTCATTCAATTTTCGATTTCGATTGAACACGTTGCCAAATCAAATGCATCAAATTGATTTTTTCATGACTGAAGAACTTTTAATGGAAACGGTTGTCTTTTATGCTTTCCGACAATGAGGATTGTTCTGGTGCTTATGATGAAACAAAGGACTCAAGTGATTCTATGTGCACACAATGTGTTAATTAAGTTGAAAACGATGAATAGAGGTTGACCGCGCTATCAGTCTGCTGATGCCTTTGATTGAATGATTTGAGCTAATGATGATGCCGCAATTAACTTTAATTAAAAAACAATGGATGCAGTATAAATTTATTGTTGTTTTATCAAAAAGCGATTCCATTTTATAGCTTTTTTAACTCGCACAATTTCAATGAAATCAATGAATGTTTGCCCGTCGGTGTAGGTTTTTGTTGAAATTTCATTGTTTAGGAAAGTGAACAATAGAAAGCTTAAGCTTTTTGGTTGTTCAAACATTTCCTCTTGTATTTATTGAATTGAAATTCGTAAACGAATTTTTAAAAGAGAAAAATCGATTTAATGTTTCATTTCATTGCCGCTGTTTTAGTTAGTTAGATGTGTTTCGACCAAGAAAAACACGACTGATCTAACTGGCCAGTTTTAAAGATCGATAGGCTTCTAAATTACCTACATAAGGTACCAGTTTAGTCGGATAAATACCAAGCGTTCACATAATAAATTTCTGCACCCAGCTCCCTCTGTATTTATTTAAATTGTCGCCCGCTCAAGAAGTTGACTTCCTCTTAGACTTGTCTTTTCTACATAAATTGCAGTCCGCATTTAGTCGTTGGGTTGAAAACATTGGTTTTTAAATGGGATAATAGTAAAGGACTCGAAAAACCCTTCCAGATGATTTAGTGATTTTGTACATTCAAAAGGGAATTTGGTTGTCATACATGGAAACGTTCATACCACTCACTTATGTTTTCAACTCAATTTAAAAAAAAAAACAACTTTGTGAATTCTTGATAAAATCTGTTTTTTTTTTTTTTTGTTTCTCTGTTTTTAATCTTACTTACTTACTTACTTATGGTGGCGCTAAAGTCCAGGTCGGACCAGGGCCTAACCCAACAAACTTCTCCGGCCAGCTCGGTCGGACTCCAGTTTCACACGCCAAGCTGGTTCAGATCCTCTACCACCTGTGTGCTCCACCTGAGTCGCGGTCTTCCTCTTCTGCGACGTCCTTCCCAGTTGGATTCGAAGACTCAACGAGCCGGAGCATTGTTTTCCATTTCTTCAACTTGACCCAACCATCTAAGTCTTTGGACCTTAACTTTTCTGGCTAGGTCAGTGTCGCTGAACAGCTCGTACAGTTCTTGATTGAATCTTCGTCTCCATTCTCTATTTATGCAGACAGGACCAAAATTCACTCGAAGAATTTTTCTCTCAAAGCAGCCCAAAGCGTTTTCAGCGAATGTTGTCATGGTCCATGTCTCTGCACCATACATGAGTACCGGGATGATTAGGGTTTTGTAGAGTGTCACTTTAATTGCTCGGGAGAGGACTTTACTACTCGATTGCTTTCTAAGTCCAAGAGTGATTCTTCGTTTGATTTCAACGTTGGTGTTGTTGTCTGAGTTAATAGCGGATCCTAGGTTATTGAAGTCCTTAAATACCTCGAAGTTAAATCTGTCTATGTTGACGTTTGATCCAAGACTTCGGTGTTGGTTGTCCTTTCTTTTTGACAGCATTAACTTCGTCTTGCCCTCGTTAACCGCTAAACTCACGAACGCTCCGCTGACATCACGCTGTGTTCTTCTTATTATGTCAATGTGGTCTGCGTATCCTAGTAGCTGGACGGAGTTTTGAAAGATTGTGCCTCTGGTATTGACGTTGGAGCTTTGCACAAACTTGTTGAAAGTAAACGTATGTTAGTGCATCGCCTTGCCTAAAACCTTTCTTGACATCAAATGCGTCCGTTAGGTTTTTCCGACCATGGTGGAACAACGTTTTACATTTTTCATCTTACATAGACGCAAGTTTTTGCTCCATACAGTTGATCTCCATGAAAAGGTGGTAGGTATCGATTTGAAGTTCCTGGGTCTTCTTAAAGACCTGCCGTAGCGTGAATATTTGATCGGTGGTGGACTTTCCGGGTCTGAAGCCACACTGATAAGAACCTATCAGGTTGTTGACGAAGGGCTTCAAACGTTCACACAGTACGGCAGGAATGATCTTATACGCGATGTTAAGGAGACTTATACCTCTGTAATTGGAGCAGTTCAGGTGATCTTCTTCCTTAAGGATCGGGCATTCGATGCTGAGTTTCTTTTCATCGGGTATGCTTTTCTCCGACCAAATTTCGCAGATGAGCTGATACATGCTTCTAACCAAATCATCTCCATCTGCTTTGCACTGTTCGGCGGCTAGCCTGTCTGCTCCAGCTGCTTTTTCGACTTAAGTTTAGATATCACTATCTTCACTTTGTCCATGTCAGGTGGGTAGAATTGTTGGCCTTCTGCACCCAAATTGAATATATCTGCATTGCTGATGGAGTTTTGGTCGTCAACGCCATTATACAGCTTGGAAAAGTGGTCTTTCCATATCCTCAGCACTGACTGCGGTTCCACTACGATGTTCCCATGATGGTCTCTACAGGCTTCAGTTTTGGGGGTATACATAAGCCCTTAAGGCTTTTTTCACCTTTTTGTTGAACTTTCGAATCTCCTTTTCTGCTCGTAGAGCTCACGAGCTGCTCGTGTCCTTCTTTGCAGCGCCGCTTTGTATGCCTCTTGTTTAACTGCATGTGCTCACCGGCACTTATCGTCAAACCCGAGTCGCCATTTCTGATGGCTGCTTGGCAATGTTGCCATTGTTCTCTATATTTTGTGCTGGCAGCAAAGAACTTCTGAGAAGATTGTCGGAGACACGATCGGAAAAGGATGTAGAAATGTCTTGCGACTATAGCCGTTTGACGTCGTATTGCCTCCTTGCATTTTCGTGTACCTTAGTGGTCCGAGTCGATGTTGGCACCTCGGAATGTTTGTGTTGTTAATCTTTGTGTGTAAAATCTCAAGTGAAGTAAGGTTTCTGGGGTTATCTAGTATCTTATAAAGTAAGGTTTAAGTTGTGCGAGAAAAGCATTTGGACACTCGATTGTCGTCATTTTCGAATTTATAGCCGCTTCTAGATAGAAAGAGTTCCCAACTACCTTCATGGATTCATATAAAAGCTGTTTTATATCTAACTAGCAAAACCCCTGCCCGCTTCGCAGGGCTTCGGCCCACAACGATTCAGAATTTAGAGATTGGCAGGATGAAGAATACCGTAATCGATGGATAGGCAGAAATGAACAATATTCTTAGAAAAATCATGCCTGTATTTGCTAATCTGATGAAAAATAAAAAAACTTTATGTTCTTTACGCATTATTTGAAAAAAAAAAATACCTTAAAGTCAACACTTTGCTCGGGCAAGAAAAATTGAACACCACTTAAATACAAAGTTAGCCTTTTTTTATCGTCAAAAAGTGATGAAAAAGTAACTTTGTCTTAGAAGGATTATTTTCTAGGAATATGACCAAGAATCACATCCCAAAGTACATGGCAGACAAATTACAGGATACCCTGTATTGTTGACCATGAGGAAAAACTGAAATTTCTAAATCAAAACCACACATTTTTAATGATTGACCTTGCGTCTTATGTATTTTTCAGTAAATTCAAGTCGAACAGGAAACTAAAGACGTAGGTATGCCATTGACTTCTTCACGGCTAGTCTTGTAGTACCGCAAAGTTTAAGTTGATTGATGTCCCGAAACATAGTAATGCTCATACCATCAGAGTTAAAAAAATGTGGAGGCAGTACTGGTACATAAATGCATAAATGCAAAAAATTCAAAAAACTCCGTCTCGTTGTAAAATTTACTACATCATTTTCATTTGTAATTGTGTCAAACCACTCAAACGACTTGTGGGCAAAAAAATAAGCATTTATTTGGATAGTTCAAAATAAATTGTTGCATTGATTTTAGAAAGACTTTAATCTATATCAGCCATTATTGCACTTCAACTCAATGATTCAATGCTTGGAAAGACATCTTGAATCAACTCATTCCGTGGATTTGCATTACAATTAAAATTGTTTGGAAGTGAAATTCTGCCTTCAGAATCAAGTGAAATTATTCCATTTCCAATGTCGTATAGTGTCCGTGGCTTAGTGGTTAGGTGCGTTGGCTACTAAGGAGAACGTCGTGGGTTCGAGACCTACTCGTGCCCAAAGTTTTTTATTTCATCTTTCTCGGGCATTGCCTTTTGCGAAGAACTGACAAAACTTCCAAGAGTATCAAGAGTATGAAAAAGTGCTTCTCAACTTTGCCGTTCGGAATCAGCATTAAATTGTAGGTGCCCTGAATTCTTCACACGCACCCAGAGAATTATTGATGAGAGTAAGCCACTTAGGCCTTGGCTCTTCAAGATCTGTCGCTTCACTCTCTCCTTAATGTCCAATAATTTGTCAATTAAAGTTTCCTGAAATAGAAGTTTTTAAACGACTCCATTCGTCTGCAGCAGTTGACCGTGGTGTAATCCACACAGTTTGTTCTCAGAAACAAAAAGATTCAGAGCTCCAAATTCTTCAAGTTGCGGTTAAAGGCTTCAATTAAATTTTTGTGCGCCATTGTGCTCTCATCCCACACAAATATTCGGCCATTACCAACTTTTTTGAAATATTGTAATGTCAGTTTCATGTCTAATAATGTGCTCACAACTCCAGAAGAAGAAAGAGCCAACTCTTTTTTTTTAATTTCAGATCATATTGATGCTAAAATTAATGATAACGAAAATGATTTCCCCATTCCACCGGGTACATCACAAAAATATATACCACCACTCAGACTGATCACACCTTGCATATCTAATGGTGTCATACACATAGGTACTTTTGTTGATCGTTTAACTTCGGCTCAATAGTTTGCGCAAATATTCTGAAAGGAATTCAATTTTATTATTGTCCTTAACGTAGTATTGTTGTCGAGTAACCAATTCAATTGTGGCAATGCTTAATTCGCAAAACAGTTTTTTTGTAAGCAACTGGCACATTTCAATTTGAAAGCATTCAATTCCCCATCAGATTGGCATTTGCAATGACTATTGACACAAAGCTAAATAGTGTCTGTTTGTGGCTTAAATTTGAGCACACCATGTTTTTCATTCAGACAATAATTATACGTGGAATACCTCCAGTTCGTTAGTGTTGATTAAATTTTATTAATGACACATTCCATTAACATTCAAAACGTTATAAATAAGAAATAACAACATAATTAACAAATACGTACCCACTAAAAATAAATAAGATATACATACATATTTTCATACTCTAGAAATTTCATACATCAAAACAATGTTTGCCGGGTCAGCTAGTTCAAATATAATTTCCTAGGTTCACTGTCCTTTTTTATGGTCGAAGAAAAATTATATTTGTCAAATATTTTTTTCTTCACTGACATTTTTTTGATTTTTTTATTGAAAAAAAACAAAAAATATTTGACAACATTTTCAAACTAAATTGAGTGTTCGTATATTGATCAGTTTTTTTTGTAGTGCGAAATACAAAATTCTTAACATTTTTTAACAATTGAACCAATTTAGGAAATTTGGTCAACCAGTGTGCCCGGTTAGCGAACGAACACAAAAATTAGGCTGTTCTTTTATATATATAGATATTTGATATCTCTTTGTTGTTTTTTTTTTATTATTTTTTTTTTGTTTACTTTTTCTTTTTTTCTTATCTGGAAAATTGCAACACTCAGGAATAAATATGACATTAGACTAGACCCACAACCTTAGCTCTGCCTTTGAATACTAACTCCTTAAGGTTAGTGTCGTTGGAATGAACAAGACCGAAATCCTGATCCGACAACGCCGCTGAAGTAGCGGTTTAGGTGTAGAACTATACAAAACACTGATCTGGTAGGTAGTTGCTTATATATATTTTATATTTGATTCATATAGTTTTTGATTCTTAATTAATCATATTTGATTCATAATTAATCATGTTTGAATCATTTTGAATCATATTTGATTCGTATTCAATCATTTCCTATGCTTGTCGACTACATCTCATCTAAATTTGTTCAATATTTTGGCAAGCTATTGGGATTCTTTCACAAATGATTTGTGACAAAACTCTCTTTATTGTTAGGAATGAAGAATCGAAGATTTAGGATTTAGGAGCAAAAACCGGCAACCTAGCGTAAACAGTGCACTTCATGTAAGTAGACACCGCAGCAGACCAAATTTGCGATATATGTAGATATAGAAGAACTATCCCGGGACGGATCTTGGCTGTCGGCTGTGGCGCAGATTAAAGCAAAAGCTTTCATCGGCTAGTAGACTGCCACTTAAACTAGTAAGAAAATAACTTTGTTCAGACTACATGAATCACATTTTATACAGAAAATTTTTTTAACAGTGTGTTTCCAGCGAATATGTGATCATATGTGATTCAAAATAAGGAATAGATATGAATCAACTGTCCAAAATGATTCATGCAAGTGGCAAACATTTTCTCTATTGCATTACGTGGAATATAACGACTATTGAAGGGAAGAAAATGATTTCGTGAATTAAATATAATCCATCGAATACTTTTGCCAAAGTTTTTCAAACGTACTTTTATTAACCAATAGTTGCTATTTCTTAAGGACACTATAAGTTCTTAAGTATGTCAGCTCTAAGCTTTAAAACATCGAAGATGTATGGCCTTGTGTGAATTGGGTTAAAATGTGTATTAACACTAAACGTTTCGTTAAAAGCTGATCTAATGCTAATTTTACTCACGCAAGCACGCTTAAGTGAATCAGCGAATAAATGCAAACTCTATGAGCAAACGCTAATGTACTTAAGCAACGTTCGTTAACTTTTCGTTCAAATTTTGCTAGTGCGGTTTCATTCGCCTATTGCTTAAGTGAATTTGACAATTTGAGAAGCCCAAGCCGACTATTTTTGCTTTCGTCCGGTTTTTTAACACTAGCTTAAGTTCACTTAAACAGCCCATACACATTATACTAGCATGGCGAATAAAATGGGTTAAAATTTATCCAGCTGTGGAGCAGGTAAAATGAATTTAAATGTTGACGTTTATTTTTTTCTCATGAATTATACAGAAGTTTGCTTCAATTTTATTGTTTCAGCTAAGAATATGGCCGATTACCGTTTAAGAACTATCTCATTTTCTTCAAAAAAAAAAAAAAAACAACAGAAAATTTTAAGTTTTATGTTTTGACAAACAAACAAAGGCAATAAATATGATTTTTTGAGGTTCTTTTAATCCCTCTTAATATCAGACGT
>CAKKXW010000002.1:44828668-44841195 GCA_920937365.1 Sphaerophoria rueppellii
GTCAAGCGTAAGAACAATGAAAGAATTCCAGGTTTTCTCACATGAGTGCAAGTCTGAAAATCTGCCACGCAAATTAACGGACAGATGACATCGGTACAGGTCCTCTACTTTAAAAACACGAGAGAGAATCTGCTGAGATATAAAGGGTGTCCCATTAGTAATGATGCATTTTCCGATAGGGATATCTTGGCAACTGTCATGGCTACCAATGACATTTAGGTGTCAAAATATTCAGTATTGTTTGAAGTTTCACTATGCAACGTTTTGCGCTTCCCGAACGTTTAGAAATAATTAAAAAGTATTACCGAAATTCCAGTTCGGTTGTAAGTACGCAAAGTGAATTAACTCGTGAACTAGGCGTACATCATGGCTACAGTAGACAGGCAATTAAACGCACCGTCTAAAAGTCTGAACGTGAGTACACTCTTTTGGACCTTAAGAAAGTAACAAGAATGCGAACTGGTCGAAATAAAGAAAATATTGCCGCCGTAGCAGCCAGTGTTGAAGAAGATCCAAATGAGTCGGTTCGACGACGTTCAGCTCAATTGGGCTTGTCCAGGATGACCACAAATTTTGCATTCAGACTTGGGCCTACATGCGTATGAGATTAACACAAGTGTCACACATGTGACACAAGTGACGCAACGCTAGAAGTTGTGCGGAAGAAATTTGGCGACTGGATTATCACGAAGAGCGAAGAGCCGCGGCGATCGTGTGATTTGACCCCACTGGACTAATTTTTTTTGGGGGATACATTAAGTCATTGGTCTATGCTAACAAGCCAGCCACTTTGGATGTACTTGAACACAACATACGGGTCGCCACCAACTCAGTAATACCGCAAATGTTGAATCGGGTCATCATAAATTGCTTCAAAATAAAGCTAAAACCAATTTGATATCTAACTCCGTTTGTGTTATATATACATTTTTTTTTGTATTGTAATGTTTTAGAGATCAAGTGAAAAGTACAATTCTTAGCTACAAGAGCCGCTTATATGTCCGAGCATTAAAATGCACGATTTGGAACGAGTATAATCTAAGCTCTCCAGCCGATAATAAAAAGAAGATGAGTCTCGTTCTATGTGGAAAACTAGACTGAATTTATTTTTCAAAATCTTTCCTATTCATACTTACAACTAGTTTAACAAAATTTCATAAATCATTCATGCATGTGTTATTCACACTCTTGGAATTTGAGCTGACTTTTGCCTATGACCTACAAATCACTTCTTCACATGACGTAAGAATTAAATGCCTATTTGACAAAATAAACCACGGTCGCATTTTCTCAAAGGCATTCCAATTTCTCAGACAATGTGGAGTACGTAAGTGCAGTCAAAAACAAAAATCAATATAAACAACGTAATGCACTTGGTGCATAGCGACCCACTTATGAAGTGTCTAACATGATCAGGTCAACACCCGATGGTATCGCTTGGTGACGTCTGACCATTCTCAACATATGTAGGTTGATATGCATTGAGCTCATTAATGTTTATTATTGGTTTGGGTTTTACCACAACAGTATCGTTCTTATCTATATATATAAAAGAACAGCCTAATTTTTGTATTCGTTCGCTAACCGGGAACGCTGGTTGACCGATTTTCCTAATTTTTTCTCTAAATGCAAGAGGTTTTATCGTAGAAGGTTTAGCAAAAATAAAATGTATACTTTTCAAATCACAAATGGTTCAATTGTTAAAAAATGTTAAAAATTTTGTATTTCGCACTACAAAAAAAACTGATCAATAGATGAACACTCAATTTAGTTTGAAAATTTTGTCAAATATTTTTTTTTTTCAATAAAAAAATCAAAATAAATGTCAGTGAAGAAAATTTATTTGACAAATATAATTTTTCTTCGACAAAAAAAAAATGTCAGTGAACCTAGGAAATTAAAATTTGAACTAGCTGACCCGGCAAACGTTGTTTTTATATATGAAATTTCTAGAGTATGAAAATATGTATGCATACCTTATTTATTTTTAGTTGGTACGTATTTGTTATTCATAACGTTTTGAATGTTGATGGAATGTGTTATTAATAAAATTTAATCAACACTAACGAACTGGAGGTATTCCACGTATAGTTATTGTCTGAATGAAAAACACGGTGTGCTCAAATTTAAGCCACAATTATTTACCTTTGAGTCAATAGTCATTGTAAATGCAAATCTTATGGGAAATTGAATGATTTCAAATTGAAATGTGCCAGGTGCTTAAGAAAAAAACGTTTTTCGAATAAAGTATTGCCACAATTGAATTGGTTGCTCGACAACAATTCTACGTTAAGGACAATAATAAGATTGCATTCCATTCAGAATATTTGCGCAAACTATTGAGCCGAAGTTAAACGATCAACAAAATTACCTATGTGTATGACTGCATTAGATATGCAAGGTGCGATCAGTCTGAGTGGTGGTATATATTTTTGTGATGCACCCGGTGGAATCGGGAAATCATTTTTGTTATCATTAATTTTAGCATCAATATGATCTGAAATTAAAAAAAGAGTTGGCTCTTTCTTCGTCTGGAGTTGTGAGCACATTATTAGACATAAAACTGACATTACAATATTTCAAAAAAGTTGGTAATAGCCGAATTTTTGTGGGATGAGAGCACTATGACGCACAAAAATTTACTTGAAGCCTTTAACCGCAACTTAAAGAATTTGGAGCTCTGAATCTTTTTGCTTCTGAGGACAAACTTTGTCGATTATACCACGGTCAACTGCTGCAGACTTCTATTTCAGGAAACTTACATTGACCAATTATTGGACATTAAAGAGGGAGTGGCGCGACAGATCTTGAAGAGCCAAGGTCTTAGTGGCTTACTTTCATCAATAATTCTCTGAGTGCGTGTTAAGAATTTAGGGCAACTACAATTTAACGCCGATTCCGAACGGCAAAGTTGGGAAGCACTTTTTCATACTCTTGATACTCTTGGAAGTTTTTTCAGTTCTTCGCAAAAAGCAATGCCCGAGAAAGATGAAATAAAACCTTTGGGCACGCGTAGGTCTCGAACCCACGACGTTCTGCTTAGCAGCCAACGCACCTAACCACTAAGCCACGGACACTATTGGACACTAGAAATGGAATAATTTCACTTGATTCTGAAGGCCGAATTTCACTTCCAAACAATTTTTATTGTAATGCAAATCCACGGAATGAGTTGATTCAAGAAATCTTTCCAAGCATTGAAGCATTGAGTTGAAGTGCAATAATGGCTGATATAGATTAAAGTCTTTCTAAAATCGATGCAACAATTTATTTTGAATTAGACAAATAGATGTAGTAAATTTTACAACGAGACGGAGTTTTTGAATTTTTTGCATTTATGCATTCATGTACCAGGACTGCCATTTTTTAACTCTGATGGTATGAGCATTACTATGATCCGGGACATCAATCAACTTAAACTTTACAGTACTACAAGACTAGCCGTGAAGAAGTCAATGGCATACGTCTTTAGTTGCCTGTTCGACTCTAATTCCCTGGAAAATAAATAAGACGCAAGGTCAATCTTTAAAAATATGTGGTTTTGATTTAGAAATACAGGGTATCCTGTAATTTGTCTGCCATATACTTTGGAATGTGATTCTTGGTCATATTCTTAGAAAATAATCCTTCCAAGACAAAGTTTCTTTTTCATCACTTTTTGACGATTAAAAACGTCTAACTTTGTATTTAAGTGGTGTTCAATTTATCTTGCGAGAGCTAAGTGTTGAGTTTAAGTTTTTTTTTTTTGTCAAATAATTTACGCAGAACGAACATAAAGTTTTATGATTTTTACCTTATGAACAAAAAAATTAGCAAATAAAATCTGATTGATAAACAAAAACCCACACATTTTATAACAAAATTATGTAAAAGAATTGAAAAACGAATGGATTATTCATCAGATTAGCATGATTTTTCTAAGAATATTGTTCATTTCTGCCTATCCATCGATTACCGTATTCTTCATCCTGCCAATCTCCGAACCGTTGTGTGCCGAAGCCCTGCGAAGCGGGCGAGGTTTTGCTAGTTCCTTTATAATACTCCTCATAAGTCGATGCTCGTTTCTTTGAGAATGTCATTTTCTGACATTCGACGGGTTTAGATTTAAACTGTCCTTTTTACACCATACAGTAAAGATAAGATGATAAGATAAAGAGAAGAGGTCCTATATGACTACCCTGTGGAACACCAGATTTAGCAGTAAAAGTCTTCGAAAACATGTCTCTGAATGAAACTTGATAAGTTCTATCCTCAAGGTAAGACGAAATCCATGAAACAAGGCCAGGGAGGAAGCCTAATAGTAATAACTGTAATTTCAACTTGATAACTGGGTGAAATAGTTGATCAAAAGCTTTTTAAAAGTCAGTGTATTGTATACACAATCAGTTTCCAGTCCATGTTCTAAACTGGTCAGACAATTATGCGAAAGGAAAAGAAGGTTTTTGACGGTTGATCTCCTCTGCATAAAGCAATGTTGCTCACTGCATATGATATTCTTACAGTAAAAGGATAAACTGTCACACACTGGGTACACTTTACGAATACAAGAAAGTTAAGAAATAGAATATGCGACTTATCTCCCTTTTTAAAAACAGGCGTGATATTATAAGCAATCTTCCAGGTACAAGGGAATTTTCCAAGTTGCAAAGATAGTTGGAATACTTTACTTAGAGGTTAAGCTAAAACTGTATTGCATTTTTTCAATAATATGGGAGGAATACAGTCAGGACCAGAAGAATAGTTTTCTTTTCAGAAGGGACAAACATTTTAGGACTTGATCAATCTCGATCGGAACATTATTAAACGTGACTTGTTTGCTATTTTCCAAATAGTTGAAAAAATCAACGTCTACATCAACGGGAGTATCTATGAAAGATTGACTGAAATTATTGGCAGATCTCAGAAGTAGAGCTCAAAATTACATTATTGTGATTGAGATGGACTGGGTAAATATCACATTTTCTCTTAGAGTTAACGAAATTCCAAAAAAGGTTCTGGGTCTTGTTTCAAGGAATCACCCATAGTAACAATATAATCATTATAAAGATCATATGACAATCTTTTAAACTCTTCGAGAATTGATATATAAACCACTTCGTTCTCTAAGGACATAGATCTAATATAATTTTTCCACGCCCTATTTCTCTTATTAAAGCCCTGGACAAATGTAAAGAGGTGATGAAGAAATTACTATAGAAAAAAGAACCTGAAGTTGTACTAGATATACGTCCGTTGATGCATCCATACAGTTCTACATACTTCTAAAACCAAACGTCTATCGGCATTATTATCATGATATAGTGAACCGATACACTGGCGCTGTTTCTATTTAAAACGAAAGTTTCAAATTTCCAAAAATAAAAAGCAAAACAAAAAAGTCTGATATGAATTAAAAATTGGTTTTCAAGAAAGAAGTGATGCGGAAAAATTCAAATAAATGTTCGTGGGGACGTGATCTGCCCTCGCTATGCATCTGTGCACCTACTTATCTGCATCTATTTGAATTTTTATTTTCTTCAATGAATTACCCGCGGCTCTATATCCCTTCCATTACGGACATAAATTGCGATTGCACTACACAGAAGCCCAACAACCGAACTGAGTGTATAAAGAGTTTTATTGGATGTAATCATCATCGGTAGTGGAGCACACTTTAAGCGCGCTGCATCCACACGTTCACGTTCGTTCTCCAAAGTCATGACGCCAGGCATAGCTTTCATTTCGACAAAGATATGCTATCACGCCTAGCGATTTTTTACGTTTCGCGCTTGCAAATTCAGAGTCGCGACATAGACACTCGATGCCACTGGAAACAGCAGCATTAACCGAGATAGCTGCACGTTGCTTGCGGCTGTAATTACTGCGGAGAGAACATTGTGAACGTGCTGCTGTTTGAAAGCTGATTGAAAAATTAATTGGGTTCTATTCCAGACGGTGAACTAGAAAAGTATTTATATGACAAATGGAATGGCGAACGTGCGCGTGTTTTCAATTGTTTTTTTCTTCTTTTGTTGTTAGGGTTATAAAGACGTTTGATTTGAATACAAACAAAATCGAAGGTTTCTTAAATTTAATACTAATTTATGTTAAAGAACTGAAAAACCTTCCTAATACCACGAACAAGGCTCAGACATATCAGATCTATGACATTGGAGAAGAGTTTAAGAGAAACTTTTTGATATTTACAGTTTATATGGGAAATTCACAGAAACAGGACCCAAAACAATATTAGAGTTTTGTCAAGTCTAAAAAGAAATGTGATGTTTAACCTTTAAAATACCAATGAATTCTGTTATGATTTCCCAAGTAATTTAAGTTCTACAATCGGCATAAGATATGTTTTATTGGGAACTTAGGTTAGCTCAGGAATAGGAATTCCAATGAAACGCTTTAGTCAGTTTTAAACTGAGTTTCGTTCACCAGAATATCAAATATCGAAACCTTGAGACCTATCTGAAAGCCATTTTTTTTACATGAGTTTCTATGGTGAAAAACTTTTTTCTTCCAAAAGGTTTTAACATTTGATTATTACTTTCAACAATGTTCTTACCAACCTCGATAAACTGGTTAATAATATGTCCCTTCTTAAGATGCATGCTTCCTTTTCAACAGGCGGCAGCGGAAGAACTCGTAAGATGTAATCAACGAGTGGCGTCTATAGTTCCATTCAGAATGAACTACTTAGTGAACACTTTATAGGGCTACTACGACATATTCCATGCCCAGGCCTATAAAGAGCGGTTTGGCCGGCACTTCGTCTTAGAGTTAAACTAAAGACCTAGACCTCCAGGTTGGGGGTCGTACATTCGCGGTGACTGCCCGGCGGCCGGCCACATAAAGAAAATATAGTTCCGCAACACCAACAAGCCTAAGATATGGACGGAATTAATTTTGACGACCCACGAAAACAATTTAAGGGCAACGAATTTCGGTTTTGCACTTGGAACGTTAGATCCCTTAACAGACCACGTGCAACAAGCGGAAGCCCTTGACTGCTAAAAAGCAGATATAACTGTCATCCAAGAAATGCGATGGGATGGTCCGGGCCTACGTAAAATGAACAACTGCGATATTTACTACGGCGGTGACTTCTACCAGAAACAAAATCAACGTCTACTTGGATGTGGATTTGTAGTTGGGACTCAATTAAGGAGGAAGGTGTTGCGCTCACGCCCCCGCTGAGGAAAACGATGAAGACACCAAAGACAAATTCTACAAGCTCCTCGACAAGACCTATATGCAATGTTCTAGCTATGTCATTAAAATCATCCTTGGAGATTTAAATGCTAAGCTGAGTTGAGAAGAAATCTTTGGTGGAATAATCGGACGGCATAGTCTACACGACATTAAGGCAAATCTACTTCGCTGCGGGGCGAGGCGTAAAGGTAGCAAGAACCCGATTCCTACATCTCGATATCCACAAGGGAACATGCAAATCTCCTGATCAATCAACCGTCAACCAAATTGAGCACATAACGATCGACGCACGACACTTTTCTAGTATGCAAGATGTCCGCACATTCCAAGGTGCCAACATCGACTCGGACCACTACCTTGTTGTAGCCAAGGTCAACACATGAATATGCTAGAATATATTTCAACGTCAAGCGGCTACAATCGCAAGAGATTGCTGGATATTTTTAATATCGTGTCTCCGAAAATCTCCTCAGAAGTCCTTTGCTACCAGCGCAAAATATAGAGAACCAGTGGCAACACTGCCAAGGAGCCAACAGAAATGCCGCCACTGAAGTGTTAGGGTTTACACGACCACCACAACGAAACAACTGGCCCTGCAAAGAAGGACACGTGCAGCTCGTGAGCTCTACGAGCAGAAAAGGAGAGAGGAGTACAAACTTCTCAGAAAGAAAAGAGGGAGCATGAGAAGCGCGCGATCGAGGAGATAGAGGGATGTCACAACAGGAACGAGGTTCGAAAGATTTACAAAAAGGTAAAACAAACCTCCACTCCAGGGCTTATACACCCCGAACCGAAGACTGTAGAGATCATCATGGGAACATCGTAGTCTAACCACAGTCAGTGCTGAGGATATGGAAAAACCATTTTTTCAAGTTGTTGCCATTAGGCGGTGAAGAGGAAAACTCCGTCAGCAATACAATGGGTGCAGCAGGCCAACAATTCCACCCACAAAGCCGCTGGAGCAGACAGGCTAGCCACCGAACTGCACAAAGCGGCTGGAGATGCTTTGGTTTGGAGCATGCACCAGCTCATCTGCAAAATTTGGTTGGAGGAAAGCATGCACGATGAATGGAACCTCAGCATCGTATGCCCGATTCTTAAGAAAGGAGATCAACTGAACTGCACTAATTATTCCGCCTATAAGATCTTGTCATCTGTGCAACGTGAACGTTTGAAGCCCTTCGTCAACAACCTGATAGGTCGTTATCAGTGTGGCTTCAGAGCCGGAAAGTCCACCATCGATCAAATATTCACCCTACGGCAGATCTTGGAGAAGACCCAGGAACTTCAAATCGATACCTACCACTTTTTCATCAAGGCCGCGTATGACAGCGCCTATAGAGATCAATTATATAGAGCAATGTCTAGATTTGGCATTCCAGAGAAACTCGTTCGTCTGTGTCAGATAACAATGGAAAACTCACGCTGTTCATGGTGGAACAAAAAAAAATATGGACGCTTTTCATGTCAAAAAAAGGTTTTAGACAAGGCGATGCGTTGTCAAGAGATTTCTTCAACATCATTCTTGAAAAGATCGTGCAAAGCTCCAACATCAACACTAGAGGCACAATCTTTCAAAAGTCCGTCCACCTACTAGGATACGCAGACGACATTGACATAATTGGAAGAACACAGCGTGATATCAGTTGGGTCTAGCGGTTAACCAGGGCAGGACCAAGAGACATGGACCATGACAACATCCGATGAAAACGCTTTGAGCTGCTTTGAGATAAAAATTCTTCGAGTGATTTTTGGTCCTTTGTTCTTAAATGGAGAATGGAGACGAAGAATCAACCAAGAACTGTACGAGCTGTTCAGCGACATTGACTTAGCCAGAAAAGTAATGGTCCAGTGACTTAGATGGTTGTGTCATGTTGAGAAAATGGAAAACAATGCTCCGGCTCGTAGAGTCCTCGAATCCAAACCGGAAAGACGTCGAAGAAGAAGAAGACCGCGATTCAGGTGGAGGGCACAGGTGGTAGAGGACCTGAACCAACGTGGCAAGCGAAACTGGAGACAACTAGCTAGGGACCGAGTTGGCTGGAGACGTTTGTTGGATGAGGCCCTGCTCCGACCTTGACTGTAGCGCCACCATAAGTAAGTAAGTAAGTAAGTAAAGTAATTCATCGGCTATAGCTCTGCGTAATATATTTGGAAACATTCTTTAATAACCACTGTTTTCAAAAAAGTGGACAAGTCCGATAAAACAACTTATAGGCCAATATCTAAACTGTGTTACATTCTAAAGCTTTTTGAGCACGTTGTGTGTAAAAATTTAGCCTTCTACTTCAAAAATATTATCAAGTATGGACATCATAATTTTATGTAGAAATCTTCTATTGTGACAGAGCTTCCTGCATTTTTGGATAAATGTTAGAATTCAGAAACTCTTACTCAAAACCTGTCATCGCCAAGTCAGGTGTACGACGAGGTAGTCACTTAGGACCCATTTTATTTATTTGAGCTATTAATGATGCACAGTTAAGTGATCGTAATGTTGATTCTTATATTTTCAGAACATATATGAAGACATATGGTGATCTTCAAAATATTGCATTCAATGAAGATGGCGTTCAGGTGCAAGATGATATCAATAAGTGTAAAGTTTTGTACTTCAAACGAAAATTATAAAAAAAGGATGTGCAAACCAATAAACTTAATTTGGAATTACCTACACAAAACGCTGCTGTTAAATAATCCTCTTTTTTAATATAATGTAAGTAATAATGTGGAACGATAATACCACGATTCATAAAAGTCATTTGTCTGCTTTTTAAAAATCTCGAAACGGTTTTGCATGGCGAATCATTATAAAAAACTAAGTGTACCTACGAAAGACAAGATACAAGTAAAATCTATAAACTTTAATCCAAATTACTTCATCTGCATTGTTCATCACTGTCTGTGGCGTTATGATGCGGCGAGAGCAGGTACTGCAGCTCCGACGACCGGTATTCGTGCAACAATAATGGATGCTAAAATGTCCCACATGCAACGGAAATATTTCCCTGATGAATTTTTAGAGTGATAAAATTTGTAACGCATATTAAACGAATACACTTTATGCCATGGTGGAGTGGACGTATGTTTTTGGTTTTCGATTAAAATAATAAATCTTAATACTAGAAACACTGTGCGACTTTCATCCCTTGCGAAGGTCTCTTGCCCCTCAACAAATAAACTGACTCCTAAACAACATAAATGAAATTAAAAAATAAATACGAATGAGTGTCAGTTCCGTGACTGGCGGAATCGTTGTTACATGGGTTGCCATAAGACGAGATATTAACATTGGCAACTGGCACAACGGCCGACCATCCAATTTAATAAATTCATTAGTTTTATGGAATATGTCTGCAAATCCTTTTACTGCAACATAAAATCAAGAGCACAGAGGTACCGACAAAAAGTTGTAATACTTCTCAACACTTAAAGATCCAACTTGGCAACCCGAGAAGACTTAATTGTGAAACAATCCTGAAAGCCCGAAGCGCGGAATACATGTGGAACGTTGAAATATGTAAATAAAAAACAGACGGACATTTGCTTGGTGTTTCTCTTGGGGGGTTGTGTTAATTAAGTGAAGTAATCCCACGCGAAGATTAAGACAAATTTGCATAAAATCCTCCTGTGTGCCCTGCCCTCTCCTTTATTTTTTCCCTGGTTATGGTTTTTATTTCTCATACTTTTACTGATGGAACGGCATAGCCCCGTTATGCTTCTTTCAGGGACTCTTTTATGTACCGAAAAAGTAATACATTTCGGTACATATTTTCTTCTGAATTATTCATGTTGAAATTCGAATTTAATCTGTGTGGGGTATGTATATTTATGTGTATGTACACCTACATATCACATGTAGAGCACTAATTAAGTATTTTCTTTTTTTTTTTTAAGATATTTGATCGTTTTAATGAAATTAAAATGCATACAATTTCGGAATGAGTACACACTCCAGATGGTATGCCATTGGTCAATAGAAGCCGACATTATTATTCAATTAAGCTTTATTAATAGAATATTCAAAACATGCTGATGCTGATAAGGATTTTAAGGTAGGAGTATTTTTGCTCACGCTCCATTTAAAAAATTCAATTTGACTCCTAAAATTTTCAATGGCTGGAAGGTTTCTCCTACCCTCATTTAACTACTTTTGAAGAGTGTACAACCACTAGAAACAAGTCGGAATGGACAAAAATTGGCAGAGAATACTTTATAGCTGGAGAAAGCAATTTTTTTTTTAAATCGTGATCTTGCAATACGCATTTTTTCACAAATTAAATTTTGTTTGACTCACGTTCATCAACGCCATAAGCATTTCATCAAAATATGACTCACCTGCAAATAGAAGAAAAAAATGGTATTATGAGCAAAGAGACATTATAAGAAAAATATTATTAAAAGTCAGAAAAAGCAACATTAAAAAATTTCCTTTTTTTGATTTATTTTAGTCAAAATTGATTCTTTAAATTTATATTTATAACTTCTGAATATTTAACAGAAATATCTTATTTCGTTTATTTTAAACTTTGTGGAGTGTATTTAACTTAATGGTACTCAAGGTTATCGTTCAAATGTATAATCCGCTCGAACCAAATTTGGCCAGCTCTAAATAAAAAAAACAATCAAACTTAGTTGGTGTGATTACTTGACACTGGACAGACAAGAGAGCCGAGACCACAATAGGTTACCAGCCCCACGCCACACCCGAAAAAGAACCCGTGGTATGATGATGAGTGCCCGTTATTGAAATGGTAGGCGGATAATGCACCTTTGCAGATGCTGCAACGGAAAACAAGAGAAGAAAGAGAAGAGTAGCGAACAAAAAGCAGAAATGAGAAAAAGACCCTGCGAAGGAAGAAAAGAACATCCGCAGTTTCTCAGCTCAAAGATCTAGAAGAGTCTCGGGCCAAGAAACAACACCCGGCGGCGTTTCTTTAAAAGGTCGAAGCAATTAGCTTCTGGTTTCAGAACCGGGACACAGGCTCTTCGAAACAGTGAAGGAAACCTAGCCACCAGAGATTAAAGTGAGTCAAGTATTGCTTGTAAGTTTCGGGTATTTACTCAAAAAAAACGAGTTTGATCAAACTGAGTCAACCTTCAAACAAGTAATTTCGAGTTTTTTTATTCATGAGTAAAATTATTTACAAGTCATCCCTTATTTCAAACGAGTTCAAACGAGTTTACTGATTGAAAGTAGAATCGCTTACAATCACCACTCAATTATTCATGGCGCTTGTAAGTAAATCGAGAAATATTGTTTGGTTTGTTTGAGATTTGTGTGCTGAGTGGAAATGTAGGTAATTTATGGTCAGGAGGTTTATTTTCAT
>CAKKXW010000002.1:44866022-44900068 GCA_920937365.1 Sphaerophoria rueppellii
AAGCTTCTGAGATAATCAGCCTCGTAACAAAAGGTAAGCGAGATGTACAGCGTTGGTAGATGCAGCCAGCAAGATGGAATAGAAAAGACCGATTCAGTTACAGCGTGAAATCAAATGAAGAATCACTCTTGCCAATCGCTGCTTCTTTGGACTTAGAAGGCAATTGAGTAGTAAAGTCCTCTCCCGAGCAACTAAAGTGACACTCTACAAAACCCTCATCATCCCGGTTTTCGTGTATGGTGCAGAGACATGGACCATGACAACATCTGATGAAAATTCTTCGAGGGAGTGGTCCTGTCTGCATTAATGGAGAATGGAGACGAAGATTCAACCAAGAACTGTACGAGCTGTACAGCGACATTGACTTAGCCAGAAAAGATAAGGTAGAACGACCGACGTAGATGGTTGCGACATGTAGAGCGAATGGAAAACAATGCTCCGACTAATAGAGTCTTCGAATCCAAACCGGAAGGCCGCCGCAGAAGAGGAAGACCGTGACTCAGGTGGAGCACACAGCTGGTAGAGGACTTAAACCAACTTGGCGTGCGGAATTGGAGACAGCTAGCTAGGGACCGAGCTGGCTGGAGAAGTTTATTGGGTGAGGCCCTGGAAGAATAAGAATAAGAAGAAGAAGAAGAAGAAGAAGAAGAAGAAGAAGAAGAAGAAGAAGAAGAAGAAGAAGAAGAAGAAGAAGAAGAAGAAGAAGAAGAAGAAGAAGAAGAAGAAGAAGAAGAAGAAGAAGAAGAAAAAAAAAGAAGAAGAACAGTGGTCAGGTTTAAATCAGGCGAATTCCTGACAAAAGCAGGGAAAAGTTTCAGGTCTGCCTTATGGTAGGTTTTTTTTTTGTTTTTTGGTCGAGAAATTGAGATACATACCTACAAATATTTGACTATCAAGAAACCTGTGTTGACACTTAATATTCTGATCATGAAATTTCATTGATTTATCCTTTTCGGTCGGTGGCTCTCGTGCCGTTACAAAAACGATGGCAGACTGTCGAGGACAGCTCCATTATTCTTATCATCATTATATAGCAAAGAGGCGATGACATGATAGCGATTGATGTTAAATAAAAAACATCGTATTCGTAAGTTTTGTGCTGCATGCCAGCAATAGACCAGAGAGAAATTTGTGCTTCCAAGCACGCGAATATACCTTAGTGGAACGAGGGAATGTAATTTTTGAGAAAAAAATAGTATATCGTTCGTTCATTTAAAAAATAAGTCAATACAAAACTGTTATATTCTATTCTATCGTGGGAAATAAAAGTCTTCATGCTTAAGGATAATCTTTTTATGAAATTTGAAGCCTTTAAACTAATTCTGAAAATTTCTATCGTGGGAAATAAAAGTTCTTTTGAGATTCACGATTGGAATTTCTGTTATTTTTTTTAAATCGGAACAAGCATGGTTTTTGTTTCCATTTTAAGGTTCCAACTTTCTCACTTTTCGCTATCGAAGAAACAACAACGTAACGTAACCAACAAGTGACAAGCGACCGTGTGTTTTCGTAATTAGTGTTCTGAATTCAGATAAATGTTCATCTTTTCCAGCCAGCCAGGCCTTTCAGGAATAATCTGTGATATCTTTCCTATCTGAGAAGAAGAATCTTCTTCTTTTGTTCTAATTCATCATTTTGTTTTCTTTTTATTAAGATTTATTATTGTTTAACCAGCAGTTGTCAGTTGTCAGCTGTCAGATGAATGTGTCATATTATATTTTTTGTCTTGCTTCTCGCGAAAATAGTGTTTTTATTTGGTTTGAAAAATAGTATTTTGATTTTTGTTCGCCTCGTTTTTACTTTTGTTTTTACTATTTTTGTGTCTGACTGTTGGTCTACCACCAAAAGAAACATGTTTGCGATCTGTCAGTGACATTTAACGACGTAATTTTTCAATGTCATGGAGGAAGAGCCACAGAGTGGCACTGTGGTTTAACTTGTCTCATGGTATACCACCCCATTGGTATTTCGAACTCAAATAAGTAGAAAAATACCAATTTAATTTTCAGAAAAGTTTCGTCAGATTGTTTATGTATGTGTGTTTGTAGCAGAAGCATTGATTGATGCTGACTGTTAAGAAATAGATATCGTGTCGGTCGTAGGGATGGCATCTCCTGATGATAGCTATGGTCGGTTCTATCTTTCTTGGAGTGCGTCTAAGTGGCCGATTTATAATGCTGACGGGAACAAGAAGTACATTTATATCAATGTAAATTGTTTAATTGAATTAATGATTGTGATTTTAAGGCGCTCTAACCATATCAGATCTCTAGCCAGAGGGCAACGTACGCCGTTTATCTCATCATTCATTGAAAAAAGAAACATCTATCTGCTAGATTATTTTTAATAGCTGAAGGGAATACTTGAATGAAATTGATTAGATAAATTTATTTAAAATGATATTTCACTATAAAAAGGAAGCTAATTAGGAAGATAAGAGGGCGAGTTCTTAAGTAAGTTGAAAATGGGCATATCTGTTGTTGATGATTCTTAATTAAATAAATTTACTGATGCTTTCATGCTGGTGAACGTCTCTCTTAAATTTGAAGGTTATTGGTTTTAGCAAAGGCTTTGAAAAAAAAAAAAACAAAAAAACAATTTTCTATTTGAGTAAAAGTACAGAAACTGATCTTAAGCTCCAGAGAACAGTAGAGAACGAGACGTACTTCTGACAGTGCAAATTGATCCTGAGGAAGCCGTCTTGGACGATGATTTCTTTGTGATTGAAGATCCGCAGGAGAAAGTGGAGACAGTTGGCGCTGCTTTCCAGTGTATAAGGCGAACGCTTGCCCGATCAACTTCATCACTTCTACCTGAGGAATGATATTCCGCACTGGCGATCCGAGAACCTTGGTTTCACCCGCTTTGATGACGACTTCTTAGCAAACGCTATAATCGCCGAATCGGGACCCAAGACCCTTGCTTATAACGAAGGTAGAGTTCCAACTCATCTTCGATTCAATAAAGAATAAAAAGTCAGCAGGTGTCGATGGTATATTCAACATTGTACTGAGACATTTACCAATTGAGGCAATAGACACCACTCACCACTTTGTTCAACAATGCCTTGAATAATGCATATTATCCAGAGCGTTGGAAGACAGCTGTAGTTCATCCTCTCAAGCAAAAGGGAAAGGACAACTCCAATCCGTCAAGTCTTCTACCAAGCATCAGTAAAGTATTCGAAAAAATCATCAATAGAGCTCTGATTAAGTGGGCTACGGACAACACAATAATTCCGGATAATCAGTTCGGGTTCAAGGCGGGACTTGACACCATCCATGTCGCTCGTTTCCGATATTCAATGGAATAAGTCCAAGGAACAATGCACGGGTGCTGTTCTGGTTGATTTAGAGAAAGCCTTCGACACCGTATGGTTAGAAGGCTTGTACCTAAAACTCACCAGACTAGGCATCAGTAAACCATTTTTGTATATGCTTTATGATATGCTCAACGGTAGAAAGTTTGTTGTCAAAAGTGGCAATGTAACTTCTACCACCATCTTTGAAATTAAAAACGGTTTTCAACGAGGAGCGGTCAATTCGCCGACTTCTTCAGCATTTACACCAGCGCGGCGATCTGATAGGTAGCATAACTAACGCAATTGCTTATGCCAACAACCTGATTGCGTAAGGAACAGCTCAAAAGGTTGAATTTTATTAGAATTCTCTTGCAGCGTGACTTCGAGAAGGTACAGCGATACTGTGACTACTAGAAACTGAAGATAAATGTCCAAAAGTCGGAGAAAAATTTTGTTTCGGACTCCGTTGGCTAAGGCTTCGCGTGATACGTGTAAGAATTGACGTAAGATGGTTATTGTTGATCCTCACGGACAGCCATTGACGAACAAAAGTGTAGTGAAGTACCTCGTTATCTGGTTGGACCAGTACTTGTATTTCGACAATCATATAGATGCTGCTCTGACTAAGGCCAGAAGAGCTTTCGTTCTGACGAAACGTCTGTTTTACAACAGTCGGCTTGACCCTAGAGTGCAAGTAATTTTTACATGGCCGTCATACCGCCGATGACCGTTTATGGTTGTCCAGTGTGGGTCAACGTTGCCGCTTCTCAAATGGAGAAGATTCGGGTGTTCGAGAGGCAATATCTCGGTTTGTATCGAACACTGGAGTCTTCTTATGTACATTACTATTCTAACGAGGTTCTATACAACGAGGCAACAGAATTGACAATTTCGTGATAAGACTTGTTCGGGGCCATATGGGGAGAGCTATGACTTCGATGAATAATTTGATCTTTGGGGCATTCTATCCGAACGACGAATATTTTTATAGTGCACGCTTACGCGGCTACATTCCACCAGAGGCATTCATCTATCTAGATCAGTGCGGCATGATACAGGATAGATTCGCAGCACCGCTTATCTACCACGTCAGGCGTAAAACTTTATAGACCGGCGGGCGACTCCTGTACGAACGAGGCATCCTAGCTCGTGATGGAGCGGAGCTGCTTCGGTTCAGTAGGACTGTGCTTGAACAGGACCGCATTGATAGGGTTAAGCAGTTTTGGTGGCTTCAAACTGCATTTGACAATAGGTTGTCCGGGGTGGGGTATTTTTGCCTTGGCCGGCTTACATATTTGTTTAAGTTTTAGGTCTTAGGTTTAAGTAGAGGAGGTATGGTGGCACTATAAAATATCATATATAAAAAAAAAACATAAAAAAAGAATTGAAGAAGTAGGAAAGATCCGGAAAATCACATATGGTTCATGGCAGGAAACAGCGGCAAACCAAATGCATACTTTTAATGATCGGAATAGGTGGAAGAACTTGTTTTTTTTATTACACACTATCAGAATTGGTCGTATAGGCTTATAGCAAGCACCATCTTACGACCAATGGTTTGCCAACACAGGACTATGTTATACCACCGGCTCATCGCTTAGTGTGGTGTTAGTTGTTAGTAAGCACATAACGAAACTAAAACAAATCACACAACACACATAAATAATTAACATAAAATAGAGACAAAAAAAAAAAAACATTACAAAATCAACATAAAACATTAAGAAAGTGGAACACTGGTTTTCAAAAGTATTTTAAGTTGATTTTTACTTAAATTAAAATCAAAAAGTTTTGAGTTCCAGTTTATAAGTTTACCCATACGTGTCAAAGGCTCATGCATTCAATAATTTGTACGGTGAATATGGATCTTAATGAAATTCTGACTACGAAGATTATAACCTCCCCCTCGAGAGCAAAACAAAATTTTACAGAGAAGGTCAGGAGCATCAGTGACTCCAGTTATAATTTGATGGAAAAATACAATATCATTATTATTTCTTCTCTGTTGTAGTGTTTGCATATTAAGTATTGACAAACGATTTTCGTAAGGAAGGGTATTTAGGGGATCAATCCACTGAAATCCTTTTAACAAAAATCGGGTAAAATTCCGTTGCACGGATTCCAGTCTTTCAATATGAACATCATATAAAGGAGACCACACCTGCGATGCATACTCTAGATGGGGACGAACCAAACTGTTGTATAAAACACAGGTCCTTAACAGTAAAAACGCGAGCTAAAGTGTGGTTTGAAATGACATAGTCATAAGATGAAGCATGAAGGTGAACCTTTTTTAAGAGGTCATTGTTTGACACTTTATCGGGTTAAGATTTAAACTGTTCTTTTCACACCATTATGTAAAGCTGTTAATATCATTTTGAATTAAAATGTGATCATTTGCAGACGTTATATTTTTATATACCTTCATATCATCAGCAAAGATGAGCATTTCACTATTATTTACACATAACGGTGCATCATTGATAGCTAATATAAAGAGAAGGGGCCCCAGATGGCTCCCCTGCGGAACACCTGATTTGGCCAAGTATGATTTAGAGTAAGTATTTCTGAATTTAACTTGATAAGATATTTTCTCAAGGTAAGAGACAATCCATGAAATTAAAAAAAGTGGGAAGCCGTAAGAGTTCAATTTAAACTTAATAATCTCATGAGTCCCGAATCGCATACCGAATGTGACTCAGATGAAGGTTTAAACTTTATTAACCAGGGCGATGATGATGATAGGAACAATAGCGCGAGTTCATTTTCGGAACGTGTTCGTTAATTTTTTCGCTATTCACCGTGTTACAATCAATCAACTAAATGTATCGTCTTTCAGTGCATTGTACAAAATTTAATTTGACATTAAATTTAATAGTTAACTTGCTAATTTTATTCCCAAATTATGCTGTCATTATTGTTTTCCACCCGAACCACTTCTTCAAACGAAAGGATTATAACAAAATCCGAAAAACAGTTTTCACGCCTTCAAATTCTTCCATGTCAACAAACTATATCAAGAGAACCCAATCAACACGGTGCTGAAATTTAATGAGACAATATGCAATGAATTCTTTTGACATAAACGAAAATTCATTGCTTGAAAAAAATTGCAAATAAATTTTGAAGAGTCAAAGAAGCAAATGGTTCCAGGTTTAACTTTAGAGGTTTACACAACGCACCATGCATATGGCAGAGGAAGCCAGCCTTAAATTTGAATGGTAAGCCCAAAGTTTTTGTGTACTTCTCGTGCTGATGGAACAACCCACGCGTGTCATAACCGTTAAATTATCCGCTTTTCATGTTCTCATCGTATGGTTGCACATTTAAAGGATATGTACGCTTTGTCGTTACAATAATACTCAACATACAAATGAACGTGTAGTATTCAAATCAATTACGTGCGCACACTGAGCATAAAAGAAATGCGTTGGCGATCATAACGAAGTATGAACATTTGTATGCAATTCTCCTTCGTTGCATTATGAAGTGTTGCTTTGGTTAAAAAAAAAAAACTAAGACAAATATTGTGATGCAACATGATGTTTCCAAGGTAGACATGAGAAACACATTATTTTCATAAGAAAAGCGTTCTTCCTTTTTTTTTTTAATTTACTCAGTTATTGCAGCAATTTTGAAATGTTCACTTACTAATTAGAATTCGTAAAATACAATACAGAACAGTAGTTAAAATTCAAATGAAGATATTCTTACTGTTGACCATAATTCGAAAAAAAAAAATTATGTGCACGGTGGTACGAACTTGCCTGTATTCCAAATAAAAACTCATAAAAAACATTTAAAAATAAAAGCATGTAGTTAAAATTCATAAATATGTACCTTAAAATAGATTCAATCTGAAAAAAATTGATGTCAAAAGATTTCTTAAGAAAATGTTTACTTCAAAGGCTTAAATGTATTTCTGTATTCTGTCTTAGACTAGAATTTTAGTTTTAGTTGCGAAGCAACAACAAGCCTCGGATACGGTCGGATCAACTGAACCATTGGCAGAATTGCCAGGAAGCCATTAGAGGTGCTGCCTATGACGTGTTGGGTTTCACGCGGCCACCAAAACGAAACCCCTGGTTTTTATGATGAATGAAGGCAGGTACATGAAGCCAAGCAAGAATCATATAAAGCAGCGCTGCATAGGAGGACGAGATCAGCTCGGGAGCTCTACAAGCAGAAGCGGAGAGAAAAACACAAGCTTTTCAGAAAGAAATAGAGAGAGCATGAAAAGCGATCGGTCGAGGATGATGAGAGACTAAAAAACAGGAATGAGGCTCGGAACGGAAGTTTTACCAAGAGGTGGAACAAATGTCTCAAGATTACCGAGCACGAACTGAAACTTGTTAACACACAGGGAAATATCGTAGTAGAGTCACAATCAACGCTGAGAATATGGAAGGACCACTTCTGCAGACTGTACAACGGCGATGACGAATCGAACTCCGCTGTCAGGCAGAATGAACCATTCAATGAAGACGACGCAAGCCAAGATTTCCGTCTACTTGAAGAAGTGAATATAGCAATATCTAAGCTTAAAAACAACAAGGGAGCGGATGGCATCACTGCCGAAATCTTCAAAGCAGCCGGTGATGACTTGGTAAGGAGCATGCACCAACTCATCTGCAGAATATGGTCGGAAGAGAGCATGCCCGATGAATGGAACCTCAGCATTGTTTGCCCGATCCTGAAGAAAAGAGACCCTCTAAGCTGAACCAACTACAGATGCATCAGCCTCCTAAATATCGCATATACGAGATAAGATAAGACCACCATCGATCAAATATTGACATTACGGCAGATCCTGGAAAAAAACTCAAGAACTCCAAATCGACACCTACCATCTTTTTTCGATTTTAAGGCCGCGTATGACAACACCTATAGAGAAGAACTGTCTAAAGCCATATCCAGTTTTGGCATCCCTACAAAACTCATTCGTCTGAGCAGGATAACAATGGTGATCTCGCGCTGCTCCATAAAAGTCGTTAATAACCTCACCGACCGCGACGCCTTCGATGTCAAAAAACGCTTTAGACAAGGTGATGCACTGTCATGCGACTTTTTTAACATCATATTGGAACGAATAGTGCCCGAACTCCCACGTCAATACTAGAGGCACTATCTTACAATCGCGTACGCTCATGACATTGAATCATTGGGAGAACGCAGCGTTATGTCAACAGACGTCTTGGGCAAAACGTCACGATAGACGCATATAATTTCGAGGTACTTAGGGACTTTGTATACCTTGGCTCCTCTGTGAACACGGACAACGACATCAGCGCCGAGATCAGACGAAGAATAACTCTTGCTTATCTCTGTTTCTTCGGGATAAGAAGGCAATTGAGTAGTAAGACGTCTCCTGAACAACTAAGGTGACGCTCTATAAGACCCTCTTCATCCCCGTCTTGCTATATGGTTCAGAAGCATGGACCCTGTGAAAAACGGATGAGAGCGGCCTAGGCCGGTTCGAGAGAAAAGTTCTATGGAAGATCTATGGTCCTGTCTGCATAAACGTTGAATGGAGGAGAAGATTTAACGACGAACTTTTCGGGCTGTACAGCGGCAATGACCTAGCTAAATGAGTGCAAGTCCAAAGACTCAGATGACTTGGTCACGTGGAGAGGATGGACACCAATATTCCAGCCCATAAACTCATCGAATCCACCCCAGATGGAAGGCGCAGAAAAAGACGACCAAAGCTCAGGTGGCGTGCAAAAGTTGAAGACTATCTCAACCAACTCGGCGTGCGGAACTGAAGACAGCTAGCTAGGGACCGAGCTGGCTGGAGAGGTTTGTTAGTTGAGGCCCAAGTCCACCCCGGACTGTAAGTAAGTAAGTAAGCAAGTAAGTTAGTCTTAGACTAGAATCGTCTTGGAAAATTGTGTGGTAATGTTGTTGTTATAAAATACAAATTTGAATAAGAGTTCACATTGGGTTTCTGCATTTTATTCATGGGAACAGAAAATTACACATTTGAATTCGTTCTCCATCTCCTTTCTTTTCTTTGGATTATTCTGCGTGGGTTCAGGAAGTGATACAACCTGATTTGATACCTCTTAAGTTTTTTCGAATAAAAATGTTTAGGCTATCGCTAAATTCGAATGCGAATGTTCATACTTTAAGCCATCATACATCACGAACGTTACACAATTTAAGGATGGGTACGTGTGGGTGCCTTCATATGTGAATTTTGATTAAAACTCAGGCCTAAGAAAGTCATCGATGAATTTTTTCAAATCAAATATTGTATGCTTTGTGTGATATAACTTTGCGATTTGCCTGGAGTTTTTGAGTCTGGCAGAAGTGATTACAATTTATGCATCTAGCGCCTCCGCATGAAAACTCTAACAAGTTGCAAAAATAAATTGACGGTAATTGGTTCTAGCAGACGTATTCGTATAAGATTATCATCAGCAATTGCTGGGACTCAATAGAGCTTGAACACGAATTTGAAGTGGATTTAAGGAGAGCGCGACAAATATGGAATAAACAAGGTTATGTTGCAAGTAGTGAAGGCAAATTGAATTTTCTTTCCAACAATAATGATGGCGTAAATAAGCACGATTCCGGTTGGTATGATTTATCTCTTCTCTAATTGTTTAATTTTAGTTTTACAAAATATTTAATAAGTAGAAGACGATGTTAAAAAATAATTATTTTAATTTTAGTAATGAATTTATGTCGTGAAATTTTTTACACAATTGTTATTCTTTGCACACAAATTTTGTGATTTTAAATACTACTAGCTGCTGAAGACTATTCGTATTAAGGAATCGAAACTTGACATCAGCAACACCAAGAGTAGATGGTGGGATGGAAAGTGCAAAAGAACGCGACAGTCAAATTAGGTCCATAAGAGAACATGACAATCAGCCGCGTTTAAGCTCGTTTATCATATTCAGTGCAACGATTATTGATTTGATGGTTCAAGCCTTCTAAAATGTTCGCGCTATTAGAGTTCTCTAGCAGCTATATTTTGATCAGAAGCTGTGTCCGGGGATGGAGTAATGCTGGAGCAGTAACTAATACGTTTAAGCAAACTATTGATTCTTAAGGTTTGATTAGGGTTCACAAACGACCTACACACTTTACTAACACGTCGTCAACACTTCTTGACATATTCTTAGCTTCAAATAAAGATAAGGTTCAATAAGGTTTTGATCAAATCTCGTTTGGTGGTTGTCTGCTTATTTTTGACTTTGGAAATTCCGATACAAGCATGCATAATAAGTCTTATTCTTTTCATCAGTATAACCGTATAAATCTCAACTCTCTCCATGAAGCGGCGATGTTAACTAATTGGGATTGTATCTGTAGCATCCCTAGCGTTGATGAGCAAGTCACACTTCCGAGCAATACGACTTCTGCTCCCCATACCAGATTTGTTCCTTTGGTAACGCGTAATTTACCTGACCAAAATTTCCCTTGGTTAACAAATCGCATTCATAATTTAATTAATGAAAGAAATTCGATGTACCTCAAATGGAAGCGGTTTCGAAATTCAATTTTTTGAAATTCTTACAAAGTCTCAAGAAACCAGGTCAGTTCACTTATCCGAACTTCAAAAAGAAATCATTTTTCTAAGACAGTAAGCTCTAAATTGCCTACAAAAAATTCTCTGGTATTTATATACCCTTTTTATGCCAGAGACACAGTGAGTGCATTAGGAAGAAAAGAAGGGGTTGGAAAGGAGGTGTCGGGAGGTGTCATTGTAATGACTGGGAAAGACAGAGTGTGGAAGAGAGATTCGCGTAGTACGGTTAAAAAATGATTCTCCATACTTAAGAGTACGTCCGAAGTTGGGCTCGAAAATAAACTGATGGGCATTCCTAGACGCGCGAGTATTACGGGCGAATTGTTTGAGAGGAGGAATGCAACTGGCTATTTCACTAGCGCAATTACCGTGAAAGTAACCATAAAACAGAGAGAGACACACAAACCGTTATGACGGTGTACCAATGAAGTAAATGAGTTAGTGATGTCTCTGTCGTCAATCATTCTTACTGCTCTTCTTTGTATACCATCCAACAGGCTTAAGTGTATTACTGGAGCATCAGACCAGGGATAGGAGTTGTTGGACGGATATAAGCCTTTTAGATAATAGCCAGATCAGACGGGAGAAAAATTTCTTGCACAGTCTTAAGAAACCCAAACATCTTGCGCCATTTTTGGCGACATCGAGTATGTGCTCGGTCCACAAGATGTGGTCAGTGAGGCACACACCGAGAATCTCGAAATGTTCGGTCTCATTGATGCAAGTGCCACTCATGGACAGTGGCAAGGGGGTATCGTATATCTTGCTTCAACGATACCAGACAGCATTGAGTTTTCGAAGCATTAAACTCTACACGGTTCTTAATTCCCCATTGGACAATGCTGTTTAGGTCAGAGTTTAATGAGCTTAGCATATTTTGCCGTTGCAGTTCCATATCCGAAGAGGAGGGATGTGAATCTGGGAACGAATATGAGAAGCTAAGGGTACTATCGTCAGCGAAACAATTTATTGGATTAGAAGTAACAGACAGGAGATCATAAAAATGAGAAAGAGAGTCGGAGACAAAACGGATCCCTGGGGCACACAAGCATTTATATTGTAGTTTTCGGACTTGAATCCGTCCAAAACAACTTGTATTGAACGGTTCGAAAGAAAGTTTCTAATCCAACGAAGAAGGGATTCATCGATAACGAAGGCACGGATTTTCGATAAAAGAGCAAGATGCCAGACTTTATCAAATGCCTTTGAAATATCAAGTGCAACAATCTTACTTTCTCCAAAACGATGTAAAGATTTGTTCCACTGTTCGGTGAGATAAACCATCAAATCACCATTGGACTTGTTTCTACGAAAGCCGTACTGCCGGTCATTAAGAAGCTTTCGGTCTTCGAGATATTTCTTAAGCTGATAGTTTATCAGCGTTTCCATGACCTTAGAAAGAAGGGACGTAAGTGCAATCGGACGATAATTGGAGGGATAAGAGAATCGCCTTTTTTGGGATTGGCTGAACAAATGCTGTTTTCCAACTGCTCGAAACGAGCCCAGAAGAGTAGGATAGATGGAAAAGCTTACGCAGGGGTTTTGCGAGCGTGGAAGAACACCTCTTCAGAACAATAGCGGGGATACCGTCCGAACCAGCGGATTTATTTATGTTGAGAACCTTAAGGACTCTCGCCACAGCACGAGTGCGAAAGAAGATTTGTCTCATGGAATCAATGACGCGCTCAAGAACAGACGGAGTTATGACACTCTCAGGTATTGAAGAGTTGGCGGCGAACTGCCTAGCCTATGTATTCCAAAGGAATAAATAATGGGCCTGTAGACCCTGATGCGCTCAAAAGAAACTCTTTATCTCAACCGAATAATGCTATATATCCATCAATTCTGAATTTACTTTCCATGCAACTGCGGTTAAACTAGTCCTTGGTGAACGAAACAAAGCAGAATTTTCCAACTGCTCCTCGTCATCTTTTCTTCCGGTAACATCTGGAGTCCCACAGGGATACATTTTTGGGCCCTTAATCTTCTGTATGTATATAAACTATATTTTCTAACCGATGTTTTCAGATGTGTTACTTTCAGTGAACTCCATCTATACGCTGATGACGCACAGCTCTTCTTTTCAAGGCCACTAGTTCTTGTTGAAGATGTCATTAGCTGTCTTAACGACGATCTAGACTACTCTCAACGATGGTCTTGTACCAATTCGTTAGTTATTAACACTAGAAAATCATCTAGAATGATTTATATATAAACATATAGTTCAAAGTGAACATTTTTCGTCAATTGTGCTTAATAATACAGCTATTCCGTTTTCGAGTTCCAATTTTGGTGTTCTTATTGACTCCACACTCAGTTGGGATGACCATATTAAAGAGAGAAAAGAGTTTATAGAGGACTGCGATCACTTTGACCCTCTAGTAATTTTACACCAGAGAGCACTAAAAAACTTCTTGCTCGTTCTCCTCTTATACCACTGTTCACATATGGATTTGAAGTCTTTGGAAAACTTGATTCAAATAATTTCTGCAAATTGACTGTTGCGTTCAACTCAATTATAAGATATGTATACGGCCAACGGAGATATGATCATGTATCTAGTTTAAAAAAAACTGTTACTAGGCTGTGATCTTTGAACATATCTTCATTACCGTAGTCTGTTGCTATTAGTTAAGCTTATAAAATACCGCTGTCCAACAAATCTGTATGACTATCTTACGTTCGTCAGGTCTCAGCGCACATTCAATATCATTGGTGCATTGGATTTGAAATGGAAAACTGGAAAATTTGGTTTTCAAATGAAAAAGTGGAAAATTTCAAAATGGGTTTTCGAATGGAACATAGACAAGATTTTCGATAGCAATTTTTGACGCTTCAAACGTTTAAAGCTTATCTGGGAAAAAATCTATTCGTTTCTCTCGAAAGAAGACATGGTGGTTCATTTAAGGTGAAAAGCACCGATTACTTAATTTCGATCAAAGAGAGTCCCTGTTTAGTCTTTTCTAATGGATGACAGTTTCCTCAACGATTAATTTATATTTTCCATGCAGGAACACGGACTGTTTAAGCCTGATTGTAAAAAGATAACTTTGAAAAGCAATTTCATCTTCAAAGCTACTCCGAATAGGTGGAAAGACTTTTTGGTCATCTATACCGAACAAACAGGGGAAAACCTGAGATGTTTCGTAACTTTTCATGTACTCAATTATGAGCTTGCCTCCGAACTCCGACATGAAAGGACTATAAGCCCAAGTAAAGCTGGGAAAAACATGTCTACGAGTATTTGAAAAATGGCAGTTGCAGAAGCTAAAGTTGTATCTCATAAGAAGATACTTTGGAGGTATTTATTACAAAGATATTATCATGACATTGTGAAGGTTTAACAACTCGAAAGAAGATCTTTTTCTCAAGTGCCCCAGCAAGAAGACGTTCAATCTAATATATAAAATTCTTTTGTTATTCAGTTTAAATGTTATACTCCTCCGAAACGGCTTGACCGATTTTGATGAAATTTTGTTTGTTTATTTAGTAGATATTCATAACTAATTTTTAAACACCTAAGTGTTAACGGTGGTTCACCCAAACATGTTATTTTTAAATTTTTACCCTAATTTTAAGGGAATATTGGAAGTGCTGTAGATTTTTTACAAGATCAACGAAGCTGTTCATGTGATATGGCCAGGGTAGCGCAGATACAGGATAGCGGGGAGCAGTGCAGTGTAGCATGTAGCATGTAGGATAGCGGGCAAAGGGAAGGTACCGGGTAGAGTAGTAACGTTGTAGCTGGTAAAGGGACAGCGGGTAATAGGGTAGCGGGAAGAAATTGCGGACAGCTGGATAGCGGAGAAAGACTACCAGGAAAGATGGAACGTCAAAGACGATTCATAAAAATATTCATCCTCAATATGGGGAAAAATCGTTTATGACGTTTTCGGGTAGATTCTACCGATTCGTTTGGATTTTCTTTGTGGTTGATTTCGTATAAGAGCTAAATATTAGATAAATCTTTATGTTTGTAGCTGAAATAATTTTTTTGATGACTCTTAAAGCTTTTCAAGTCTAACTATGGGGCAACGTGATAATTGTGAATACACCCACGAAATGGCCGTAACCTGGGATTTCCAGCGGGCGACAAATTTCGCTGGGTGACTCTCAATTCACGAGAGAGAGTAACTGGCGAGTTAGCAGGACCGCGAGTATCTGGACACAAGTGGTTCTCAACAAAGCCAATCATGACTGGCTGTTGATGACGTGTCCAAGATCCGCCACTCCACATTGGCTGAAAGTCGGGCGAATTGGGAATGATGCAAGAGGCGATTCAGAACACAATGGGTCTGAATCGTCACTTGATCTTGAGATTTAAAAGCGACCAGTTGGGTCATAGTGAAAAATCAATAAGGAAAAGTTTGAAGAGTGATCGAGAAGAATAATTTGAGCATTTGGAGAAAGTTCAGAATCTTGAAAGTAGAATTCTGTTGATTGGATTGGATTTATTAGTTTGGACAGGAGACAACCAAAGAAAATCTAAGGAGTTGGTATAGTATCAGGTGCTTTTCGATTTATTTCGATTTTTGTTATATTCTTTTGATTTTTAAATTTTGATTTTTAACTTGTGAGAAATTCACGGAATTTTCCGTAAACGACTTTAACGGTCCATCTTTCCCTCTTGTTAACTGTTCTTTAAAAGCCTTTGTTAAAACCCTAATGAGTCGAAAAGACTTGGTTTTTAATCCTGCTTGTAAGGTTTTCCAAGCAATAAAATATTAAAACTAACTCTAATTTTTTTATTTTCCACTCGTGAAAGAAAATCATTTTCATTATTTTCATCGTCGGGTCCGCTCCGAAGGTTTGTAATTTCCTTCTTCACCAAAAAAAAAAATTGCTGGCGTCCTTTTTCATTTTTCAGGTGAGACGCTCCTGGATTGATCGAGAAGTAAGTTGATTAGACTTTAATTAAGTGACTTTAATCAAAAGTTCAATTAAAATCATTTTTCATTTGATTGTGACCCACCCCCTTGCTGAGCTAAGCCGTGGTGGCAATACTCATTTTATTGTGCACTGTTCTTTTTTTCCTTGCCAAGGGTCAAACAGCTGTCGGATTGACATTTATTTCAAACGTGCTACTAATTGTCATTCCGTTTGCTTTTGCTCGGTTTTAAACTAATTTTTCTTTCTCTCAATTTAACTGTTTTAATTTTTCTTAATAAAATAAAAGTCATTGGCCATTTCGGCAAAGAGAAATAGACAGCAACAGGTCTTATGTATGAGGCAGTACGAAGTTTGGCGGGTCAGCTAGTACATTATAAAACATACATCAACTTTAATTTAGCTATTTTAGTTTTAATTGTTATTTAAACTTTAAATTCAACTTACGACATACCAACGACATAAAATTTGTAGTTTTAAAAGACTTCATAATGTATCCATGAATATATATATTTTTTTTAATAACAAACCAAATCCCGAAAACTTATTTCTTTATTCAGTTTTGTTATTTGCACCAAACCAGAAAACCTTAGAAAATGCCCTTATATATTTCCCTTTAATTTTTCCTCTTCTAAACAGTCTTCGTTGATTCGAACACGTTGAAAACAATTTCGTTTGTTGGAATCGATAACAAAACACATTTCTCGTTTTTCTTCTAACACACGAACGTTCTGCTACTGCATTTATCATTCTTTCAAATTTGGATCCCTACACATCAGTGTCGAGCTTTCAACCAATGTCCCTAACGTTGCCTCACTGCCATCAATTTCAATTACTCTACTTTCTGCTGTCGTTCGATTGATGACAGTTTCCAATATAAAAAACAAAAAAACCCTTTTGCTGTTAAGCAAAAACGCAAGCCAATAAAAGAAGAAACCCGAGTCATGTGGATTCAATTTCAAGCCATCATCCCAGTTTGTTACAGAACTGTTAAACGAGCCTCATATGCAAAATATACTCCATCCAACCAAATTCGTGTAACTCGATTCTCGATCAATATTGATTGCTTTTCAATCGTTTTTCGATTTGACAGTTTCCAATATCAAAACCAACTAAATTGAGAGAATGAGAAAACAACGTCAGATATATAGAGAGCTGACTTTTAATTGAATCGTTTCGGAGAAATGGAGCACAAAGGAAAACATATTGGACAGTAGTATACCGACCGATCGACCATGGGGAAGTGGCGTTACACAAGAGACTCACGCCAGCTGATGTAGGAAAGTGAGAATTGGGCAACTACTCTACTTTCAAATGAAAAATTGGATCTCAGAACTCAGATACAAGAAATAAGAGAGCAGCAAAAAACAAGATTTAAAGGAATATGACAAAATAAACGCTTAGACACGCAACACGAGCCATTCATTGTGCTGCATCTTTACACTCTATTTTCATCCCCAAATTGCTATACAGCGTTCGTCGCGTCGTGTGTCATGCTCGTGCTTCAGTCGGTCACACTTTGTATGCCCAGCCCAAACCAAGGTTCTCGTACGTAAGTGGGAGAATTTCTATCTTTTATTGATTTTCAGAAATCCGCTTATGTGCAAAGAAAGGGCTTAGGTACTCAACGACCATGTACCAGATCTTGTTGTCGCTTTGTAATTTATGCCTTTTATGGTGATATTGAGCAGAAAAGAAACAAACTTATATCAAGTGTGTATATGAACTGTACATAAAATTAAATAAGCAGATAAATACACCATACACAAACTTAATGTATGTTCGTAATGTGTGAAAGACTGTTAGCAAGTTTACGATTTTCTATGACGAAAGTAGTTTTCGCACTTGGGGCTTTTTAAACGAGTGGAGAAAGTCGTTAAATGGATAGGAAGGTATTGAGTCCACTTCAACAAAAAACCAACTGATTTAAGATCCCTCGAGGGTCAGAGTTTGTGTGAATCTGCTTCAAGTTTGTTGTTTGCAAATTGTAGGGATGTTTTTTTCTTGTTGTCCAAACAAATTAAATTCTATGGCATATTTGTGAAGACAAATTAATCAACTGCTTTCTTGGGAAGAAATAAATCGAGACAGGAGTAACAAGCAGAACAAAATTTAAGCACAAAAATATAAGCCAGCAAACATTAACATTTTTAAAACTGTTTAGGTAAAAGAAAAAAAAAAAATGTTCGAAAGAAGAGGACACAAGCGTCCGAAGAAACCTCTGTCTATTAACTCTTACTCTCTACCTCCTCGTGGTCAACATCGGGGGCCCAGTTCCTTCAACCGAAGAACAAAGAGAGAGACCACTAAGGCATGCCTCTTTTTAACAGGCGGCAGCGGAAGAACTCCCAAGATGGAATCAACGGTTGCGTCTACAGTTCCAGTCAGGATGAACTACTTAGTGAACACCTTATAGGGCTACTATAAGAAGCAGTTTAGCCAGCTCTCCGTCTTAAAGTGCGTCGGGGTGACTGCCCGGCCACATAAAGAAGACATGGTTCCGAAACAGCAACAAACCTCGGATACGGACGGAATTAACGATGACGACCCACGCAAACGATTTAGGGACAACGAATTTCGGTTTTGCACTTGAAATGTTAGGTCCCTTAACAGACCACGTGCAGCCAAACAACTAACGGAAGCCCTTGACTGCTATAAAGCAGATATAACACATATAACATCCAAGAAATGCGATAGGATGGTCCGGGGCCAAGTAAAATGAACAACTGCAATATTTATCACGGCGACTGCTACCGGGAACAAAATCAGCGGAAAAAAATAGCATGAGAAGAGCGCGATCGAGGAGATAGGGGGATGTCACAACAGAAACGAGGTTCAAAAGTTCTACAAAAATGTGAAACAAACCTCCAGGGCTCCAAGTTGTATAATGGTGATGACGAGCAAAACTCCGCCAGCAATACAGAACCATTCAATTTGGGTGCAGAAGCACAACAATTCCAGCATGCCATATCCTCAAAAAAGGAGATCCCCTAAACTGCACCAAGTACAGAGATATAAGGTTCTTTAACATCGCCCATAAGATCTTGTCTGCCGTGCTGTGTGAACGTTTGAAGCCCTCCTTCAACAATCTGATAGGTCCTTAGCAGTGTGGCTTCAGACCCGGAAAGTCCACCATCGATCAAATATTCACCCTACGGCAGATCTTGGAGAAGACCTAGGAACTTCAAATCGATACCTACCACCTTTTCATCGATTTCAAGGCCGCGTATGACAGCGTCTATAGGGACCAATTATATAGAGCAATGTCTAGTTTTGTCATCCCAGAAAAACTCATCCCTCTGTGTAAGATGAATGGAAAATTCACGCTGTTCCATCATGGTCGGAAAAAACCTAACGGACGATGCGTTGTCATTCGATTTCTTCAACATCATTCTTGAAAAGATTGTGCAAAGCTCCCACTTCAACACCAAAGTCACAATCTTTCAAAAGTCCGTCCAGCTCAGCTATTAGGATACGCAGACGACATTGACATAATTGGAAGAACACAGCTTGATGTCAGTGGAGCGTTTGTGAGTCTTGAGGCGGAGGCCAGGAAGATAAGTCTAGCGGTTAACGAGAGCAAGACCAAGTTAATACTGTCGACAAGAAAGGACCACCAACATCGACGTCTTGGAGCAAACGTCAACATAGACAGATTTAACTTCGAGGTAGTTAAGGACTTTGTCTACCTGGGATCCGCTATTAACACACACAATAACACCAGCGTTGAAATCAAACGAAAAATCACTCTTGCCAATCGCTGCTTCTTTGGACTTAGAAGGCAATTGAGTAGTAAAGTCCTCTCCCGAGCAACTAAAGTGACGCTCTACAAAGCCCTAATCAACCCGGTCCTAATGTATGGTGCAGAGATATGGACCATGACAACATTTGATGAAAACGCTTTGGGCTGCTTTGAGAGAAAAATTCTTCGAGTGATATTTGGTTCTGTCTGCATTAATGGAGAATGGAGACGAAGATTCAACCAAGAACTGTACGAGCTGTACAGCGACACTGGCCTCGCCAGAAAAGTGAAGGTCCAACGACTTAGACTGTTGGGTCATGTTGAGCAAATGGAAAATAATGCTCCAGCTAATAGAGTCTTCGAATCCAACCCGGAAGGACGTCGCAGAAGAGGAAAACCGCGACTCAGGTGGAGCACACAGGTGATAGAGGACCTGAACCAACTTGGCGTGCTAAACTGGAGACAGCTAGCTAGGGACCGAGCTGGCTGGAGAAGTTTTGTTGGGTGAGGCCCTGGTCTGACCTGGATTGTAGCGCCACCATAAGTAAGTAAGTAAATGAAATACTACGAATCCTGATAATTTTTAAATACAAATGAAGTATACAAAATTTACCCAAGAAGGGTAGACCAAGGCGCCCTGATATTTAATATTTGTTTGTACATTCCTTTGTACTCTCGTAGCCTTTGACAGCTGATATCTTAATCGAGGCCAAGAGATCCTCAAGATTCTGAATACCCGCATTTATCGTAGACAACAATTGGCATAACCAAGCTAAAACACTACCCCGACGACGTCATACGGGTAAATCAGTTGCAGGTGATCCTAATATCCAAGAAAGTCCGTGTGCCCAACACCATATACGTAAGTATTCCTATAGTAATTTTCTAAGAAATAATGTTCATGTTCTCTTTTCCTTAAATTAAATAAAATTGAGTTTTATAGATGAACCTAAGGGATGGTCGTTTGTTTTATAAAATCGAAAAAGAGTTCCAATGTGACGCACATTATGTCAATAAAATCTGAACATTTGCATTTAAATTTATTGATTTTTCTAGAGAAAATAAAAAATCACCCGATTGCGTATAATTTTTATTACAAAAATAAAAATTATTAAATTGTGTTTATATATTTTTTAATGTTTGAATAAAAAGAAAGGATTTCCAGAAAATTCAGAAGCTCTTTTGAATAGCTATTAAATTTGATAAAAAAAAATATGAAAGTCCCCATATGCGAAACCAATGAAAATTCAACAAAAAAAGCTTTCTGTATGTGTTCTTAGAAGCAAGCAAGCGAAAACATTCTACTTCTGCCTCCAAATGCCTCTTAGCATTTTTGTAATCTCAATAAATGTGAAGAAAATGCCGAGCTAACCTCTTTTTAGTGTTTGTATTACCAGTTCAATGGGAGGGAACAAAATGGAGTGCTTCATCTGTAACGACTTCAATAGTGGTGTTTCAGCTTTTATATAACCCATCCCTGAACGCAAATACGGTGCTAGAACAACAGCATCCTGTTCATTTATACAGATACAGCTCAATAAAAAAAGATGAAAGTTCTTTTATCACTTGGAAGAAAAAGTAAAAGGAAACGAATTTGTGAGTTTTTGTTTTTCAGAGAGCATTGGTGTAGCTTTTATTTGATTTCTTACGGTTGATTTATTTTCTTTTTCCTCTTTTATTGAGAAAAGCCATAAACATTTTCACGAATCTTCAATTTTGTCACGAAACACAGCATTGGAAATTGATATCTTAAAGTTTATTTATTTCTTTGGTGATTTTAACTCTTTCTTATGGTATACCATAAGTTCTATGTATACATAGAACTTTCGAACTCATATAGTTTTTAATACTTATTTTTTGAGTGTCCATTTTAATCGAAAGTGTTACAATAATAGACTAGCATAACATTTCGCAAGCTTTGAGAAGCCTTTCCAAAATTTTGAGGAAACACTTGGTCATCAACCAACCAAGGCTCACGACATCAAATATAAGAAAAAAAAAATCGAACTTACTACCGCGCAGTGAAAAGTTGAGTAATTATTTGTAGGATTTTCAGAGAGCACACAAACGACACACATACCTAAAAAAAAATATATAAACATAAATAAATTAAAACAAAGAATGCACATATTTGGATGCGGATTCGTCATGCGAAATCGGCTTAGAACAAAAGTCATGGATCTGAAGCCGACGAGCGAAACCTCGGCTGGGAAACAAAAAGCACATGACATGATCGCCTGGCTGTAATCCGCATCAAGGCCACACAACAAAACATCAGTATAATATGTGCACCCGACCCTACCGATGATGCTGAGGAATCTAGCAAGTAGGATTTTTACGACCCCCTGGTAAAGCCTACGGAGCAGAGTACGACGTCAAAATCTTACTCGGAGATTTCAATGCAAAAATCGGGAAGGATAAGTTGGAAAGCACAGCCTCCGCGAAGTTACAACTAATAACGGCTTCCAAATAATTCATTTTGCTAGCTCGTAATACGGTGATAAGTAAAACTAGATTTCCAGGACGAAAGATGTACACAGCAACCTGACCAAATCAACCATGTGCTAATCAGCGCAAAGCACGCATTCAACATCTTGAACGTGCGTACCTTCTAGTAGTGGCTAAGTTTAGAGCTCGACTATCAAACGACAAAAAAAAAAACACGTGCGGCCCTAAGGAAGAAGTTCAACATCGGTTGCCTTGGCACTCCGGATAATGCCAGAAACTACAGTGAGCGCCTGAGTGAGCGACTCTCCGCCGTCCTCCCAAATACCACAGATGTCAACACCTTGTACAACCAATATTACGAAATAATAAACAATGTAGCCGAGACCACCATAGGTTACCAGCCACCCCCGAAAAAGAACCCGTGGTATGATGATGAATGGGCGTTATTGAAAAGAGCGCCGAAAAATGCACGTTTTTAGATGCTGCAACGGAAAACAAGAGAAGAGTATCGAACAAAAAAGAGAAATGAGAAAACGACCCTGGGAAGAAAAAAAAATAGCATCCGCAGTTTTTCAGCTCAAAGATCTAGAAGAGTCTCGGGCCAAGAACAACTGCCGGCGTTTCTTTTAGAGGTCAAAGCAATTACCTTCTGGTTTCAGAACGGGGACACAGGCTCTTCGAAACAGTGAAGGAAACCTAGTCACCCATGCATAGGGAATTGTAGATATTTTCAAGCAGCACTTTCAACAGCTGCTTAATGCGCAAAATGTCGAGCGGGCTAATGACGAAAGAGAAGCAAGACTAGTCAATGAAGACCCAGTCCCAGCCCCCAGCGCATAAGAGGTTGATAGAGCCATCCAAAAGCTAAAAATATAACAAGTCCGCGGGGTCGGATGGCATACCTGCGAAACTCTTTAAATATGGCGAAGGTGTTATGATGAACCGCATGCACCAGGTCATCAACAGAGTGTGGGGGGGAAGAACGCATGCCCACTGACTGGTCGATCGATAAGCTCCATATGTCCCATCTACAAAAAAAAGGCGATCCGATGTCATGCAAAAACTACAGCGGCATATGCCTGCTGAATGTTGCATATAAAATCCTATCCAACGTACTGCATGAGCGTCTTAAATCTTTCTGCAACACAAAAATCGGCACGTTCCAGTGTGACTTTAGCCAGGCAGTACAACGATAGACTTAACATTCACACTGTATAAAATCCTGGAAAAGACCAACGAATTTCAAGTCGAAACCCACCATCCTTTCATCGACTTCACTTCACAGCTGCTTATCATAGCATCCACTGCCAAGAGCTTATGATGGCAATGTCTGAATTCGGGATTCCGAACAAACTGATTCAGCTGTGTAGCATGACGCTAAACAATACGCAGTGCAGTGTGCAAATGGGTAACAGCTCATCCTAGTTTTTTCAAACATGCGCAGGGTTTGGACAAGGAGATGTGCTGTCATGTGACTTCTTCAAAATAGTCCTGAAGCAGATAGTGCTCAAGGCAGGTGTGAGCACGGAAAACACTATCTTCAACAAATCCACCCAGCTCCTAGGCTATGCGGACGCAATTGACATCATCGGTCGATCCAAGAGAGCTGTGCTTGAGGCGATTGAAGAATTGGTGAAACTCGTTGGTCTTCAAGTGAATGAGGACAAAACAAAGCACATGCTATCAACCGCCTTGGACAAAACGTCACTGTTGGTAGCAGCAATTTCGACGTAGTTAAGGAGTTCACTTACCTTGAAACAAACATCAATTCCATAAAACTCCTCACTCGAAAGACAAAGTTCTGCTATACAAAACTTTGATTTTAGAATAGGACTGGCTCTACGGCGCCGAGCGTTGGGCAATTTCGAAAGAAAAATTCTTCGACGGATTTTCGGTCGAGTAATACGAATGGAGAAGAAGGTTCAACCGAGAACTGTTCGAGCTGTACCAAGATGTGGATGTAGTCCACAAGGCCAAGACATGACTACAACATTGGCTCGACCGCATCGAGCGAATGGACGACAACGCTCCAGTCAAGAAAGCCTTCTCATCCCAGCCCCCAGGTTCGAGATGGCAAGGAAAACCGAACTTACGGTACAAAGACCAAGTGACTGCGGATGACAGAGCGCTTGGTTTCGTCGACGGGAGAGTGCATGCGAGGGACCGATCACGATGGTGATGGCTGCAATATCTCAGCTGAGATCCTTCATGGATTTTGAGCCGGATAAGTAAGTAAGCTGAAAACAGAAATCTTATGAGCCACAACGCTCTAGATGACTGGGTCTAGTAGAGTGAATGAACACCAGTGCTCTGGCCACTAATTTCGACGAGTGAGTTTCGTAGATTTTTTTTTGCTTAAGGGATGTTGAAGGAGTTGCTTTAACACAGCCTTGTTTACAGCTTTGTTTACAAACTTTTTACAATTAATTTTAACTTTTCACTATCGGCCTATTCTGACAAGGAATCAAGTCCTAATCCGTGCCTAAAACCACTTCAGCTTGCAAACTCTCTTGTGACCATACCTTACAGGTAGGATAATTGTTTGTCTGCATTCTGCCTGCATTTAACAATAGTTCATGTGACTGAGCTGTACCATTAATTTCAATATAATAACATCACTCTTTTTGTTTTTATAAACCTTATAAGCGAAGCTCTACACATTTTTATACATTCCATAAAGGACAAATGTATTCCTTCTACAAAAACTCAACTCTTGCTTAAATAATACACATACATATACAATTTTCTACCTCGATAAATTTTTTAGTAGAAAGCAAACAAACAAAAACAGTATTGACGTTGCCAGGTGGATTTTTTTTTATTTTCTATTTCTACTCTGTAATTTTTTTCAGAGCTCAACCACTTTTATTTTCCATACCGTAAAATGAGAACAAACTTGATGGAATTTAGTGCAAGGAATTTGCGTTTATCACAAAATATTTGACAAATCATGTCTACATTTTTGGGATATTAAATTTTTCAGCGAGCGTAGGTACAACAATTTTCTTTACATCACAAAAAAACGAAAAACTCTGAAAAAGGTAGCCAAAAAGGTGAGTGCTGAGTGCTCAAAAAATGTCAATATACGAGAAAATGTCGCCAGAGGCACGTTCTAAACCTAATAATAATGATACGAAGATTCATTGACTCAATTACGAATTCTCTCGGATGCAACCTGCTGTTCTGCTATGCTACTGCAACGATTCGATGTCGTTTGTGAGTGTGCATGTGCATCTTCTCTTGTTTTTAAAGGGTAGTCTTGCTTTTACAGATGCTGTGACACGAAGCAATTTGCCATCAGTATCTACGAAAACATATTTTCACATGGCAAATGATACAAATAGAAAACAGAACCGGCAGAGAATCCTAGAATCCGAAAAGTCATTTGAGAAGAATAAGCATAAATAATCGCTTTACAGACACATAAGAGGGGCAAATACCTGCGTCTCCAGAAATTTATGACTCCATCTCCATGGCTGGAATTTTCACCATTAAAATTAAAACCAGATAACATCTGAGACAGAAATAAAAAAAATATATAAGAAAAAAAAATCAATAGAAGACATTGTGTACATTAGAACACCTCCCCTTTAGCAAATATTGTTGGGGTTTGGCAAGCAGGATACGACGGCAACGACGCGACGGTGGATTGTATTTTTGTTAAGTTCTCATGTTTTTCAATGTTGGAATTATCATGGGTATGATTCTTTCTACGTCAGAGGCGTACGAACTTGCTCCTGTATTCCAAATTATAACTCACAAAAAACATTAAAAAAATAAAAACATGTATATAATGGAAATCAATAAATAAAAATTAAAATTGAAAAATGTACCGCAAAAATAAAATTCTGAATGAATTTCTTTTTTTGGAATCAACGGTGGCCTCTTCAGTTCCAGTTAGGCCAACTACTGAACACTTTTACGGGCTACTTTAACCTATTTGAACCCCAGGCCGTATAACGATCGGTTTTCCGGCTCTTGCACTTCGGGTCACATCAAGTGCCTGGTATTCCAGGTTGGGGTGACTTCCCAACAACGTATAGAAAAACATTTAGGCAATTGCGAAGCAACAACAGGCCTCGGAAGCGGACGGATACACTGATATCGACCCCAGCAAATATTTTAAGGGCAACGAATTTCGGATATGCACGAGGAATATTAGGTCCCTTAATAGACCAAGTGACGCCGAACATTAAGCGGCGACACTGAACTGCCACCAAGCAGCCATTACCGCTCTACAGAATATGCTATGGGATGGACCGGGCAAAAGGAGCATGAGAAACTGCAACATCTCCTATGGCAATTGTTACCAAGAGCAACAGCACCGGCTCTTTGGATGTAGATTCATCGTGGGAAGCAGACTCAGGCAAAAAATCTTGAGCTTCAAATGTATATATAATCTCCAACCCTCTTTATCATTTTTATTAATGATCTCTTGTCTGTTACTTCTAATCCAATAAATTGTTTCGCTCACGATAGTACCCTAACCTTCTCATATTCGTTTCCAGATTCACATCCCTCCTCTTCGGATGTGGAACTGCAACGGCAGAATATGATAAGCTCATTAAACTCTGACTTAAACAGCATTGTCCAATGGGGAATCACTGACCACCTCTTGTGGTCCGAGCACATACGCGATGTCGCCAAAAATGCCGCAAGATGTTTGGGTTTCTTAAGACGGTGCAAGAAATTTTTCTCCCCGTCTGATCTGGCTATTATCTATAAAACCTCAATCCGTCCAAAGCTTGGGTACAATTCACATCTCTGGGCTGGTGCTCCAGCTACTTACTTAAGCCTCTTGGACGGAATTCAAAAAATAGCTGTAAGAATGATTGGTGATAGAGAATTCACTGATGCATTCACCACTTTAGACCACCGTCGTAACGTTTCGTGTCTCTCTCTGTTTTATCGTTACTTCTACGGTAAGTGCTCTAGAGAAATAGCCAGTTGCATTCCACCCTTTAAACAATTCAACCGTAATACCCGCGCTTCCAGGAATGCCCATCAGTTTACACTCGAGCCCAACTTCGGTTGTACGCTCAAGTATAGACAATCGTTCTTTAGCCGTACTACGCGAATGTGGAACTGTCTTCCACACTCTGTTTTTCCCGATCATTGCAATGTTCAGGAATTTAAAACCAATGTACACCGGCACCTCCTCTCTAGCCCCTTCCTTCTTTCCTAAAGTACTCACTGTGTCTATGGCATAAAAAGGGTGTAAAAACCTCTTGAGTGTGTGCTCATTATAAAAAAAAAAAACAAGCGAATGCATCACGACAATCCGAATCAAGGCTTTATTTGGCAACATTAGCCTTAAATGCGCGCATGCTCATACAGAAGAGGAAAAGGACGACACCAAAGACGAGTTGTACGAGCCCCTCCACAAAATGTATGAACAGTGTCCTTTCTATGACATTAAAATTGTCCTCGGCGATTTAAAGGCAAAGCACAGACAACTGTTCTTTGGTGGAACAGTGGGAAAGCACAGACAACACAACATCGTATTCAGGCTGATCGATTTTACTGAGGGGCGATATGTTGTAGTAGCAAGCACCTGGTTCCCACATCTCAACATCCATAAAGGTACATAGAGATCTCCTGATCAATCAACCGTCAACCAGATTGATCACATTGCGATCGACGGAAGCAATTGTTCAGCATTCTCGATGTTCGAACATTCCGAGGAGCCAACATCGACTCGGACCACTACCTCGTCATAGCCAACGTACTGCTATGAATATCCCGACAACTGCCAAATCAAGGAAATGCTGCAAGAAAATTCGACGTCGGATGACAGCAATCGCAAGAGATTGCATCAAATCATCTGTAAGATATGGTCAGAACAATGCTTCCCAATGATAACCTCAGCATTGTTTGCCCGATCCTGAAAAAATTGAAATCCTCTAAACTGGGCCAACTACAGAGGAATCAGCCTGCTTAACACCGCCTAGAAGGTCCACTCTGCCGTAATATGTGAACGTCTGAAACCTTTCGTCAACAATCTGATTGGTCCTTATCAATGTGGCTTCAGGCCAGGAAAGTCAACCATTGACAAAATTTTCACGTTGCGGCAGATCCTGGAGAAAAAACCTATATGAACTCCATATCGATATCCGACACCATTTCATCGATTTTAAGGCAGCTATATGTTTAGTTATGGCATCGCTGCCAAACTCGTTCGCTTGTGCAAAATGACGATGGAGAACTCACGCTGCTCCATTAACGATAGCAACGAGCTTACGGAATCTTTCGATGTCAAAAAAGGATTCAGACAATGCGGATTCAGACTGTTATGCACTTTCTTTAACATCGTTCTTGAGAAAATATTGAAAAACTCCACAGTCAACGCCGGAGGCACTATCTTCAAAAAGTCTATTCAACTTCTCGCGTACGCCGATGATATTGATATTATGGGAAGAACAAAGCGTAATATCAATGATGCGTTTGTGAGACTTGAGACAGAAGCGGTAAACATGGGTTGAGCGGTAAAGGAGGGAAAAACGAAGTATATGCTGTCTTCGAGGAAGGACACCCAAGATAGACCGCTCGGACAGAACGTCACAATAGACGCATACAAATTCGAGGTAGAAGAGAAGTCTGTCTACCTAGGCTCCGCTATAAACACGGGCAATAACACCAGCGCGCGCCGAGATCAGACGAAGAATAACTCTTGCTAGTCGCTGTTTATTTGGTCTTAGCCCTCTCTCGAGCAACTAAGGCAAAATTGTACAACACCCTTGCCATACCAGTCCTGCTGTTTTGTGCAGAAGCATGGACTTTCACAAAATCGGATGAAAGTGCCTGATGCTGTTTCGAAAGGAAAGTTCTTCGCGTCATCTTTGGCCCCGTGTGCATTGAAGGGGAATGGCGAAGAAGATATAACAGCGAACTTTACGGGTTGTACAACCACATGGACCTAGCCAGAAGGGTCAAGGTTCAGAGACACAATTCCTGAGGGACCTAGAAGGAGAGGAAGACCGCGACTCAGGTGACGCACACAAGTGGAAGAGTTTCTCAATCAACTTGAGAGTGCAAAACTGGAGACAGCTAGCTAGGGACCGAGCTGGCTGGCGGAGACTGTTGATTGAGGCCCAAGTCCACAGCGGACTGTAGCGGCACCTTAAGTAAGTAAGTAAATAGACAAAAATTGGTAGAGAATACATAATAGTTTGACAAGCATCATTTATTCAAAATTGATTTCGATATGATGTTACAGTTGACGACATTTAAAAGTCAAGAAGCTCTGACTGAGTGTTTTTGTTAAGGTGCATGTACTCTAAGATTTCTGACACAATTCTTGATTCTTCACTCTTAGTCGCTTCACTATTGCTCTGGGCTTGAACTATAAAGGCTTAAGTCTGTCAGCATTATTCCTTGACGCCAACTTGGCTCATACTTACCTAACGGTTCTTTGGTAGACTCCGTTTTTTTAGAAGGTGATATTACTTTCCTTTTTTTTAAGGTACGCACAAGAATAAACAGACGAAAAGTCTGATAACTTTTGCTTATGCGATGGTGTTTGTTTTTGAGGATAACAGAATTATTCTCGTCCTGCACACAAATCACTCACTTCCATACTCTTAGAATTTTTTTTTTTTTTTTTCAATAAACCGTGATCTTACGATGTGCCTTTTTTCACAAATTAAATTTTTTTGACTCACGTTCATCAACGCCATAAACATTTCATCAAAATATGACTCACCTGCAAATAAAAGAAAAAAATTGGTACGATCAGCAAAAAAACATTATAAGAAAAATAATATTAAAAGTCAGAAAAAGCAACATTAAAAAATGTCTTTTTTTCATTTATTGAAGTCAAAATTGATTTGAACTTGTTAATATTTCCAGGAAATATCTTATTTCGTTTATAATAAACTTTGCTGAGGGTTTTCAACCTAATGGTACTTAAGGTTACCGTTCAAATGTATAATACGCTCGAAAAATCTAAATTAGTTGGTGTGATTACTTGACACTGAACAGACAGGAGAGCCGAGACCACCATAGGTGGAGAAAGAACCCATGGTATGATGATGAATACGCGTAATTGAAAAGGTCGTCGGAAAATGCACGTTTGCAGAAGCTGCAACGGAAAACAAGAGCAGCAAGAGAAGAGTATGGAACAAAAGGGAGAAATGAGAAAAAGATCCTGCGAAGTAAGAAAAGAGCATCCGTAGTTTTTCAGATCAAAGATCTAGAAGAGTCTTGAGCCAAGAACAACGCCCAGCGATTTTTAAAAGGTCGAAGCAATTAGTTTCTGGTTTCAGAACGGGGACACCACAAGCTCTTAGAAACAGTGAAGGCAACCTAGTCACCGAAGCACAGGGACATATAGATGTTTTCAAGCAGCACTTCCAACAGCTGCTGAATGCGCAAAATGGCTAGCGAGCTAATGAAAGAGAATCAAGACCAGTCAATGAAAACCCAGTCCCAGGCCCCAGCGCAGAAGAGGTAGAAAGAGCCTTCTAAAAGCTAAAAAATAGCAAGTGTGCCGGGTCCGATGGCATATCTGCGGAATTCTTTAAACATGGAGGAGGTGTTTTTATGAAAAGCGTGAAAAGCGAAAAGGTCATCAACAAAGTGTGGGAGGAAGAATGCATGCTCACTGACTGGTCGATAAGGTCCTTATTATGCCCCATCTACAAAAGAGGCGATCCTACGCCATGCAAAAAATATCGCGGCTTCATGTTGCATACAAAATCCTATCCAACGTACTGAGTGAGCGTCTTAAACAGTTCTGCAACACAATAATCGGCAATAACACCAGCGCCGAGATCAGACGAACAGCTAATCGCTGTTTCTTTGGGCTAAGAAAGAAAGTGAGTGGAAAAGCCCCTTCTACAGCAACTAAGGTAAATTTGTACATTGCCCTTATCATCCTGCTGTATGGTGCAGAAGCATGGACCCTGACAAAATCGGATGAATGTGCCTAAGGCTGTTTCGAGAGGAAACTTCTTCGGGTAATGTTTGACTACGTGTGCATTGATGGGGAATGGAGAAGAAGATACAACAGCGACCTTAACGGGATTTACAACGACATGGACCTACCCAGAAGAGTCAAGGTTTAGAGACTTAGATGGCTCTGTCATTAAGAACGGATGAATACCACAGAAATGCTTCGGCCCAGAGAGCCTTCGACAATATTCCCGAGGGACGTAGAAGGAGAGCAAGACCGCTACTCAGGTGGCGCACACAAGTGGAAGAGGGCCTTAGTCAACTTTTTTTTTTTTTTGAGTGCAAAACTGGAGACAGCTAGCTAGGGACCGAATTAGCTGGTAGAGACTTATGATTGAGGCCCAAGTCCACAACGAACGGACTGTAGCACGAACTAGAAGGTACACATTTGTTTTAAATTTCTTTCAACTGTTTACCGTCGCTACTAAAATTCAATGCCTGTTTACTGTTTGGTGTGAAAGGAATATCAAAACGTAGGGATTTCTTTTAAGCAAAGTTCCGTGGCTAACCACTAGTTAGATGCGTAGGTTCGTATCCTAATTCGCCATAAAAGTGTGGCGTGGCCGCGTGGTTTGGAATTCGACTGTCGGCTTCGGTCCATTTTCATCCTAAAACAGTTTCGCTTACTTCGAAGACAAAGGCAGAACTTCTTTATCTTCATTAATGTTCAGACAGAAATATACCTTTATTCCTTAAAATTGGATTTGTTAAGCATATAAAAGGGGTCAAAGATTCAAAAGCAGGTCCTTTTTACCGAAGAAATGGTTGCTACTACCACTACCCCAAGCAATGCTTTTACTCAGACCCCGCAAGCTAAGTGCAATTCTTTGTGGGATTTGTCGTTAAAATCCTGCCAAATATACATTTACATATATTTTTTAATTTCTCTGAATGTATTTGGTGTCGCATCTATAGCTTTTCGCCTTTGAAGACTTTTTTCTTGTTCTAAAGTGTTTATGCGCTTTTTTCGTTTAAACTTGTTCATGATGATTATTTGCCTTTAGCCATTGAAAAAATTGAAAGGCGTTGTGTCACCATAAACATAACGCATCAGTCGTTTGGATGGCTGGTCAAAAGTCTATAAACAGTTTCATTGGGTGGAAAATTTGAGTTAATCGTCGGAAACCACCACATAAAAAAAATTTGTCTTGATACTCAACTGCAAAGTAAGAAAGTCCCAGAATGGAAGCAATATTGCAAATAAAATCATACAACTCATGAACAAGACGACGGAACACCAAGAGTACCGATACCGATTCGATTGATTCAATGAATTTATTTACATAAAGTTGCAAACTGTGTTTGCCTCCCGATTACGTTTGGTTTCTGAAACGCTTGCTCTTTTGATCTTCCTGTTTTTGTTGATGTCTGATGCGATGTTTCATGTTTCGACCCAATGAATTCGTTGGTTTGTCTGTCTCTGTATATTGAATTGGAAAATCGAAATTCGAGCACGCACAAGTTCATTGGTTTCGATTATACGTTTACTAAGCGAGCTAGATTCGATTTGCTTTGTGATTTTCATGGTTTTTTTTTTTGGTTGAATTTTGGTGTTATAATTATTGTTCGAGTTCGACGCATATAATAATATTTGCATGAACGACGTTGGGGGTAGGTATTAGGTATTACCCAGAGAAACAAAAATTTATCATGGTTTTACAAACATTTTACTTCTTTGATGCTGTGTTAGAATGATTTGTATTATTTGAAGACGATTGATCTGATTTTTTTTTTGTGCAACATTTACTGATGTTTATGTTTAGATAAATTGCGTGACGAAAACGATGTTAGATGTTTTATTAATCGTCAAAGGAAAACGTTGTCCAAAAAACGCACATAACTATTACGATTTAGGCAGGCACTACGGTCACATCGCACATTGGGGCAAAATTACCAAAAAGCTGGCAATAAATCAAAAACGAAAGTTAATAATTTCCTGTTTTTGTTCTTATTTTTTGATAAAGTGATATCCAATTTATTAAAAAATAATAATTTCTTTTAAGATACCTCTTAGTCATCACAACGTAGCTTAATTGAAGCTTGATTTTTACTCTTCTGAATAAGGAAAAATATTGTGTTTTTTTTTTCATTTTTGCATAGCGGAAAATTTTTTTTTCTTATCTTCAAATAATTTTTAAATATTAATATGGAACCTTCAACTTCGGGTATGTAGCAATGTGCAAACCACAAGAAAAACCGAAAAAAATAAAAAAAAAATGTAAATTAGAGAGGAAGTTCTCTTATATACGTGTTTTTTAGGAAGTTAGAAAGTCCTGTAGACTTAAAGTTGTGTTCCGGGTGAGCCCGGGTTATAATGTTTGTGTCATTTAAATGTGTGTTATGTGTACTCTGTTTCTGAAAAAAAAATCCTACTACTTTTCTGAACTTTTTGTTATACTTGGATTTCTGTGCAGTGGCACTTTTTTCGTTATTTTTAGGAATTTCTGCAAACACGTTCTTTTTAACTAGAAAAGACCTTATTGCTATAATGAGATGGTTTGAGAGTAGTTCAAGAAAAACAACTCATTTTCTTAAAAGACAAATTGATCGAAATGACAAAAAAATAGTAAATAGAGTGGCGCGACAGCTCTTGTAGAACCAAGGCCTTAGGTAGGTAGGTAGAAATGGCTGTCCTACTTCGCGCAGGACACAATTAGCGCTGAGTGCGCCGTTTTGGTGCCATACCTCGTGAGATTCTAAATGGATTTGCAAGTGGGTTCTGGATTATGTATGTTCCGCACACACAGTCCTATATATGAATTGGTATTATTCTCCTACCCTACGGCCTATTATCTCATAGTGCCATTTAATGAGGGAGAAATAAAGAGGGGCGGGAGGCGCGTATTATTGAGGTAAGAGATCAGATCTTTGATCTTGAAATCTGCGAGTTCCTCAATGCCGTTGAAGAATTCTTTACCTAAATGGAGTGCTCTTTTCCTAGCCAGGGCTGGACAATGGCATAGAGATCGGAAGAGCGTTTCTAAGTGGCTTACTCTCATCAACAATTCTTTAGTTGCGTGTGAAGAATTGAGAGAACCTACAATTTTATGCCGATTCCGAACGGCAAACTTGAGAAGCACTTTTTCATGACAGATTATACTCCTGGAAGTTTTGTCAGTTCTTCGCAAGAGGCAGTGTCCGTTAAAGATGAAATAAAAACTATGGGTACGAGT
>CAKKXW010000002.1:44920635-44932071 GCA_920937365.1 Sphaerophoria rueppellii
GAAGATAGTGCAGAACTCCAACGTCAACACCAGAGGCACTATCTTCCAAAAATCTGTTCAACTTCTCGCGTACGCCGTTGATATTGATATAATGGGAAGAACACAGCGTGATGTCAATGGCGCTTTTGTGAGAATTGAGACAGAAGCGGCAAAAAAACGAAGTCTATCCTGTCTTCGAGGAAGGAGGTGGCGCACTCAAGTGGAAGAGGACCTCAATCAACTTGGGGTGCAAAACTGGAGACAACTAGCTAAGGACCGACCTAGCTGGCGGAGACTGTTTATTGAGGCCCAAGTCCACAACGGACTGTAACGCCACCTTAAGTAAGTAAGTATATTGAAGGCATATTCAAGTTAATCATTGTTTATTGTCCTTTTCTTAGTAAGAAATTCTTACTACAAAAGGCACAGAGTCTGGAAAGTGTGAACGAGTTTTAGAAAGCTTGGCCTTATCGAATCTTCGACTTAGGCAGAGTATTCATTTTTATGTAACAATATTTTTCTTCAATTGCTTAGTTTATGTTCAGTTTCAAACGAAACTAATCCGTTGAATTCAAAACTAATTAGGTATTTCTTTTTTTCATGTCTTCCCTTACAAGGATTAACGAAGAAGAAAAAGAAAGAACAGCCAACGAGATAGTAAAAGTTTGAAGTACCACTAGGAAATTCTTGAGTTCTTTGTTTGGAAACTTTTTCTTTGTTTCAAAAAAGAAAATGACAAAATAAAAAGAAATAAGAATAACTCTCAGTTATTCTGCTATTGCTGTCAAAGATAGTCGAAAAGTTACTTTTTCAATAGGAAAAGTTTTCACACTTCCGTTTCCACATTATGCTATTGGATTGGAAATAAATGCTAATTACGTTTCATAAGAAGTTCCCCGATGTGCCATTCGAAAATAGAATCTATAGCCAGTTTGAGGACAAAATATCACATGACGTCAGAAGTCTGTATGATCGTATTGAAATATGGCAGAAACTTTGTTTACTTGTGGTTTCTTATTATAGAAAAAGTAAGTTTGTCGTGTGTTACTGTTTTTGTATTTAATACAGTTGGATGAAGACAACGTGAATACGTTGTTGATTTTTATTAAAATCAAAGAATTCGAGCACAGTTCACTAGGTATCTCTTTGGTAGCAGCTTACTAATATGGTATTATTTATCATTAACAAATATCTCTGTACCGACAATTTTATTGCATTAACATGTGCATTGTCACCACTCAGTGTCAATTATTAGTAATAAAATCGACGTTTGTTGTTTCTGCCAATTGAAGTGACATTAGTGATCATTAAAGTTACGTAATTTATGGTTTCATTAATCTATTATTTATTGCCCCACTTAGTTTAACACCGCATTGGCATAGTAAATCATTGAAATCCGCAACTGTTACAGAAGCTGCAGTATTCGTGCAATGGAAAGATAAAAATTTGGCATATTCGTTGTGCTTTGGAGAGAATTAATTTCATTTCGATAAACAGTTTTAAAATTTCATTTAGCTTTAATTGATATTATTTGCATATTTGGTATTGAAGCCGGTTTGTTTTTCATTTACATAGATAACATGTACTTGTCTACATTGATATTTCCAAGGACTTTGTTGAAAACAGGGTGGTTGGTGAGTGAAAAAGAGTTTGTCTGAAAATGCGTTTGCCACCTAACCTATGGACATTCCACAAACAAATGACACAGAGAACTTTAATTTTTTTAGGAATTCATCCTTCATTGGCAGTAGTTTATCAGAAAATCTTACAACAAAAACGTTTCTATGGGGGTACCGTTTCCTAATAAAATCAAACATTTACTAAATTTACAGTCAACACAGTGGACTTCAACCGACAAACTGTCCACGCATCGGCCGAAAACATCATAGCCACTACTTTTGGGATTCACAAAGTGTGGTCCACATGTCTACTTACTTACTTACTGAAGTTTGCGCTACAGTCCGTTGTGGACTTGGGCCTTAATCACCAGTCTCCGCCATCCAGCTCGGTCCCTAGCTAGCTGTCTCCAGTTTGGCACTCCAAGTTGATTAAGGTCCACTTCCACTTGAGTGCGCCACCTGAGTCGCGGTCTTCTTCTCCTCCTACGTCCCGCGGAAATAGTGTCGAAGGCTTTCCAGGCCGGTAGAACTTTCCTCTCGAAACAGCCTAAGACAAGGTCCATGCTTCTGAACCAAACAGCAGGACTGGGGTGATGAGGGTGTAAAAGCCCTCTCTCGTGCACCTAAGGTAAATCTGTACATTTTACCTTTGTTGCTCGAGAGAGGGCTTTTCCACTCAATTGCTTTCTTAGCCCAAAGAAACAGCGAGTAGCAGTTCGTCTGATCTCAGCGCTGCGCTGGTGTTATTGCCCGTGTTTATAGCGGAACCTAAGTAGAGAAACTCCTCTACTACCTCGAAGTTGTATGCGTCTATTATGACGTTCTGTACGAGCCGTCGGTGTGGGGTCCTTCTTCGAAAACAGCATATTATTCGTTTTTCCCTCATTTACCGCTAATCCCATTTTTGCCGCTTCTGTCTCAAGTCTCACAAAGCCATTGACATCACGCTGTGTTCTTCACATTCTCTGCACTATCTTCTCAAGAACGCACGACAGTGCATCGCTTTGTCTGAATGCTTTTTTGACGTCGAATGATTCCGTAAAATCGTTGCCAACCTTGATGGAGCAGCGTGAGATCTCCATCGTCATTTTGCACAAGCGAACGAGCTTGGCAGGGATGCCAAAACTAAACGGACAGCATTATTCAGTTCGTCTCTGTAGATGTAGATGAAAAGATGGTTGGTATCGATTTGGAGTTCATAGGTTTTTTCCAGGATCTGCCGCAGCGTGAAAATTTGGTCGATGGTTGACCTACCTGGCCTGAAGCCACATTGATTAGGACCAATCAGATTGTTGACGACAGGCTTCAGACGTTCAATTATTACGGCAGAGGATCTTGCAGGCGATGTTGAGTAGATTGATTCCTTTGTAGTTGGCGCAGTTTAGAGGATCTTCCTTCCAGGATCCGGCAAACAAAGCTGAGGTTCCATTCATCGGGCATGCATTGCTCTGACCATATCTTACAGATGATTTAGTGCATGCTCCTATCTAGCTCGTCGTTTGCTTTTGAACAGCTCGGCGACTAGACCATCACTCCAGCGGCTTTGTTGGATTTCAGCCGTGATATTGCCGATTTTACTTCTTCTAGGTCAGGTTCACGGAATAGTGGACTAACATCGTGTCCGATGAACGGCTCCTGTCTGACGGCGGTGTTTTGTTCGTCGTCACCATTACACAGTCTACAAAAGTGGTCTTTCCAAATCCCCAGCATTGACTGCGATTCTGCTATGATGTTCCCTTGTTTATCTCTGAGGGCATCGGTTCTTACTCAATGACCTTGAGCCAGCTGTTTAACCTTCTGATAAAACCTCTGAACTTCATTCATGCTGTTGGCTCTCTCTACATCCTCGATCTGACGCCTCTCATGCTCTCTCTTTTCCTGTTCCTGTCTCCTCTTCCGCTCGTAGAGCTCACGAGCACCAATGCAGCACTGCTTTGTATGCCTCCTGCTTGGCTGCATGGGCCTGCCTGCATTTTTCTTCAAACCAGGGGTTTCGTTTTGGTGACTGTGTGAAATCCAGCACATAAGAGGCCGCATCTCTAACTGCTCTCTGGCAATATTGCCACTGGTGTTCGATATTTGATGTTGGCGGCATAGGACTCCTTAAGACGTTCCACATGTCACTTGAAGATGAGCAAAACGGTTCTAGTGTCATTTTATTAGGCCTATATCATGTCAAATTGAAGAAAAACCAGTTCATTTGATGAAAAATTTGCTTTTACACCATTAAACATTGTCTGACATATCCCAAGACCAAATTTGTAGATTTGTCGAAATGGTCTCCGCCACTGCGATTTTTCAGAAAGGGTTTAGGATATTGGAATATCGATCAATAAAATGGAGTCATTGAAAAAAAAAACTAAAAATTTTGTTATTCTTTTGTAAACTAAGTACTTTCCGGGCCACCCTCGAACAAGTCGGCGAAAATTAAATGAAAATAATCTTTCTATCAAATTCCATTGGAAATAATTATAACAGTGGACGAAGAGGTTGGGCTCATTGAAGCTGCGATTGCATTGCAAATATTATCTGCACAGTAAACTGCATCCGCATCCAAGTGAATAATAGTGCACATAATGAACATGGAAAATGGAGGAATTGTAAATTGAAGTTCAAACAAGCAATGAAAACCAAACAAAAATTGCACTGCAACAGTTAAAACAAATTCCTCAAATAATTTATAAAGTACAGCATGTACTGCATTGCTTTTTCTTGTATTCATATTTTTTTTATTTTTTGTAAACTGTTTGTGCGAGTACTACGGTAGCGGATAGAATAACACTGTTAATGCTTAATTGCCGCTGGTTTAACACAGCTTTTAGGTCGTACATCAACTTAATGTTCTCTGTTTCGTGTTTCTGTTGTCGGTTCGAATGGTGTTATGTGGTCGGCGGCGGTGTGGTAGCGGCCTGTTAGGTCAGAATTGACAGAGTATAATCCAGTCTTTTTTCAACGATGGTCTTGCCAACCCTTAACGGCGTAATTCAATACCTTTTCTTTTCTTGTTTTAAAATTTTGTACATTAAGCAATTAACAAATCGGATTGAAAGTGATTAATTCACGAAGAGCTGTGGAAAGCGAACTACCACAAATTACCAACTATGCCAACGTTGGGCTAATGATAGCGATGCACCGATCTCTTTTCGGTTTCTGGATGGCAAAGTGCATCTTTCTAAACGAGCATCCCATCATTGAGTTGGAATTACTCACATTTCGGGAGTTTGAGCTCAGGTTATCGCAGTTTATTGATAACCCGTCATATCTTTTTATGTGAAGCAATCATAGACGCATGCATGATATGTGACTGTATAGAGTGAAGTAGGTAGTCATTTGAATGACAATAAGCATATCGCTCAACCCATGAATTGCTTTCAGCTCCAGCATTTTTGCTGCCGAATAGAGCTAACTACACATACAAACTATGAACCTAAATCTGAAGCTTTCATCTTTACAACTGAGTCACACTCACAACAGAACATGAACGAACAACAAACACATAAAATGGAATGACCATTTAGTATTCTAATGGTGCAACTATTAATGGACATGGAATGCTAATAAACTTACTCACGATCTGAAAGACAAAGATACATAAATGGAACTAAAGAGATGGAAACAAAGATGTTGTGTACACGCGGAATACATTTTATTATATGGAGCAGTAACGGCTACCTAATCTTTATTTCATAGGTTTGATTGTTTTATGAGTGCACAATAAATCACTAGATGTTTGTTGGTCTCTATTTATTTTTTTATTTTTGCAAGACAACCGAGGACACACAAAACACTTAGAAAACTTGCTGAAAAAATATTATCTATATGGTGGGTTTCATTCATGTTAAGTTCAGACAAAGCCCAAAGGGGAGGGGGGTCTATTCCCCTTTTAATTGATTTTATCACTTATTTTGTAAACAAAAAATAATATTAAAATCAAGTGCTTCGTATACAACGCGCGCCGTGCTCACCTATCCTTTTTGTAAGGCCAACAACTTCTTCTTTCATTTTCTTTTAAATTAAATTGTTTGAAAAAATAGTTTTTGAAAAACAAATTTTTAAACTAAAAAAAAAAAAAAAATGAAAATAACAAAATCGAATTAATTAAAAAAAAAAAAAAATAATTATTCTAAAAATTCAATGCTATTTTTAATTTGAAGTCAAAACCAGGATAAATGTAGAAATATCTTCTCGTTTTCAAAAAATTCAAAAGAAAAACCAAAACAACTTTTTCTAAGGAAGGCTTATGGTGCCGCTACAGTCCAGGTCGGACCAGAGTTTCATCCATCAAACAGATCAAAAAGAGGTAGGTCTTTTTCTTTTTGTTTTTTATAATAAGCACGCACTCAAGGGGTTTCATTCTCTTTTTATGCCAAAGCACAGTGCGAGCGTTAGAGAAAATGGGATAGACGGAGGGGGTTAAGGATGAGGTGTCGGTTAGCATTGGCTTTGAATGCCTGCGCATTGCAATGACTGGGGAAGACAGAGTGTGGAAGACAGTTTCACATCCGCGTAGTACGGCTAATGAACGATCCTCTGAACATGACCGTATGACCGAAATTGGGCTCGAGGGTGAACTGATGCGCATTCTTGGAGGCGCGGGTATTACGGTTGAATATCTTAAGAGGAGGAATGCAACTGGCTATTTCTCTAGAGCATATACCGTTAAAATAACGATAGAAGAGGGTGAGGCATGAGACATTACGTCGGTGTTCAATTGACGTAAATGTCTCAATGATGTTTCGGTCATCAATCATCTTAAATGCTCTTCTCTGGATGCTGTCCAAAATACTTAAATAAGTTGCTGGAGCACCAGCCCAAATGTGGGAGTTGTACTCAAGCTTTGGACGATTTATCAATTTGTGAAACATTGAACTATCTCCTATTATTTTTTTAATTTTAATTGGAGTTTGATCTTTTTTACCATTTTGTACAAAGCCTTTGATTTTAAACATATTTTAAGTTTTTTTTTATTTTTATTTGTGTTCTTTTTTAGAAAATTGGCTTAGGAAAGTGTCATTGATCGCAACTTATCGCCCTCTTTTATTAATCTCCTTATCTTTTAATACTTTCCCACTAAGAATTTTCTATTTTATTTTTCGTAAAACGACTCCGGAACATTTCTATTGGGAGAGTTTTCCCAAATTTCCTATCGTAGAAACCTTTTCTCCAACAATTAAAAAAAATCGCTTAGTTCTCCTCAAAAGAATTTCTATTCTCGTGTGGATTTTTTCGTGTGGATTTTCTTTTTTTTACCATTTTCATTTAGTAAAATAAATTAAATGACTACGATTGCTGCAGAATCAGCTTGAATTAGTAGTACCACGGTTTGAGAGTATCTTGAAAGGTTGCCTCTTACTAAGTCATGTAATTAGTCTTGCAGACAGTTATAGTGGTTTTCTTACCAAAAATTGGTAAAATCAAAGATTACCGACCTATAAGCCTTACTTTCTTTCTTCTTAAAACCCTGGAGAGAATCGTAGAATCTCACATAAGGAGTATTCTGACAAGATTCATTTCAAGGAATATACCCTAGCTACCTTCTTAGACGTAGAAGGAGCTTTCAACAATGTCCTCACTGAATCCATCGCAGAATCACTTCAGTATTGGGAACTACATTAGAAGATGGATAATATCCATGCTAAGTAATAGGAGGATTCAATCAAAGATATGGTATTCAACGTGTACCAAATATGCCAGCAGAGGAACACCCCAAGGAGGTGTACTGTCGCCTCTTTTATGGTTTTTGGTTATGAACATTCTTGTGAAACTCGAGAGTGGTGGAGTGAAAGCGGTTGCGTACGCCGATGATTTGGTCATTCTAGTTTCAGGAAAATTTCCAAGCATGATCAGTGATATTACTAATATGGCTTTGAAGAAAGTAAGCACCTGGGCTGTGAGCTGTGGACTAGGTGTTAAGAGTTACAAAACCGAGTTGATGCTTTTCACCACCAAAACCAAGGTACCACCTTTCACTTTACCTCGGACAAAGACTATCATTGTCTCCCATTGTTAAATATCTGGGCGAAATCCTAGACACCAAAATAAGCTGGAAGCTTAACATTGAAGAACGGGTAAGGAAGGCGTATGTCGTTGTAAGACCGATATGTTTATGGTTCCATTGTTTGGTGGCCTGCTCTTAACAAAGCTTACATAGTAAACAAGCTTACAAAGGTGCAGAGAAGTGATGTTTGCCCAGCAGATGCACTTATCGTCATCCTGGACCTTCTTCCGATTGAACTCTTTATTAAATATCAGGTGTCTTGCAGTATCTTGAGACTCAAAGAAATAGGCTGCTGGAGAACTAGATCCTACGGGCACTGCAAAAAACAAGCTTGATAACATAAGACATCCTATCCACAACCACCGATAACTGCATCCGTACCCTAAACACCTCAAAGAAGTTAAGAGTCTTGCTCACGTCAAGAATCGACTGGGAGGAAGGTGATGTGACGAAAGACTTCGACACAACTATCTTCACGGATAGTACGAAGATGGAATGCGGTGTTGGTGCAGGTGTCTTCTGTGAATAGAGAGAGTATATGCTCCTCTTGGAGTTGTGAAGGGCTATCTCCTGACCAAAAACACATCAGAAGTAAATCATAGGTGGAATAGTTTAACGAATTGCGTTTTATCTAGGAAAATCTGGCCCGCCTCTAACAAACCAAAATCAATCAATTTATTTCCAAACCAAGGCATGACATAGCCAGGATTGTTGCTACCTGGCACAGGGCATTGGCCTGTAGGTGAGCATAAGGCATAATTGGCTATACCACATTACTCTTTCTGCCGTAGCTGTGAGAAACAGGACGAAAAAGAAACAGTCCCACACTTTCTATGCCATTGTACGGCCTTGGCTAGGAAAAGAGCACTCTACTTAATTAAAGAATTCTTCAACGGTATTGAGGTACTCTCAGAATACATGATCAAAGATTTGATCTTATACTTCAACGCCTCCCTCACTAAATGGCACTATGAGATAATAGGGAAGGAGAATAATACAATTATACATAGGATTGTATGCGCGGAACATACATCATCCATAATCATAACCCATTTTTAAATCTATTTAGAATCTCACGAGGTTTGGTATCAAAACGGCGCACTCAGCGCTAATTGTGTCCTACGCGAAAATTTCTAACTACCTACCTACGAATCTTAAAAAGGCTAACTTCAACGGTTTCAAAACGCAATCTCAAATAAGACTTCTTTCTCGGAATCGAAATCTGAAAACTAAAAAGTCAGATGGGCTCGATAAAATTAAAAACATTTACATTAAAAAGTTACCCAAGGCTGGTCTTCTATTTTTAGTTTTTCTGGTAAATGCATGTCTAAAAACTCAATATTTCCCTACTGTTTGGAAATTGCCAAAGTCATACCAATCCAGAAACCAGGGAAAAATTCAAAAATTCCACAAAGTTATCGACCAATTAGTTTGCTTAGTAGTCTTAGCAAGATCTTGGAAAAGATATTAAAAACGAGAATAATTCAATTTACTGAACAGTTTAACATTCTTCCAAACGAACAATTTGGGTTCAGAGCATTTCATAGTACTACTCATCAGGCGTTAAGAGTGTGCCAACATGTTAAGAAGAATCGATTCCTCGGGAAATCAACTGGCCTTGTTCTCCTTGAAATAGAAAAAGCTTTCGATACAGTGTGGCATGACGGAATGGTGCACAAATTAGTTTGCTTGGGCTTCCCTGCTTATATAGTAAAAATTATTCAAAGTTTTTTGTTAATAACAGTGTTTTTGTTAATAACAGTAACTCAAATTCCTATCAAGTTGAACATGGTGTACCACAAGGTTCTGTGCTAGGGCCATTTCTCTACAACCTTTATACGTCCGATATTCCTAGGCTTCCCGAATGTGAACTGGCTATATTTGCCGATGATACTGGAATTTTTTCATCACATGAATTAAGTCTGAACATAGAGGCAAACTTAACCAATGCAATTGAAATTATAACCCAGTATTACTCCAAATGGAAAATCAAACTGAACTCAAATAAGGTACAAGCTATCTTTTTTACTAGAAAAAGAAAGTCTTGTTATCTTCCCAGCAATCAGTTGAATGTAAATGGTGTTAACATTAATTGGGAAACAAGTGTTAAATATCTAGGGATCTATCTAGACCAGAAACTTACCTTCAAAGAACATATCACCAAAACGTTAGCAAAAAAGGTATTGCAATTAAAGTACTTTATCCCTTTATAAATAGAAAATCAGGACTCAGTAACGATAATAAGATTCTTATTTACAAAGTAATCTTTCAGGCAATTCTATTGTACGGTTGTCAAATATGGGGAAATAGTGCAAAATGTCATATTAACAAACTGCAAGTATCCAAAAATAAATTACTTAAAATGATTCTCAATCTCCCTCGTTATCATTCTACTTCTGACCTACATGCAAGAGCGAATGTTGAAATGATTTGTGATAGAATCGAAAAGCTAAATAACAACTTTTTTGCAAAATGTGAATTTTCTGAAAATATATTGATGAACCAAATAATATTTTAACCATTTTTCTACCAATACTAAACATATAATCTTCATTGTTATTATTGTCAAAAATTATGTCATTTATTTATATACTTATTACATACATAACTGTTAGACTATCTTAATATTCGTTTTATGGTGTATTTGTTCAAATACAGTACAGCCTCGCTGATCCGGACACTCGCTAGCCCGGACACTTCAGTAGTTCGGACACCTCTATGTTTCGGACACTCCCAAAATGTTACCTCTGCAGTCCGGACAGCGTATTAAAATGCGTATGTTGAATGTATTTACATAAATAATTTGACTCTGTTCCTTGGAAAAACGTTTATTCATTCGATTGATCATAGTTGGCTCTGGAATATAAGACATTTTAACCGCTTTAAATTTACTGATTCGAAGTTGTCGTCGTTGATTGTTCATGCTCTATTTCATTGTGACTTTCTTTTTTATTCTGTAAATTAAATTTCTCATTGAAAATTTAAAACACAATTTATTATTTACAATGGCTTGTTTAAAGAAAAGGAAGCATGTTACATTGAAACTTACTGAGAAATGTAAGATATTGGATGCTATCGAAACTGGAAATCACTAAGGCAAGTAGCAGAAATTTTCAAAGTCTCGAAGTCAACTGTTTCTGAAATCTGCTCCCGGTAGAAAAATATCGAAAGATCGCGTTACCTTTATGCCATGTTCTAACGCTGCAGGAACTCATAAGTTACCCCTCTTAGTTATCGGAAAATCAGTCAATCCGAGGGCTTTTAAGAACGTTAATCTTCCAGTAGCATATAAAGCTACCAAGAAAGGCTGGATGTCTACAACAATTTTATTTGATTGGTTCAAGAATAATTTTATTCCAAGTGTGAAGAAGTTTTTGACAGAGAATAACATGCCTTTGAAAACACTTTTAGTTTTGGATAATGCCCCATCTCATCCTAAAGAAAACGAAATAAACTTTGATCCCAACTTCAGAGTCTTATTTTTACCACCTAATTGTACAGCAATATTGCAGCCAATGGATCAAAATTTAATGCAGAATATAAAGGTAGCATATAGAAAACAGCTTTTGGCCCACATTCTACTGGAAGATGATAAAAACATTGCAGCAAAAAAATTCAATTTGCGGGATGCTGTGTATCTTTTAGATTCAGCCTGGAAAGGTATCGGAGAGAAAAATATTAGACGTTATAACGACATGTTAATCCACCATTTTTATTCTGAGACTTCAACCCTAGTTTCAAATAAAGCAAAAGAAATCCTACTCTACCCCGTAATAGGTTTTGATTTTCACAAAAGTTTCCGTACAATAAGAGACAGTTTTTGAAGAAGTGTGAACCTTA
>CAKKXW010000002.1:44932500-44950048 GCA_920937365.1 Sphaerophoria rueppellii
TTTTTTTTTCATAGTCCATGTAATACTGATTTTTAATTCCATATTTATTTTTAACTGTTCATTAATCAGAGTTAGTAACTTTTTATTTACTAACAAATCATTATACTTTTAGTATAAAGTCACTAATTCGAAACATATGTACATATGTATCGAACCTTAATTTTTAGTCATAATGTACCTGATACTTTTTTTTTTTCTCATATTGAAGTTTCTTTTTGTATTTTTCTTCAAATTCTTATGTTTCCATGTAAATTTCAAATGAATATAATATTAATACTTCAGTAGAAAGACATGTGTTATCCAATATCAAATCTCTGTATATAAGAAACTGTGCGATAGCTCATCAAATGTAATTCATATACGAAAAAAATAAAGATTAAGATTAAGAAATGTTGAGACATAAAACGAAAGAAATTATACATTTTTATTTGTTTTCTCTGCTTAATATTGCAACTATTTTTTTTTTATTTGTTTATTTAATAGTTGAAAACCAGCTAAATCAAACCATTCTTCATAAAAAATATTCATTAATCACAAAACAGTCCAACCGTGAAAAAGGATTATCACGGTATGAACACAATCAGTTTTCGTTATTACTGTAACACTCTTTAATTGTGTTAAGCTATTACAGTGTGTAATTTGTTTAAATAACGAAGAAAAGTACTTTATGCAGAAAATGGTTAATTACACTTTCCCGATTACAATTGCCGTGATTATACATTTCTTAGCCTATTTGATAAATGTGAACAGCTATTTCCTTTTTTATTATGGACTCTCTACCATTTCTAACAATAGGTAGGTATATACTAAAAACTACGTTCTATGTTGCAGACAAATCTCATTTGGCTAAAACCTATAGGCACATGTGCCTCCCATTAACATCTAACACTCTGAAATTTCCCACTATCGTCGTCGTTAGTTTGCACGCTTGAACATATAATCACGTAGACACGTAGTCAATGATTTTTATCAAAGCAATTTCAACTTGTGGTTAACGACTCTTCGAATGCCTCTTATCAGGCTTTAAGGATCACACCAGACTTGTAAATAACAGAGCAATTTTAAAGAACCCTGATGTAGGCGCAGCTAAATTGCTTGCGTTGAAATCGCAATTTCTCGCTAAGTGACAAAATGTCACCTCATGAAGCACGAACTAGGTGCAAAAAAATCATCAGTAGAAACGAAAAACACCCATTCTTATAGCATTAACCCTAACTTTGCTTAATAAGTGGACAAAAAATGTATTGAAACTCGAGATAATAGCTTGCTATAACAAGAACAGTTATAGCTATAATACAGAGACCCTTTCAAACAAGGTTTTTTTTCCAAAATCTTATTCGACTAAACGCCCGCCATATGAAACACAAAATAATGAACAAACAGAATATATATTTATACACAAACATACAGTCGCCAAATATCTGCCTTTCTTTGCAATCTGCAGACTCTCTTGACACAAAAATTTATAGCTCGAACATTAACGGAAAACAGGATAAGATACACTCCATCGTCTGCCCATCAAACAACTATAATATCCTGGCGAGCTTCTCATGTTCTTCCTAGCTATGGCTAAAGAACCACCACTTTTCCTATAAGAGGAGGAAAACTGAAAACATTTCATTGTCACATTCGCATAAATGTACAAAAGCTTTGGTCCCCTAGAGCCAGAGTCAGAATTTCAGAATTGAATCGAAAATCGAACACAAAATTCCAGAGATAAAAACACACACAGACCGCATAGCATTGCTTATACTGACAGGAAGGAAGAGGAATCGTAAAATATACCCAAGAGGACATCAGAAAATTGTACTCTTGAAAGCTTGTTGGAGTTATTTTTGTCGTTTCTTCATTGTTGTTATTTTTTTTTTTTTTTTTTGCTAAAGGAAACTGAAATACATAATATGTATAAATATAGCTAAATACAGGTGTGAAATGTCAAGTAATACCATATATTCTGCAAAAGGGTAAACATTGGTGCATATTCAAGGACCCAGTAGATTGCTGTTAAAAAGGGTGATCCTCTAAACTGCGCCAACTACAGAGGAATCAGTCGCATACAAGATCCTTTCTGCCGTAATATGTGAACGTCTGAAGTCTTTCGTCAACAATCTGATTGGTTCTTATCAATGTGGCTTCAGGCCAGGAAAGTCAACCATCGACCAAATTTTCACGTTGCGGCAGATCCTGGAGAAAAACCTATGAACTCACAATCGATACCCCCACCTTTTCATCGATTTTTAGGCCGCGTATGACTGCATCTACAGAGACGAACTGTATAAAGCTATGTCTAGTTTTGGCATCCCTGCCAAGCTCGTTTGCTTGTGCAAAATGACAATGGAGAACTCACGCTGCTCCATCAAGGTTGGCAACGAGCTTACGGAATCTTTCGACTTCAAAAATGGATTCAGACAAGGCGATACACAGTCCTGCGATTTCGTTAACATCGTTCTTGAGAAGATAGTGCAGAACTCCATCGTCAACACCAGAGGCACTATCTTCCAAAAATCTGTTCAACTTCTCGCGTACGTCGATGATATTGATAAAATGGGAAGAACACAGCGCGATGTCAATGGCGCCTTTGTGAGAATTGAGACAGAAACGGCAAAAATGGGTTTAGCGGTAAATGAAAGAAAAACAAAGTATATGCTGTCTTCGAGGAAGGGCACCCAACACCGACTACGGCTCGGACAGAACCTGACAATAGACACATACAACTTCAAGGCAGTAAAGGAGTTTGTCTACCAAGGCTCCGCTATAAACACGGGCAATAACACCAGCGCCGAGATCAGACGAAGAATAACTTTTGCTAATAGCTGTTTCTTTGGACTAGGAAAGCAATTGTGTAGAAAAGCCCGCTCTCAAGCAACCAAGTTAAAATTGTACAACACCCTCATCATCCCAATCCTGCTGTATGGTGCAGAAGCAAGGACCTTGACAAAATCGGAAGAATTTGCTTTGGGCTGTTTCGAGAGGAAAGTTCTTCGGGTCATATTTTGCCCCGTGTGCATTGAAGGGGAATGGCGGAGAAGATATAACAGCGAACTTTACGGGTTGTACAACGACTCAGATGGCTCAGTCATTTATAGCGGATGGACACGAAGGGACGTAGGAGGAGAGGAAGACCGCGACTCATGTGGCGCACTCAAGTGGAAGAGAGCCTTAATCAACTTGGAGTGCCAAACTGGAGACAGCTAGCTAGGGACCGAGCTGGCTGGCGGAGAATGTTGATTGAGGCCCGAGTCCACAACGGACTGTAGCGCCACATTAAGTAAGTAGACTGTTTAGCAGTAGTACATTTGTAATGCAAGAGACATCTTCAACAATCATTTCTGAGTAATCAGTACAAAAATCGGATTCACATTCAGATTGTTTGTTTACCGCTTCTTAGACAAGGATATGCTAGTAAGTTTGAATCTATATTCAACAATATCACCAGACGATTAACACTGCATAGGTAGCAGGTTTTTCTGAATGACAATTTGTTTACATATTTGCTCTAAGCCACAACTCCTCCTTCGACTGTGTTTTCAGGAAAATAGGGACAACACTAACATCCTGTTGCAAAAACAAAATTGTCTTCTCCATTTATTCTCTTCCTTTCGTTTATGAACATGAAGGTTAAACAAACAAATTTCGTAAAATACTTTCCAAATGTTAGGTGTAAGGTAAATAAGATACATTCGACTTCCTCTTCAATCGTGTTTCGTCTTTCTTGCAAATTGAAATACGAAAAACACGCATATCAACCAAGTCAGATGTGAAATTTAAAATGGAGACGATTCTGTTTGTGGGACTATAGGGAATTACCAAATCAATAACACCATATGCAGAATATGTATTTACCTTCTACCACTGAAAAGAACAGGGTTTTTTGAAACAAAGAAAACATTTTTATGAAAACCATGTTCAGTTAATGTTTTGGGCAGAATAGTTTGTCTATGTTTATGCAGACTTAAGTCTAACACCCTGTTGTAGACTCATCTGCATGTACCTGACAATAGATTTTTTTTATTCAGGCGTATGTGATATCTGGAAGAAAATCACCTTTTTCAAACCTTAACAGAGGAAAAAAAAAATAGATACTTCGGAAAAGTAACACGAACGTAATTCAAATTTCAACATTATGTAAAACAGCAACTTCAAGGTAAATTCCTTGTGGGATTTGAAATTGGAAACATTTTAAGAGTAACCAAAAAAAAAAATGTTTAAAATTTTATAAAAACCACAAGCTTCTAAGAGTACCTAGTTTATAAATCATGTTAGAAATTTTACTTTTTTGTTGTGGAAAATTTATGGTGTATTTTCTTGATTTGGAATTTTGGTACTTTTATTGAAAAAATATTCATTTGGTTAGGGAGATATAATAAAAACATAAATTTACATTTATTCTAGTTGATTTTAGTTTAAATATGAGAAATATTTAAGGGCAAGACTAATAGTACCGAGGGTAGGCTATGGTTCCCCTAAGCTGTACCTCTAACTAGGAAGCCTGTCGAATGATTATTCGAATTACGAAACCGAATGAAAGTGATGAACAATTTAACGTTTACAGTGCACAATTAAACAACAAAAAATGAATAGTAAAATAACCCTTTCGTAAGCTTTTCTATCTATCCTATTCTTCTGGGCTCGTTCCGAGCAGTTGGAAAACAGCATTTGTCCAGCCTATTCCAAAAAAGGCGAATCTTCTCCTCCCTCCAATTTTCGTCCGATTGCACTTACGTCCCTTCTTTCTAAGGTCATGGAAACGCTGATAAATTATCAGCTCAAGAAATATCTCGAAGACCGAAAGCTTCTTAATGACGGGCAGTATGGCTTTCGCAGCAACAGGTCCACTGTTGATTTGATGGTTTATCTCACCGAACAGTGGAACAAATCTTTACATCGTTTTGGAGAAATTAAGATTGTTGCACTTGAAATTTCAAAGGCATTTGATAAAATCTGACATCTTGCTCTTTTATCGAAAATGCGTGCCTTCGGTATCGATGAATCCCTTCTTTGTTGGATTAGACACTTTTTTTTCGAACGGTTCAATACAAGTTGTATTGGACGGTTTCAAGTCTGAAACCCACAATATAAATGCTGGTGTGCCCCAGGGCTCCGTTTTGTCCCCGACCCTCTTTATCATTTTTATTAATGAGCTCATGTCTGTTACTTCTAATCCAATAATTTGTTTCGCTGACGATAGTACCCTTAGCTTCTCATATTGGTTTCCAGATTCACATCCCTCCTCTTCGGATGTGGAACACCAACGGCAAAATATGATAAGCTCATTAAACTCTGACTTAATGAGGATTTAAGAACCGTATAGAGTTTAATGCTTCGAAAACTCAATGCTGTCTGGTATCGTTGAAGCGAGATATCTATACCCCGCTTGCCACTGTCCATGAGTGGAACTTGCATCAATGCGACCGAACATCTCGAGATTCTCGGTATGTGCAACACTGACCACCTCTTGTGGACCGAACATATACGCGATGTCGTCGAAAATGCCGCAAGATGTTTGGGTTTCTTAAGACGGTGCAAGAAATTTTTCTCCCCGTCGGATCTGGCTATTAACTATTAAACTTATATCCTTCCAAAGCTTGAATACCATTCACATCTCTGGGCTGGTGCTCCAGTATTTTAATACAAAATACAGAATACAAAAAAGAGCTGTACGAATAATTGGTGATAGAGAGATCACTAGCCCATTCACTTCATTGGAACACCGTCGTAATGTTTCGTGTCTCTCCTTGTTTTATCGTTACTTCTACGGTAATCGCTCTAGTGAAATAGCCAGTTGCATTCCTCCCCTTAAACAATTCAACCGTAATACTCGCGCTTCCAGGAATGCCCATCAGTTTACCCTCGAGCCCAACTTCGGTCGTACGCTCAAGTATAGAGAATCATTCTTTAGCCGTACTACGCGAGTGTAGAACTCTCTTCCACACTCTGTCTTTCCCGGTCATTGCAGTGTTTAGGAATTTAAGACCAATGTACACTGGCACCTCCTCTCCAACCCCTACGCTCTTTCCTAAAGCACTCACTGTGTCTATGGCATAATAAGAGTATAAAAACCCCTTGAGTGAATACCAAAAAATTGATTATATCCATTTGAATGATAATAATCGTCATTCGAATACTAATAATCGTTAATAATTTTTTTTTTTTTTCATTTGAGTTCTGAACTTTGAAGAGTAGTAGTTGTACCAGTAGAAGGTTTGGGAAATCATTCGAAGGTTTCAATAATCAAATGATCTCACTGAAACGAACCTCTCACCCGATATCCTTAGTACTGAAATCTTCACTTATGATTTTTCCATTTATCGCAAGAATGCCGTGTTAAACAAGAATACATGTGGCCGTGGTGTACTTTTAGCTATTCGTAGTAATTTTGAAACTTCATTACTCAATATTCCTTCTTCAACAGAATTCGAAGGCGTATCAGCTAAGGTTACACTCCCTAACTTTAGTATTTTGTATTGTACTTTGTTGTCATATTCGACCAGCTCAACAAACTAAACCTTATCAAGCTGCAGTTAATGCCATCGCTTATCTACTTGACCAAGTGCAACCCAAGAATTTGATCATTGTCCTTGGAGACTTTAATCTTCCCCATCTTAATTGGTCCACTTAGAAGACCGAACATCTTGATTTCCAACTAACATATCAACCCAATCTGAATGGAATGATCAATGATCGACGTGATCTTTGTAATTAAATGGAATTGCAAACTTTATGGGGAGACACCTTGATCTCATCTTCTCCTCTGATTGTGACAATTGCGTTGTCTCCACGAGCCCTCACTTCCTCTCAACCCTGGATCGGTATCATTCTCAACAACCTACTTAGCTCAGCCGATTTCGAATTAAACTTCCTCCACTTTATAGTTGAATCACTAGCTAATTGGTTTTATTTGATTCTCTCCTACTGTATTGATGAATCAGTACCATTCTCACGTAAAAAAAATGTCACCTCTTCAACCCCTTGGTAAAACAAAAAGCTCCGTAGTTTAAGGAATAAACTGAATAAGCTTTAGAAGATGTTCTTACAGTCTAGATCTGACACCGACTTCAATAATTATATTCTGGCTTATAATGCTTTCTTTACCTTAACCAAATGGAAAACAACCTTCTAGCGAGGAGTTTTTTCAAATTCATAAATTATAAACGGAAATCTGATGCTTTTCCACCATCTTTGAGTTTCCGCAATAAAACTTCCTCAAATCCGCCGACATCAAATAATCTTTTTGCAGAATACTTCAGCCAATCTTATACCGAACACCATCATAACCCCGATCCTAAATACTTTCGTTATTTGGAACGTTACACTCAGACTTCTATCCCTGGTGCTGATGGCATTCCATGTGTTCTCCTAAAAAAATTTTAAAATGCTTTGTCGAAGCCAGTTGCTACTCTGTTTAGCTTTAGACGTTCTCTTTCTATAGGTCTGTTTCTCAATATATGGAAGGATTCATTTATATTTCCGATCCATAAGCAATAAAACTGAAGTTAATAATTATAGACTATTATTCTCTCCCGCTCGACATGGTTTTCTGAAAGGAAGGTCCACCACGACCACGACCAACTTAATTGAATTTGTATCAAATGTTCTATCAGCCCTCGACTGACTACAGCAAAGCCTTTGATAATATTTCCTTCCAGATAACCTATCTCAAACTCAAAGCTCTTGGTTTTCCAACAATTTTTATAAACTGGATAAGCTCCTACCTTGAGAATAGAACTTATAGAGTCATTTTCCGTAATTCAGTGTCCAGTCATATTCATGCTACTTCCGGAGTTCCACAAGGTAGTCACCTCGGTCCCCTACTCTTTGTGTTATCTGTTAACAATGTTTGTCTTATATTAAAACATTCAGATATTCTTATGTTTGCAGATGACAAGAATTTTTTTAAAATTATCTCAAGTCCAACGGATTCCTCGCTGTTACAAAACGACCTGAATATCTTTTTTGATTGGTGTTCTCATAACTTCCTTGAGTTAAATATAAATAAATGTAAGCAAATTACCTTCTCGCGTAAGCAAAACCCAACTCATAGAATATATTTTTTTGGTTAATGACGCCATTAACAAAGTTGATTCTGTATGTGATCTCGGTTTAATGTTTGATAAAGACTTGAATTTCCATTCCCACTTCGAGCAAATTATTCATAAAGCTAATAGGTCTCTCGGTTTTATTAAGCGATGGTCTAAAGAATTTTCCAGTCCCTATGTAACAAAATCCCTTTACGTTTCCTTAGTCCGACCTCATCTTGAGTATGCATGCCAAGTTTGGTCCCCTTATTATGAACTCCATTCACTAAAAATTGAAAATGTTCAAAAACGTTTCATTCGATTTGCCCTGCGAGGTCTCCATTGGGAAGATTCTTCCAACTTACCTCCTTACACCGACCGACTAAAGTTGATAAGCTTGCAACTCTTTACTACTAGACGGAAAATCGCCGATTTTTCGATTGCTCACCAATTGCTATTGGGCAATATAGATTCCCCGACACTCCTGAGTAAAATCCAACTCAACACTAACCCTCGGAACGTGCGATCTGTCTCTCGTTTTATATTCCTCATGACCGAACAAACTATGGGTTCTTCGAACCAATGTCCAGAATTCTTCGTCACTGTAATGCTGAAATTACAGTCTTCGATCTTAACATCCCTAAATGCACTCTAAAAAAATACCCTTTAGTTCTACCCGCTTCCTTGAGACCCTTCTAAAAACAAAATGCTACGGTTCTTGTTCAATAAAGAATTTTATGTGGGCCTGAGGGGCCACATGCATTTAGGTTAAAAATCGATAACAAGGACCAAAAAACAAAAAAAAAATAGTTTTAAGTTAGTGATGAGTTTAAGTTAAGTCAAAGCTTGGATTAAGCTAAATAAATAGATAGAATTCCTGAATCGATTACGATTGTATTATCTCCTTCGGCCTTCATCTTTTATGTGAATTGCTTTCACGATCCAATTGGGATCAACGAGCACCGAACATTTTACGGTACTTGACTATCTATTACCGCCATGAAGGCAACTAAGAATTGCTGATATCCTCGTAAACGACACCAACTCCAGAGGGTTTAGTGTCCAAATAATCGCCTTAAGTGTTTACCCTGACTTTGACCTCGTCTATAAAGAGATATGCATGTGTATATCTTCTCAAAAAAGGTCTATCATTTGGACTATTAAGATCTCTCGCCAACTCAACAACAAAATTAAACTTCAGCCCTTAATTATTGCTTTACTGGAAGCTAAGAATTTTAAACTAATCAGAACAGCTTAATATCCACCATACATTTTAACAATACTATCATCATTAAGACAGCCTTTGTTTATGCCAAGGGCCACTTTGGATGCATACTGATAAAAATATACACACTACTGCTCCAACACGATGCTTGTTTGTTCAAAAACAAACAAAGAACAAACAAAACGGGTAATTTCCGAAGGCAATAATCTTCAAGGAACACAGCTTCCAGGTTTCATCCGCTTAAATGTTTACATAGTTCTGACCCAATTTGTATTTGGTACAGGCACTTGATGAGCCTCCAAACGTGTGTGTTCGTAATTATTGACATTTGAATGGCTTTCCATTCTTATAAATTTTATGGTTTGAAAACGAAATTTCCATTTATTTTTATATCCAAGCCAATCACAGAACACACTCGAAAACACAAATGTGGTTGACTGAATTGAATTACCAGAAACCAGACTGCTTGAGAAAAAAAACAGTCATCTTCTATTACTAATTGAGCGTGACATACTTTGAAAACGTTCAAATAAGGTATAATACTGCTTCTATTTCACAATTTTGTTCGAACCATGAGTATACTAGCAACAGCAAGAACATTAAAAATAGAGCTCTGCCAGTTCGCCTTTGGACAGTATGACAAGATGATATCGACCAAACGAATATGAAGGAAGTGCATGCACATAGCGACAAGAACGCAATATGTCAATAGCCAGGCAGTAGTTACGTCTCCCCCCGTTCGTTCGAAGTTTTGTTCGAAGACATTTTCAAGTTGTGTTCTAGATTTCTTATTTTTTTTTTTTTTGAAGTGGATTGAAGTGGGTGAAGTGTTTTTCTTTTTTCCTTAAAAAAATATCCCATTTAACAAACGATAAATTCTTCGAAGCACATTCGTTATTGATTTGTTGTTCGTGTCCCTCAATTTTTGTTTTCTCACAAATTCTGAATACATTTGTTCTGCAGAGGAAAAACAATAACAAAACGACAAATGATAAATTACGGATCCATGAAAAATTATGAAAAATGTTCGGAAAGAAAAGAAAAATAATTTACAAACGAGGTGCATGAAATATGATTAATTGTACGTTTGTGGAGCAAACGATGCTGGTGCCTGGACAAATAGACTAAATTAAGGAGACTTAAACAAATGTGTCATTTGTTTTTTGACCTTTGTTACTCGAATTTGTACGTGAAGTGTAGATAAATCTATACAATTAAGCTTTGCGGCATTGTTCCACGGATTTCTTGTAAAGTTTAAGATAGGCTCTCCAACTTAAAAAAAAAAATTCTCTTTTCATTTGAAACCAGAACTCGCTTTTAGACTCAAAAAACTTAAACTAAAAACGGGACACAGGCTCTTCTTCATTGAATACATTGTTGGAATTACAATGTGTAAATTGATTAAAGAATAGCTCATCTGAGTTTTTTTCAAATATGACTTCTTAAACATAGTCCTGAAGCAGATGAAGCAGAGAACAATTCCACACAGATTTAAGGCTATGCGGACGACATAGACATTATCGGTCGCTCCTAAAGAGCTGTACTTGAGACTTTCACAGCGATTAAAACACAAGCGACACATCTTAAAGTGAATGTGGACAAACAAAGTAGGTACATGCTGGACAAAAGAACATATGCCCACAGCCTAGGACGGCACGTTACTGTTGGAAGCAGAAATTCCGAGTTGTTTAGGAGTTTACCTACCTCGGAACAAACATCAATACCACACATGACAACTTAGTGGAAATCCGATGAAGAATAACCCTTGTGAGCTGCTACTTGGCCAAACAACTGTGTTTAAAAATTCTCACTTGAAGGACAAAGTGTTTGCTGTCAAGACTTTGATACAACCAGTCCTTTCACGGGCGCCGCCGAGTGTTGGACGATAAATAAAAACATTGAAATGGTAATGAGGACTTTCAAAAAAAAAAAACTCTTCTGCGACTATGGCAAATGGAGAAGAAGAATCAAGCTTGAATCTTACGCGCAGTAACACGACGTGGTGGTAGTCCAGAAAGGCAAGAAAAGACGTTACACTGGGTCAGCCACATTGAACAAATGGTCAACAACGCTCTAAGCATGTAAGTCTTCTCTTGAAGCCCTTTGGCTCGAGACAAGGAAGACCGAATCTCCGATACAAGGACGACGTAACTTCGTATACCAGAGCGCTTGGATTTGGATTAGGAGTAAGGTTAAGTACCCAAAGGCCCAGTACCACAATGTTGCTTGGACGTCACATAAAATAGAACAAGTACTCTTTACGAGAAGATACAAAATTCCTCAGATTAATCCACCCACGATTAAAGGAATACCCTTAAGCTTTTCCGACCAAGCCAAATACTTAGGCCTCATTTTAGACAAAAACTAAATTGGAAGGCAAATATTGATGAAAGAATGAAAAAGGCTACTGGGGCTTCCCCCAAAAATAACCCACTGGCTATACCCTTTGGTAATCAGACCGATACTCATTTATGGAGTTGTCGTATGGTGGACGGCACTGGACAAGATGGTAAATCTAAATAAACTTATCAAAGTCACCCGGTCAGCAGGTATATGCATCACAGGAGCTCAACACCAACAGCAGCCTTGGAAGTGCTTGACATCTTCTCCAAAATGGTGGCAGCTAACTCATGCGTAAGGCTCAGAGCCAACTCTCAATAGATCAGTAACAAAACTGGTCATACTACTATCTAAGACAACCTCAGATCTATCCCAGATCAATTAATATAGACTATACCACCCCAAAAATGGTATTGAAGAAAATACGGACACCGATTACGGCGTCGGAAGTGGTATCTATTCGAAACAACTGAATCTCAGTCTATCATAAAGAATTCCCAATCAATGTAGTTTGCTCGAAGCAGAAGAAATGTCGATTAAAGAGGCACTATCCTGGCTCAAAGAAAACGTTATCAACGTTATCATACAATTTAATGCGGCGAAAAGCAAATATTTCAACTACGCTTGCGATGCATAGCGATTATTTTTTTTTTGTATGTGTCTCTGATTGTCCCGACAGCTAAATTGTGTCGAAACATTTGCGGAGCGGCATGCGTTATTACACGTCAATATTTTCTTTACGACACGGATACCATGAACAAAATAAATGCTACGATCGGGACTTTTCTACGATCGTAAGTTTCTCCGAGCGGATACGACGATAGGACTGTATATCTTGCAAGGATATACGTATCTTCTCGGACAGCCGAGCCGCTCTCAAATATTTCACGTCTGCCTCCACAAACTGTCAAATAGTCCACGACTGTCGATTATCTCTGAATGAGATGACGGAACAGTTTAATATTCACCTCATTTGGGTGCCGGGCCACAGAGACATCCCGGGAAATTGCAAAGCCGATGAGCTTGTCAAAAATAGAACACTTCTGCTTACTGTTAGACAAAGACATAACATAGGAACACCACTTGCTGCATGCAAATATCTTCTCAAACAATATGCTCTATAATCAACAAATGCTAGATGGTCACAGGGTACCACCTGCCTAGCAACTAAACAAATATGGCCAAGCAAAGACCTGCACCGGTCAAAAGGCCTGATTTCCCTGAGCAGACAAAATATAAGCTCTACATTTGGAGTCATAACAGGACACTGCCTCATAGGTAGGCATACTTTGAGGCTAGGCGTCTACGTAAACGACTTCTGTAGAAGCTGCATGGACGAGGAGGAAGAGGAAACAGTGCAACATCTTCTGTGTACATGTCCGGCACTCTCCAATAGAAGGATTAACTATCTCGGTAATCCCTTCTTCGATAATACCAGTAAACGATCGACACAAAATGTCTCTCTAACTTCATTAAAAGTACAAAATGGTTAGTTTAAGTTCATTGCTCTCCCATGAGTAACTTCTTTAGTGGTATCACAATGGACCCTTGAGGTCTAGGTGAGTCAGTAACATCTAGACAGCCACTCCAACCTTTTTCGACATTTTGCTGGCTATGGTTAAGTTGAATTGTGGATTAAGTGGATTCTACAAAAAATACACCTAAACCTGTACATTTATCTATACTAATATATAAAGTGAGACTTTTGTTTGTTTGTCGGTTGTATGTTTGTAGTCGATAAACTAACAAACAAACAAAAATCTCACTTTATAAATGATAGACAATTGCTGTTCCATGCACTGATTGTGCAGTAGGAGGGTCTGAAAATAAAAGAAATAATTATAAATAGCAAAAAACATAGATTTCAATTTACTTACTCGGAAATTTTGTTTTTAAATTCAGGCAACTGACAGCCGACATCATTTTTTTGAAATGTCTCTCCATTCTCATTTCATTTCATTTCATTTCCTATTCATTCTTTTGTTTTATATTTAAGGCTGAACTCCTACTTAAGCTTTTACACCAAGACAATGTTTACACGCGAATTCTTGGGTAAGACTTTCTGTACAAAAGAAAATTTTAACATCGATATAAAAACAAACCATAGATTTTAGTTTCCAATCTCTATGCATGTACAATGTACATTTCGCATTTTGAATATTAGGTACATACATTTCGGTCTCGGTCAAAATTAGGCCTGTGTCGTTCGGGATTGATTCGTTCATTTTTGGTCTCGGTCAAAACCAAATGTAGAGTTAAGGACTGTTCACGGATAACTGGAAAATTTCAAAATGGGTTTTCGTATGGAAAATAGAAAGTTCTTGATGAAAAACTCGGAAACTCATTGGTTTTTAACGTGAAAATTGCATGCAATTGCAGGTGCATTGGTTTTCAAATGGAAAACAGGAAAATCTCAAAATCGGTTTTCGAATTGAAAATAGAAAGATCTTTATGAAAAACTCGGAAACCTCATTGGTTTTTAACGGGAAAATTGCATGTAATTGCAGGTGCATTGGTTTTCAAATGGAAAACTGGAAAATTTCAAAATCGGTTTTCGAATTGAAAATAGAAAGATCATTATGAAAAACTCGGAAACCTCATTGGTTTTTAAAGGGAAAATTGCATTTAATTGCAGGTGCATTGGTTTTCAAATGAAAAACTGGGAAATTTCAAAATCGGTTTTCGAATTGAAAATAGAAAGTTCTTGATGAAAATTTCGGAAACCTCATTGCTTTTCATAGAAAAAATTATTAATTTTGTATTGTGAATTCGCAAAATTTGCGAGAGCACGAAGATAGTAATTATAATTCTAAGGTTGCTCTGAAAGGTGCGAGACGAGGGTCGCAGGGTCAGCTAGTTATTTTATATTTTGAGAGGTAAAGATCCACCCTGTTTGTTGTCATACAAATTCGTCATTGCATGAAAGCTTTTCCAACTGTCCAAGATTGAGAGCAAAATGACTTTGATTTTGATTAGAATATTATCTGATTAAAAGAAAGCAGCTTCTTGATTTCCTTTTCTTAAAATGCCAGCGTATAAATGTTTAATGTTCTAAATATGACAAATAGCCTTGGAGGAGGCGTTTGGATTAATATAGAATAGAGACGCCATAGAAAACAAAAATAAACCACAAGGGGAATAGTTGAGAAGCCTAATTCTCTATAGTAAAGGAACAAAGAGAAAAAAACATACTAATTCAGGTACAGACCTTTCATTGAATTGAAATCGAGGGCAAAACTTTTAAAATCTAAATTAAATTAAAATAATTAAAAACTTACGTGGATTAGCGCAACCAAATTTTAAAGATATGATCAAACCATCTAATGATATTTTAAACACATACCTGAAATTAAATAAAGAGAAAGAGTTAGTAAAGTTGTCTTTTATGGAAAAGTTAAGTGAACTTTAAAAAGAAATAAAACACATTCGTCCTACAGAGTGTGATAAACATTTGATAAAAAAAGGATCTGAAAAAATATAACGAATTATACCTGAGCAAACAAACTGATAAGCTTTTAAAAATTCAAGTCGGTCGTAATTGTCGAAAAAAGAGCTTTGTTGTTTATCATTAATCAATGTGTTTAATTAAAATAAATAAAATTGCTTTTCACTTTATTATAATCCATCAAAAGATGGCTCTTGTAAAAGTAAATGCAAACGCCTACAATGTAAACAATAAAGTTTATGCCTTTAGTGATGAAATTTTTAATATCTGATAGACTGATTCTACTTTCCATTTGAATAAAAAAAAAAAAAAATGATTTATTAAAAAAATGTCTGGTTGATTATGATTGGATATTTGCGGATATGCATATCGAAATGATGGAACTATTTCGATTTTCCAATCAAATGAATGACCGCAAAAAATTCATTTCCTGTAACCACATTCTCCATGTATTTTTTTTTTACCAAAAAGAAAGACCGAAATATCCATAACTATGAAACGATAAAAATGTTCCAATACAGTAGAAACTCTCAGTTGATACATGGAAATCATAAACATTTTAGGGATTCAAACTACTTTCGAATGTTGTACACTGCCAATCACTAGGATGAGGCCACATATTTTTTATTTTACTACATGAGAGTAGTTTAATGAATGAGCTACTTGAAAAGGATACAAAAAAATGCGTCACTAGGATGCGAAAATTTCGTTGTAGGAGTTCACATCAGCGAACTTTTGAACTTTGGTTATAATATTTAAGAACGTTTTAATAATAACTCTTTTTATTTTATTACAATCCCAAATGGGTTTCGGAAAGACGTTGACAGTGGCAGAATTAGGACAAATCAACGTTTTCAAGGAAATGGGACTCTCAAGCTGAGAAATAGCAAGAAAACTGAACAGAAGTAAGACAGTTGCAAACAACTATCTTGCTGATACTGAAAGAAAAACAAAAAGGACCTACAGCCCAAGCAACACATCCCGCGAAAAGCGGTTAGTCCTACGTTTTGCTTCCAATTCCACTCAAACAGCTACTAAAATAAGGTCCAAAAGCAGAGTACCAGCCAGTATTTTGACAGTCCGAAAGAATATAAAAAAACATGTTACTATCCAGAGAAGAAAACTCAACAATAAACCTGTTCTTAAGCAAGTACACAAGGAGCTGCGAATGAACTTTGCATTAGAACATGCCGCTTGGAGCATGTCTTTTCGGATGAAAAAATGTTTAACCTTCACGGCCCAAATGGTTACAACTTTTATTTATAAATAGAGTGGCGCAACAGCTTTTGAAGAGCCAAAGCCTAAGTGGCTTACTCTCATCAACAATTCTCTAGGTGCGTGTAAAGAATTGAGGGGACCTACAATTTTAAACCAATTGCGAACGGCTAAGTTGAGAAGCACTTTTTCATTATAAAGTCATATACAACAATGATTTGCGAAAGTTTCAGAAGCTAGAAGTCTGCGTCATATGCATCTCTCTCACTCAAGGGAAGCGGATGTTTATGATTGCGGCCTATGCGGCTGAAGCTCCGCAGGCTACTATCTTTATTTCAGAGCTCGACATTCTTTTCAGGGTACTAAAACTGGGCTTGGAAGAAAACTACTTCGTTATGGCCGGAGATTTGAACGCAAAACATGAAGATTGGGGAAATCAAAATAATAATCCAAGAGGTAATCATCTTTTTACTTTGATGAATCTTTACAGTGTTGAATATGGTATTGACCTGCTGGCTACAGAAAGGCCATCGTTCCCAAGGAGCGGTTCCTTCCTGGACCTTTTGCTGTACGATACCAGACTGACCATAACGGACAAAGTGGGTAATCACCCTTGAAACTGCCTACAGACAGTCGAGTACGACAGTGACCACTGCGGACTCACTGCTGTAATTCAGATTCCGAACGAGCGCGTGGAGTTGGATGAATACGTTCCAACGCATTCTTACAATTATAGTAAGATGCGATGGCCTCGTTTCACCCAGGTCCTAGCGAGAGAACTTCGTTCGAGTGACAGAGCCCCACCAAACAACACAAACTTGACAAATACAGAAATCGACCAACACCTTGAACAGATGGACAACATAATAAAACACACAATGGAACGGACAATACCGAAGTACAAGGAACGTGACCAAAACAACGTCTACAGTAACGCGACCATAGACGCACTGCACAGACAGAAAAGCGGACTACTGACAAGACTTAAAAACTTGTACAGACGATTTACAGACCCGAACGACCTGGAGATTAGGACACTGAAGTCGTCGATTAAGAACGTCAACTCTCTGATCAAGGAAAACTACAGGTTATCTATTAATTTGTACTGGGACAAGAAAATTCGGGCCGTTAATTCTAGCGACCCGAGTATGTTCCCTCAAATTAATAAGATATTTAGGTCCAAGAATCTCTCAACTGCAAGAATTAGCTGCTGAAGTCACAGGATTAGAGGTCCAGCAAGCCCAGACATTTAGCAGACATGTTCAAAAATTCAGAACAGTCATCAGGCGAAAAGACAGACACGTCACG
>CAKKXW010000002.1:44952271-44972676 GCA_920937365.1 Sphaerophoria rueppellii
AGTTTTATTTTTAAGGACTTAATTTTAAGTAGCATGTAAGAAACAATTAAAATGATAAAATGTTAGTTTTTTTTTATTTTTTCTAACAAGAAGCAATAAACCAAATTTTAAAAAATAGTTCATAGGCCGAAAGGCATTACTTTTAAGAAAACCATGAATTACTTAGAGCGCCCGGTTGGGGCCAGTAAGTTAAATATAAGATTTTAGATAATAAGCTAGTTTAAATTCTTTGTCTAGTGATAAGTAGTTTTAAGTTATAATGAATAAAAAATGAATTTTGAAAAAAAAGCACTTTTTCATGACAGATGATACTCTTGGAAGTTTTGTCAGCTTTTCGCAAGAGGCAGTGTCCGTGAAAGATGAAATAAAAACTTTGGGCCCGAGTAGGATTCGAACCCACGACGTTCGGCTTAGCAGCCAACGCACCTAACTACTAAGCTAAGAGAAGAACTAATTTTGGGAAGATATCAGAGCCGTACATCAGGTGTCATGGTGTGGGGAGCTATCACCTACTATGGCAAAATCTAGTTGGAGTTTCTTTCTAGAACAATGAACAGCTACAAATGCTTGATGAAACGGTAATTTCCAAAGATGAAAAATATATTTGGACCTCTGTCTTGGATTTCCCAACAAGTCAATGCCCCCATCCACACTTCCAGGGTTGTCAAAAGCATTTTATCAGAAGACGTAGAGCTGTTGCCATGGCAGCCCTATTCATCAGACTTGAACATAATCGAAAATGTATGGTCATCAAAGGCAGTAGACAATTTGAAGACAAGGACACCTTAATTGTAGCTATCCGTGATGCCTGGCACGATATTTCGCTTGACTATTAAAAAAAAAAACTCTATGATTCCATTCCAAATCGTCTTTTAGAAGTCGCATGCAAAAATAGGGGGCATACTCATTATTAATGGAGAAAAACTCAATACAAAAATGTTCAAAAAATAAAAACGGTAAACATTTCTTTAATTGTTTTTGATATTTTATAAGATTTTGCATGTGGCCTCATCCAAGTGACGCACTTTTTCATACTCTTTTAAAGTAGCTCTTTAATTGATGTTGTGAAATTCCAACGGTCTTTTCTAATTACTCATGAAATCAGTTACTTTTATGACTTTTTTTAAAGAAAATATCTACCTACTCAAATATAGTAAATTTGTATGGGTAAAAAATTTCCAGCAAGTATAAAGAGCGAAAATCGATAAAAAAATGTGACCTCATCCTAGTGATTGTCAGTGTTACTTATTTACTTGACATCGCGCTGTGTTCTTCCCATTTTATAAATATCATCGGCGTACGCAAGAAGTTGAACAGATTTTTTGGAGATAGTGCCCCTGTTGTTGGCGGTGGAGTTCTGCACTATCGTCTTAAGAACGAGGTTAACGAAATCGCACGACAGTGCATCACCTTGTCTGAATCCATTTTTGAAGTTGAAATATTCCGTAAGCTAATTGCCAACCTTGATGGAGCAGCGTGAGTTCTCCATCGTCATTTTGCACAAGCGAACGAGCTTGGCAGACATAGCTTTATACAGTTCGTCTCTGTAGATGCTGTCTATTGTCAGTGTATAATAGAATAAAACCTTCGCAAATGGCATTATAGAACTAAAATCCTTCAAATGGAAATACTATCGATGCACAATCTATATACATTTGCGAAACTGAAAGACTTGAATCATATTTAAGAAGCCCAACTGCACTTCGAGAACATTTGTTCATATGAAAAAAAAACTCCAGGCTTTCCGTAAACATTGAACGCTTGTCGTGTATTTCTTTTTTTTATGTAGGGTATTTTACAATACAAAATTGAAAACAAAAATATTCCGTCGGTTCCCGCAAGTGTTTATTGATTTATGACAAATTAAATGAAGCGAAATTAACATATCACCACAAAAATAGAAACAAAAAATATATATGTATTCAATAACTTGAGTGTGCATTTTATCGTTTTAGTATGTAGGTATGTAATGTTTGGTACTGATAAGGAATCTTTGTTTGTTTGCAAAAAGGAAATGCTTGAATAGTTTTTAAAGTTCATTAGACATTTCTGTGTAAAAATTAAGTCAAGAACAACACCCGCGTTAGTATAATCACGTATTTTTGGTTGGCGTTCACAATTTACGGAATTAGAAAACGCATTTCTTTAGACACCTTTTAACAGAACATTTAAACGAACGTCATTCCGATTCCATACGGACAGTAAGAGGAAGCATATGATTGACGTTTCTATTCTCGGTTTATGAAAGTTCAGTTGCCACAATTGCGACCTAGCATAATGCATTGTGTTATACGTTATATTTATATGCCATGCGGCATCAGATATAAGTCTGCAAAAGGCTATCCTAGACGTTAAGAGGAAATGTACTTCAAAAAAGTATACAAAATTCATATTTGCGAGCATACGGTACGTACCTAATGCAGATAGGTAGATAAGTACATGACTTTGACAAGTGTGCAGAAAGCAAGCAATTTTTTTTGGAATCTAAAAAAGGAAGTTGTTCGGTGAATACTATACAAGATCGTTAATCAAGCGCAGCAAGGTGGTGAAGGTTTGACGGTGAGCACAGACACACGAGTGCAAGTGCATTAACGACTTCTTGTTTGACAACTTAATTTATTACTTTGTTCTAACTTTACAAAAATGAAGACATTTTAGCAATGAGGAAGGGAAGGGTGACATCGTGTCGTTCTATTGCTTAGTTGTAATAGAATTTTATAGTCGTAAAAAACTAATGGATTTTCATTCAATTCGCAATAGTTTTAAGAAACATGCATAAAAAAGGAATCGTTTTTCTTTTATGGGACTTAAGGAGTTGAAACATAAATGGTATTAAGCAAAAAAGCAGCAGTAACTGTCCAACAGGGAATTGTGTCTTCAAACTTTGAAGTTGGCTTTCGTTAAGGAATATGTTTTTTTTTTTTTGACTAGAATTGCATTTAAACGAATACACTTATTTGAATTTTAATTTCGGTTGTCACATTATGTATATTCGTTGCTTTCTTTAAAAGAAGCGTCGTAGAAGAGATAACCTGTCTTGGCGAATATTCACTAACGGATAAAATTTTTCATTGGATGACAGAGCTGCTTGAGAGTGACAAGCCTTAACAAAAACGTGAGTCGAAACAACGTAGATAGCACTTCTAAAATTCCGAAACAGATAAAGCATTGATGTGGTGAAACCAATATCGCAAAATTATGAAAAAAAAAGTTGCCGAGACCTACATAGGCTACCAGCCACCCCCGAAAAAGAACCCGTGGTATGATGATGAGTGTGTGTTATTGAAAAGAGAGACAGATAATGCATGATCCTGCAACGGAAAACAAGAGCAGCAGGAGAAGAGAACCGAAAATAGCATCGGCAGTTTTTCAGCTCAAAGATGTAGAAGAGTCTCGGTCCAAGAACAACACATAGCATTTACTTAAAAGGTCGAAGCAATAACATTCTGGTTTCAGAACCGGGACACAGGCTCTTCGATACAGTAAAGGAAACCTAGTCACCGAATTGAAGATGTTTTCAACCAGCACTTCCACAGCTGCTGAATGCGCAAAATGTCGAGCAAGCTAATGACGAAAAAGAAGCAAGATCAGTCAATGAAGACCCAGTCCTAGCCCCCAGCGCAGAAGAGGTAGAAAGAGCCTACCAAAAGCTAAAAAATAACAAGTCCGCCGGGTCGGATGGCATACCTGCGGAACTTTTTACATATGAAGGAGGTGTTTTGATGAACCGCATGCAAAAGGTCATCAACAAAGTGTGGGAGGAAGAATGCATGCCCCCTTACTGGTCGATAAGCTCCATATGCCCCATCTACAAAAAAGGCGATATTATGTCATGCAAAAACTACCGCGGCATATGCCTGCTTAATGTTGCATACAAAATCCTATCCAAGGTACTGTGTGAGCGTCTTACACCATTCTGCAACACAATAATCTGCACGTACTAGTGTGGTTTTAGACCAGGCAGAACAACGATAGACTAAATATTCACATTGAGGCAGACCCTGGAAAAAAACAACGAATTTCAAATCGAAGCCCACCATCTTTTCATCGACTTCAAATCTGCTTATTATAGCATCCACCGCCAAGAGCTTATGATGGCGATGTCTGAATTCGGGATCCCGAACAGACTGATCCAGCTGTGTCGCATGACGCTAAACAAATGGGTAACAGTTCATCCGAGTTGTTTCAAACATGCGCAGGGTTTAGGCAAGGCGATGCGCTGTCTTGTGACTTCTTCAACATAGTGCTGCTACTGGAGCAGATAGTGCGCAAGGTAGGTGTGAGCACGGAAAACACTAGGTATCTTCAACAAATCCACCCAGCCCCAAGGCTATGAGGAAGATATTGACATCATCGGTCGTTAGTTAAGGAGTTCACTTTCCTTGGAACAAACGACACCTTAGTGGGGAGCCGAAGAAGAATAACCCAAGCGAACTGATGCTGCTTCGGTTTGGCCAAATTAACTGGGTTCAAAACTCCTCACTCGAAAGACAAAGTGTCTGCTATACAAAACATTGATTTTACCAGTCCTACTCTACGGCGCCGAGTGCTGGACGATAAGTAAAAAAGGGGAATTGATATTGGGCACTTTCGAAAGAAAAATTCTTCGACGGATTTTCGATCGAGTATTACGAATGGAGAAGAAGGTTCAACCGAGAACTGTAAGAGTTGTACCAAGATGTGGATGTAGTCCAGAAGGCCAAGAAAAAACGACTACTGGCTCGGCTACATCGAGTGAATGGAGGACAACGCTCCAGCCAAGAAAGTCTTCTCATTCCAACCCCCAGGTTCGAGACGGCAAGGAAGACTGAATCTACGGTACAAAGACCAAGTGACTGCGGATGCCAGAGCGCTTGGTTTCGTCGACTGGAGAGTGCATGCGAGGGACCGATCACGCTGGAAGGCTGCAATATCTCAGGCTTAAATCCTTAATGGATTATGAGCCGGATAATTTTTTTTTTTAATTTGTCACATTATGCACACCTGTTCCATTCTTTTAAAGAAGCGTCTTTAAACAAATTCTTCGAAACTGCTCATATAATCTGTCTTGACGAATGTTCACTAACGGATTAAATTCTTTCAATGGATGACAGAGCTGCTTGAGAGTGACAAGCCTTAACATAGACGTGCGTAGAAGCTAAGGTACCTATAGCAATTCCTTAATTCCGAAACACATAAAGCATTGATTCTTTTCGGCAAGCAATTGGCAGCTACCCAATTAAGTCCGTAAGCCAACGTTAAATAAAATATCCTTTATTGAATTGCAAATACATAATCATATTCAATGCTCTCGCAACAGCAATTTTCTGATAACATATAAAAGGCGACCAATCATCGTGAAAACTACGTGCAATAATTCCTAAATAAACGTAAACAGAAATTAGGCTCAACTGACCAATGTTGCATGAACGCATTGGATGTTGTTGAGTGTTAGTGGTAAATGATCAAATGAGACTTACAAACAAAATGTAAGGGCTTTCCAAATACGAGACCACAAATCAGCGCCTAGAACTTCCACTTCCGCTTTCCAAACACGAACCACATCCATCTATTCACGCAAGTTCCATATTGTATAGCCTTCTCATGAGGAAACCAATTTTAGGACTCAATTATCCAAACAAAGTTATTACCGCTCGAATTTAATAACTGTTAACCTAGCCCTTACCCAGGCACTTGTATATCGCATCAAAACTTTTGCGCTGAATGCAATGGACATGATGCAGATGCACGAGCTTGTTTTGTTTTTTTTTGTTATCCTAGTTTATCTTTGCGAACAACAATGTTTTCGCCTAATGGAATAATCCCTCCCTAAAGACCCTTTATTGCTGCACGCTGCGCTGCTAGGCGACATATTCAGAGCAAGTATGTGAATCTGTAGATGTTTTACGGTGCCATCAGATACTCTTATTGTGTCGTAGTCGGAGAGAGGAATATTGGCGTCGACATAGTGGTGACTGCTGGGCTTATCTTTCCAAACGCATCATCATTAATTGGAAATGTCGCCTTGTTCAAGCACGCCTGGTCTATCCAGATCCAGTTGCGCGTACATAGGTACCTACTCATATAAGTATTCTAAGCTTGGTTTATTTTCAGCTACGCAAAGTAGCGAAATGTTGTTCTCCTATGTTGCAGAAGCTGTTGGGAATTGTGTTGATCATTTGAATTGCTTGCTCCAGGCAGAAGAGTGTCGTTGGGATGAGGTCTGGAAGATGGCCTTACACAGCGGTAAATTTACTTAATTTAATTGACACAAAATTGTTAGTGATGTTAAATTTTAGAGAATTTTACTTTACCACCTAACTTCTGTTCGCTTTTTTTCTTGAAGGGGTTTGGGAGGCAACGTTAAAAGCCTTTAGTTTTTACACAGCGACATCGACATATAGAATCAATGTGTTTTTGAGGTATATATTTCAATCCATATTATTATTAATGACGTCCCACTGTAATTGGATTATTATCGCTTACAGTTTACAAATAACAAAACATATACTCTGGATACCCGACCCGACAGCTCTGTCCGTCGTCATCGTTGGTACCTACGAGTGTCTTATCCATGTTTCTCATTTTATAATCATCATTGTCGCCGACGTTTGAGCAGTCTATAAGGGCAACAAGACATTAAAACAGCACCTTTGGGATACAAGCACAAAGGCAGCGATATCAGCGATATAGTGACACAGACGCGATTATCCCCGCGAGCTTATTTGTTGGCTTCTGGGACTTTGTATTTTTTTCTTTACCTACTGCTATAACTATCAAGCTATCGTGAGATTTTTTCATAGCAACCGTGATTTGGGGAGTCTGTGTCGTGGTCTGGCTCCTCGATCAGAACCGTCAAGTAATTTGTAATTTTACTTGGGGATAATCCAACCTGAATGTGTGCGCACGCTCGTGCTCGACGGTCTAAAGACCAAGCATCCAATCGAATTCAAGTCGATTTTATCGACTTAAGAACTTAAATAAGTAATGTCTAAAGTGTATATGTACACCGACAATGACCCGATATCGTTTAAATTGGTTGAAGGAATTAACAACATGCACTTCTTCTATCAAACCTTAACCTTAACAAAGTTTAAGGAGCTAGATGAAAACAATTCAAGTTTAGGGAGAAACTGTTTGTGTTCGTGATTTAAAAACCGGTTTCCTATATTCCAAAGCGGATACAAACGACTTTCTGACATTTGATTGATTCGATGTCGCCAAAGTCTAAACGCTAGCTGACACGATGCCGATGCTAATCGTAATTATGTCGTTCATTGGAAGTTGGTTGTCACTACCACTATAGGCGTTCTAGGTGTTGTGTGAGATTTCTCTATAATTACTTTGGTATTCAGATAAGCTTAAAATGCACATATACCTAAGAACACTTTGACATGGAGCAGAGATACACTTGTTGAACCAAGGCAGTGCAGGTTTGCCATCGAATTGATGTCAATCAAATAATTGATAGTTGGTTGCCTCCTGGTGACTTCACTCATGGATTAAATAGAGGAAAAAACAAGTACGACCGACGAAGCGGTACCGAAAGTGGCTGATGAGAAATATACAACGTTGTATGCAGGTAAGGAGGTGAGGTTAAAAAAAAAAGCGAGGTCAAGACCAAAGAATTGCTATTGAATTGTGCTGACACACAGTAAATTGCTTGGAGCAAACAATATACCTCCGTTGGCAGCATGTTGGCGCGAAGATTAGAAAATCAATTTCAGGCATCAAGGAACTGACGACTTTCAAGGTTTAGGGGATACAGACTTTTTGCTGAAAACAGTTAGGATTGTCTGAATGGAAGTTTTAGATTTCATCAAAAATATTATTAAAAAAATAAACATGGTGGAATAGGGTTTAGAGAGAATGATTTCTATTAGACCAGTGCCGAGGCCTTCAAAAATTGAAAAAAGAGGGGAAAATTAACACTAGAATAAGACCAGAGCTCGAAAATAATTGGTTACCATATTACTTCATTCGGTTTCTCATTGAAAGATATCACATTGTCGACCAACATTTTGGTCTTGGTGTGAGATTTATTTTTATAAAATTTGTATTTAGGTCTTTGGTTGTGATTTATTATTTTTTTTGAAAAATGTCTCTCCTTGATTGACTTTTTTAAACATAAAGTAAATGGAACTGGTTGACCTTTAACCTTTATAATAAAAGATAAATCACAAATGGTTAACATTTTTTGTTACATTCTTTATTATGCCAGAGACAGACCGCATCAAGACTGAAGGGAGGAGTTGGAAAGTAAGTGTCGGTGTTCATTGTTCTTGAGCTCCTGAACATGGAAATGTTTAAGAAAGACGTGAAAAGGAGTTCCACATTCGCATAGTACGGCTAAAGAACGATTCTCTATACTTTAGGGTACGTCCGAAGATACGAAGTTAGGCTCGAGTGTAAGCCGATGGGCATTCCTGAATGCGCGGGTATTATAGTTGAATTGCTTAAGGAGAGAAATGCAACTGGCTCTTGCACAAGAGTAATAACTGTAAAAGTAACGATAGAACAGAGAAAGACAAGAAACGTTACATGCGTCGTCGGCGCTGCGCTCCAAAGAAGTGAATGAGTCAGTGATGTCTCTATCACCAATCATTCTTGGAACTATTTTGTGTATACCATCCAAGAGCTACATCCTTAGCTGAAGCACAAGCCCAGAAATGGGTACTCAAGCTTTGGACGGATTAAGTCTTACAGATAAAAGCCAGATCAGAGGGGAAGAAAAATTGCTTGCGCCGTCTTATGAAACCCAAACATCTTTCTGCTTTTTTTGGAAAAATCACAAAAGCCAAAGTACATACATAAGTTTACATAAATGATTGTTCTCCAAATTCAGTCTTAGCAGAAGATGGAATTGGAGAAATGTAGACGCTTTTAAAATTACACACAGTGGTCTTCGCTTGTGCAAAACCCACGAGTGGTGAACTTAAAATTGGTTTTGGAGTTTCAAAAATGTGGAACACCATCAGAAAATAGAGATTTGAACGAACAAAAAGACTACTCTTTGAAAAAAGTCGATATTTTGACACGTGATTTTTCGATGGAAAATTAGGTTGACATTATGTCAAAATAAGGTGAAAAAAATATTTTAAATCAAATAACTTAAAGTGTATCTGGGAAGTTTTCACCGAATTTCTTAGAAAAAACTGTCAGAATAAGAGTTGTAGATAAATCGAGATAAACCATCCCCCCTTAAAAACCCGCTCCACCCACTTCCCCGAACTCGGAACATCCTTAATCAAAGGGCACGGCAGTGCCCAGCCAAGTTCTAGCACTACTCCTTTTTTACAGGATCGAACTCAATAACATTTTTTACCCCCCATAACTTTTGAACCCATAGCGTTAGAAGCTTCTAATTTGATTCATGGAGACAAAGGCCCTGCAATAAAAATAATTTTGTGAAACCACTACTTCCTGAGAAATTGATCAGTAAAAATTTCAAAAACCGTAATTGACTGACTGACTGATCAACAAAATAATTAAGGACTTCTAACAATATCAGAATCTTGAAATTTGGTACAATGGGAGTTTTTCAGGTGTATACAAAGGAAAAAATCGGGGTGTGGTATCCGTCCACTTGCTTAAAACGGTCGTAGGATGTTGAAATTTGTAATTCTTGTAAGGTTTTGGTTGAATGACATGAAAAAAATGAGAAAAAAATCGATTTTCATTTTGGGGTGTGGTATCCACACATTTTATCAGTCGAAATAAATAAATAAATTCGGGAGTTTTCTAAAGCAAATTTAAAGTCAAAAGTATTCTAAATTCGCAAGGAACAACTGGAAAACCGTTTCGTGGAATTTTATTTCTAATGCTTTTATTTTCTACGTCAGTGTATATTGGCAATGGCATAAATAACAGCGGGCATGTTAATTAATTGCATTTCCGAATCGTTCAACTGAAAACGAGATTGAAGGAGAGTGAAAATAGATGAGGTTGCATCCTTTATTGCTAGCAAACCAAATACCCTACTGAAGTACACAAATAAAAGACGAAACAAATTAAAAAGAATAACTCCGCAAACAGCAAAGGGCGGTTGTCATTTGAAAAACTGTTTCTGGCAAGAGCTGATTACGACGAGCTAACGATGGCAGCAGACAGCGTTTGTCTGGTTAGTGCCTATTCAATATCTGACAAATGGTGGCATGAGGAACGGCGCTAAAACTAAACAAAAACAAAGGTCTGGCTCGGATGGTTTGAAATTCTTTACCCTTATACTAAACGAAATTTTGCTTTCATTTCGTTTACATTTGAAAATTTTGACGCTGTTCTTCTGCTGCTTACATGTACTCCACTTCCTCTTTTCAGTTGAACTTATTTCTACTCCGTTCTCATTTTTGTGTGATTTGTTTCCAAAAAAGTATCCTGAGTTCCCCTTGCGGATATTTTTTATTTAACCCCAAACGGAAATCGATTTTTGTTTACTTACGTACAAAATCATAAAGGAATAAATATTCGCAGCACAATTAATAAAAAGGGGGCTTACTTTTTTAACGCAAAGAAACTATTTAGGAATTCGATAAACTAAACAAATTTTAAAGATTTCAAAAACGTGAACATGAAAACCGAAATTTTCAATGAAAAATCTAGGGAGTAACTTGATTTAATATTTTACTTAAGCAAAAATATTGTGAATTAAAAACATGGTGTTGGTGGTTGTGTGTTGTAGGATTTGGTGGCATATGCTGTACCTTTTCCTACACACCAAGTGCTTACTTTACCTCCAATTGGTAACCACCGGGTACTGGTTATATCACTAGATATAATTGGCGAAATGCGCGAGTGCAAAACGGAGAAACAGAAACACTTAACCAAAGGCTCTAAAAATTTGGAGGTTAGTGCGAGGGGCTAAAAAACCCTCCATTGTAAGAAACTGAGAAGTTATGAGAGAGATAGTAGCCACAGATAATGACCCCCTCTCTTATTGTTACCAGACCCGGAACGAAAACGGACTTTGCATTGAGAGTTTGTAACTGGAATTGTCACTTCTGGTGGAACTCAAAAACATGAATCTGTCCTCACGCAATATAAGGCAAAGGCAGACATAACTGCGATCCAGGAAATACGATGGATAGGATCAGAGACAATGAAAAGAAAATATTGAGACATTTATTACAGCTGTAATCAAAGAATGCACATATTTGGATGCGGATTCTTCGTGGGAAATCGGCAAGTCATGGATTTCAAGCCAATTAGTGATCGCCTGGCTGTAATCCCCATCAAGGCCACAATATAAAACATCAGTATAATATGTGCACACGCCCCTGCCGATGATGCCGAGGAGTCTGCAAGGAGGATTTTTACGACCTCCTGGATAGAGCCTACGGAGCCTGTCCGGAGTACGACGTCCAAATCGTACTCGGAGATTTCAATGCAAAAACCTGGAAGGAAGACATCTTTGGCGGATTAGTTGGAAAGCACAGCCTCCACGTAGTTAAAACAGATAACGGCTTCCAACTAATCGCTTTTGCTGCAGCTCCTAATACGGTGATAAGTAGCACTAGGTTTTCAAGACGAAAGATCTACACAGCAACCTGGCGATCTCAGGATGGTCGAACAACCAACCAAATCGACCATGTGCTTATCGGCGCAAGGCACGCATTCAACACCCTGAAGGTGCTACTTTCTGGTAGTGGCTAAGTTAAGAGCTCGACTATCAAACGACAAAAAAACACGTGCACTCCGGATAATGCCAGAGAATACAGTGAGCGCCTGAGTGAGCGAGTATCCGCCGCGCCGTCCTCCCAAATATAACAGATGTCAACACCTTGTGGAACCAATATCACGAAATAATAAACAATGTAGCTGAGACCACCATAGGTTACGAGCCACCCCCAAAAAAGAACCCGTGGTATAATGATGAGTGCGCGTTATTGAAAAGAGAGGCGGATAATGCACGTTTGCAGATGCTGCAACGGAAAACAAGAGCAGCATGAGAAGAGTACCGAACAAAAAGGAGAAATGAGAAAAGACCCTGCGAAGGAAGAAAACAGCAACCGCAGTTTCTCAGCTCAAAGATCTAGAAGAGTCTCAGGCCAAGAACAACACATAGCATTTATTTAAAAGGTCGAAGCAATTAGCTTCTGGTTTCAGAACCGGGGCACAGGCTTTACGAAACAGTGAAGGGAAACTGGTCACCAAAGAACAAGGAATTGTAGATGTTTTCAAGCAGCACTTTCAACAGCTGCTGAATGCGCAAAATGTCGAGCAAGCTAATGACGAAAAAGAAGCAAGACCAGTCAACGAAGACCCAGTCCCAGCCCCCAGCGCAGAAGAAGTAGAAAGAGCCATCAAAAAGCTAAAAAATAACAAGTCCGCTGGGTCGGATGGCATACCTGCGGAACTTTTCACATATGAAGGATATGTTTTGATGAACCGCATGCACCAGGTCATCAACAAAGTGTGGGAGGAAGAATGCATGCCCACTGACTGGTCGATAAGCTCCATATGCCCTATCATGCAAAAACTACCGCGGCATGTCCCTGCTTAATGTTGCATACAAAATCCTATCCAACGAACTGAGTGAGCATCTTAAACCGTTCTTCAACACAATAATCGGCACGTACCAGTGTGGCTTTAGCCGGGCAATACAACGATAGACTAAATATTCACACTGTATCAAATTCTGGAAAAGACCAACGAATTTCAAGTCGAAACCTACCATCCTTTCATCGACTTCAAAGCTGCTTATCATAGCATCCACCGCCAAGAGCTTATGATGGCGAAATCTGAATTCGGGATCCCGAACAAACTGATCCAGCTGTGTCGCATGACGCTAAGGAAAACGAAGTGCAGTGTGCAAATGGGTAATAGCTCATCTTAGTTGTTTCAAACATGCGCATGGTTTAGACAAGGAGATGGGCTGTCTTGTGACTTCTTCAACATAGTCCTGGAACAGATAGTGCGCAAGGCAGGTGTGAGCAAGGAAAACACTATCCACGACATTGACATAATCGGGCGATTGAAGAACAGGCGAAACTCGTTGGTCTTGAAGTGAATGAGGACAAAACAACGTACATGCTATCAACAAACAAAGCAACATCTGTCCACCGCCTAGGACAAAACGTCACTGTTGGTAGCAGCAGTTTCGAGTTAGTTAAAGAGTTCACCTACCTTGGAACAAACATCAATCTCACAATCAACACCTTAATGGAGACCCGAAGAAGAATTATCCTAGCGCACCGCTGCTGCTTCGGTTTGGCAAAACAACTGGGTTCAAAACTCGAGAGAAAAAGTGTCTGTTATAGAAAACTTTGATTTTACAAGTCCTACTCTACGCGCACCGAGTGCTGGACGATAAGTGAGAGAGGGGAATTGAAACTGGGCACTTTCGAAAGAAAAATTCTTCGACGGATTCTCGGTCCCGTATGCGACGATGGCGAATGGAGAAGAAGGTTCAACCGAGAACTGTACAAGCTATACCAACATGTGGATGTTGCCCAGAAGGCCAAGAAAAGACTACATTGGCGCGGCCACATCGATTGAATGGACGACAACGCTCCAGCCAAGAAAGTCTTCTCATTCCAGCCCCCAGGTTCGAGACGGCAAGGAAGACAGAACCTACGGTACAAAGACCAAGTGACTGCGGATGCCAATGCGCTTGGTTTCGTCGACTGGAGAGTGCATGCGAGGGACTGATCACGATGGAAGGCTGCAATATCTCAGGCTGAGATCCTTCATGGATTGTGAGCCGGATAAGTAAGTATTTGGTGGCGTTATCGAAAACTTCGAAATTGTATGCAAAGGGTATCTTAGGTTCGATAAAACTTCAAAGCTTTTTTCACACTCCACCTTTTACTGAGTTATCGATGTTATGAAGTTTTGGTCGAATCTTACCACCGGGGCTAATGAGTTTGAAGTTTAACCCAGGACAACTACAAAAAATGCTTGGATTCATAACCTTTAATTATATGGGCGTCAGAATTAAACCCATATTGCAAAATTACAAACAATTAACAAACAAAACTTAACAATATGAGTTAATTTTATAGTGTGAGAAGAATATAGACCGAAATGTTTGCATGCACAAATGCCCCATTTTAGTATCAGCCAATACTAAATTCTGATCTTGATATGGAAAACAATATAATTCTTAATGAATCTTGAGCCCTGACACAGGATTAAAAAACAAGAAAAGTCTTCCGTATCAAGCTTTAACTCATCTCCTGAAATATGTGTTACGATTTTAATTATTTCCATTTCTCCAGAAAACGGAATTAAAAAACATACGTTTGTTGCTGCCATTATAGTAGGCCGCAATACGAATTTGATGTGTACTTAAACATAAATAACTTAAGGACGTGTATGATGAGTTTTGTTTTATTTTTTTTTTTCAACCACACAGGAATTCTTAAAGCAATGCCAAACAAACGTACAATAATTTCTTATAACTGGAAGGGAATTATCTTTATTCTGACAGTAGTCTGGCAGCTGTTTTGCTTAGGTACTCGTATTTGACTCGAGACTTAAGACTCGTTGCCATTATGTTTTGCGGACGTTGCATGGTAGCGGGCGTTGGCACAGGATTAAGTTTTGCCCTTTTGTATGAACGTTTTCAATGGAACCTAAAATGAGGAATTAATAAATATTTATTTCTTCTTTTCATTCGCTCTTAAATCAAACGTAAAAGGCAATTTATTTTATTCGCCTTGCGGGTGGATTATGCCTTGCCAGAGAGGAGAAATAAACTCCAACAGTAAACAATAAATAAGAACAATTTGAAATACATAATACGATGTACATAGGTATATGCGCATAAGCGTGTTAAGTGAGACACCCAAAAATATTTACCAATCTGATTATTTGTATTTAGTAAAAATAACAAATTAAGGGAGAACAAATGTTAGGGAAGGACTGCAGGGACCTCAATCAGTCCTTTTTGACATAATGGATAAAGAAAACACAACAAATGGGTAGGTACCTAATGCTTTTTTTGATGTAAGAAAAAGTAAAAACTTACTTTTTCAAAAAATACCTTTTTTTCGCCAAAGAAAAACATGATTTTGATATGTTCGGTATTACATCCAGTTTCATCAGGTACCCTAGATCTAAATAATGGAATTACTCTTCATTGCCTTCATATTACATAGTTTTCTTTAATTCTAGGTACCTGACATATAAATCACTTAAATGATCAATAAATCCAAAATATGTTCATATTTGCCTTACGTTTGACAATGTTAATAGTATTTGAAACATGCCTAAAAAATACCTGGTGAGATGCACGAGCTCTAGCTGGTGCATTCCAGTCGTGAGTTGTCAAAGTACATGTGTTGCCTAATAAATCAGTAATTCCCGCAAAACAGTTTGGTGAAAAAGAAAAACGAATCAAAAGCTATGGAACCAACAGTACGTCGTTGCCGACGCCCGCTGTCGCATTTCGGAACGTGACTTCCAAAAAATGAACCAATCTGTGGGAGCATTGTTTGAAACACGTTCTTGTTATAAATTAAAACTCTGTTTTCTGTGAATAGTTTACATTTTTCTTCCGTTCTCTTTTCTTTTTCTTTCACTTCTTTAAGTGCGCAAAGAAACAAATTTTGTATATACCTGCAAGCGTGCAACGTGAATATACATATGTAAATGAGGCTTTTCTGAAGGCATGGTGTCTGATGGCAGGATTTTGAAAGCTAGCATGAATGAATAAGGATAAGAATGAAGAATACCTTAAGGATAAATGTTTTTATTATGTATTTGTGCCGCAACTAAACTTGCTATTAAAAAACATGCCCGCACCTTCCCTGAGGAACATTTATTAAGTCAAGTTTTAAGATAAAATATTACCTTTTTCACATTCTTCTTTCTTCTATTCTCTATAAAACTTGGAAAATGTAAGGGATGCAATTCATGACATAAGGACTTACTTTCTTATCTTTCTCCGTCCTTAGGTAAGAGTAGGAACGTACTCCTACTCATTCTTTTCTTTTTGTATTTGTAGGAAAACAACTATGAAGATCTTACAACTGCAAAATGGTGATACACACTTTTTCAGTGTAACAAAATAATTTAACGCTGATATCATCGGTATATGTAGTGATACAGAAGAAAATTGCGAATGTATGTAAAGACACCACAAGGAATAGCCAAATGAAAGTATTTTCCTTAACTCTTTTAGCACACTTTGTCTAGAGAAAACGACCAACTGTGATCTAAAATGTTTTATAGTGAAGTTTTTCATTCGAAATAAAAAGAAATGTTTTCAGAATTCAAGATATGTACATACAATCACTAGAATAGGGCCACATAATTTTTAATCGATTTTAGTTCTTTACACCTGCTGGAAATTTCTTACCTCTATTAGAATGGAATCATATATTTTTTTAAATAGTCAAGCGAAATCTCGTCCCAGGCTTCATGGATAGCTTCAATTAAGGTGTCCTTGTCGTCATAAACTTTTCGAGATAGCCATGACCATACGTTTTCGATTATGTTCAAGTCCGGTGAATAGGGCTGCCATGGCAAAAGCTCTACGACTTCTGATAAAATCCAGCTTTTAACAACCCTGGAAGTGTGGATGGGGGCATTGTCTTGTTGGGAAATCCAAGGCAGAGGTCCAAAAATTTTTTCATCTTTGGAATTGACCGTTCCAACAAGCATTTGTAGCTGTTTCCGTGCATTGTTGTAGAAAGAAACTGAATAGAGTGGCGCGACTGCTCTTGAAGAGCCAAGGTCTAAGTGGCTTACTCTCATCAACAACGCTCTAGGTGCGTGTGAAGAATTGAGGGGACCTACAATTTAACGCCGATGCCGAACAGCAAAGTTGAGAAGCACTTCTTCATGACAGATTGATACTCTTGGAAGTTTTGTCAGTTCTTCGCAAGAGGCAGTGCCCGTGAAAGATGAAATAAAAAATATGGACACGAGTAGGATTCATACCCACAACGTTCTGCTTAGCAGCCAACGCACCACCTAACCACTAAGCTACGGAACTACGCGGGGAACCTTAGTTTCTTGATATAACCTAAATAGAATTACGCAGGCGAAAGAAGAGACGATTGCAAAACTAATTTAAAATTTCTCTGCAAATTCCCTAAAAGCCGCCAAGGCGAATCAAACAAACGGCTACTTCGGCGGCAGGAGAAAATTGCTTGAAGACTAGACCGAGGGCCTCGAAAAGGAATTAAAAGATGTTTTCTCCACAGAACGGTTCAGTCGAATTGAATCGGCGTATTGCGAAGCGCTATAGGAGCGCTCAATGATTTGATCGATGAGCTTTCCAAAAATGCTCATGATGGCATGCTATCTAAACGCTGCGTAGACAGCAGTGGTAACGACGTCAATATCAATTTTGCCGAAGCTGCAGTTACCAATTTTTGACGGCACGTTCAGTGCGTGGCTGAATTTCAAAGACATGTCTACGAATTGTGTAATTCAAGATAGTTCCCTATCTAACGTACAACGATTGCATTACCTTAACTGCAGTCTCCGTGGTCGTGCGGCACATGTATTGAGAAACATACAAATCAGCGACAGTAATTTGCAGAATGTTTGCGATATTCTGCAATCTATGTATGGCAACAGTCGTAATCTCGTTAAGCAATTCCTTCGAGATGTAATCAAACTACCAGCCATGACAACTGAATCGTCTAAAGTTTTACGAAACATTCTGGATGTCGTAACCGAAATTGCTCGAGCAGCGAAGCAACTCAAAAGACCAACAGACCAGTGGGATGATTGGCTAATTCTACACGTGACGGAAAAATTGGACCCGATCACGATTAATGACTGGGAAACGTCTCTTCAGAGTCCGAATTATATCCCTACTTAATCGGAACTTTTTAGAAAATAGGCTACAAGAACTTGATGCCATGGCCAATTGCTCCCGGGTTAATATGAAGGAGACTATCAGTCAGAATTCATTCAAACCCCAAGTTCACAAGCGAATATCAATCAATGCGTAAGTTGTTCTAGTTGTTTTTTAGAAATCAACGTCAGGCCAGAGACTGACATTCGTGATGAAAGCCAAGTTATGCAAAAACTGTTTAAAGCCAAACAACGTACATAGCCAATGTCCTTCTGAGTACTCCTGCTTGAAGTGCCATCATAAACACCACACTATGCTACACGATTGTCTCCAAAGTCAAGAGACTCCTTTTGTAAGTTACCATATGAGAACGAAAAGTAGTGATTGTGATCGTTGTCCAGATCAAAGTGCGTTAGATGTTGCCATCAACGATGACACGTCAGCAAAACTAAACCCGGTTCTGTTGGATACAGCGAAAATTTAAGTACGGTCAGCAACTAGGAATAAGCTTATACTTCGAGCTCTTTTGGACAGCGAGTCCCAAGCAACGTTTACAAGTGCCCTGTTCAACAACTTCACCTTCGTAGGACCAATTCTAAACATTTGGAATTATGAACTTTTTCTTTCAAGAATTGTTGTTAATCCTCGTTAAACTATGTACGAAATGGTTCGAAATTAATATCATGAAAATAAAAACAAAAAATAATTTGCCAGCACACAAGGAAGTAAATGTTGGTGTGATTAAACTCCGTATATTACTGCTAATTCAGATCAATTTATTAAGGCCTTTCCCACTGTTTAATTAATTACATTAATATATTATATTTAATTTCTTAATTTCACCCATCTGTTAAACTATCCCATAACTTATTTCAAAGAAATACCTACACCTCCAAGAAGTTCCATTGAAAGGGCAACTCTATCATCGCTCACATGTCAGATAATATCCAACACACAAGCATTAAATTAAATAATTTCCGACATGAAAAACACATAAAAAGTAATAATCTCAAGCTTAGGAATACATACAATTATTATCTTATTAGAACATTATTTCGACCTATACACCTACACCTACCTACCTTGAACCCAGAGTAAAAAAAAATGAGTCGCACCTCAAAGACCCATTCCCTTGCAAATATTGAAGAGAACGAAAAACAAAAGCATTATTACTCATTTGTATCTAAAAGACTTTGTGATGTTCCTAGAGAAACATCGTTGCCGAATTTTGTTATTAATGTTATTATCATTTAGAATTTAGTATTTCTTTTTTTTTGGTACGACTTGAGAAGCACCGTAATATCCTTAAAATAAATGGAGATATGAAGAAAAATGGGGAACAGTGAGTAAAGCTCCCGGTGGGCCTATAAATCACTTACGGCCTAATTTTTTCCCGACCATAACTTTTTTTCACCCTCACTTTAGTCCCTTTTTGAATAAGCTTAGTATTTCCATTTTTAAAAACGAAGGAACTTTATTTTCACCTAACGTTCAGTATAAAATGCTTGTGTTGATTTTACAGATATGCACGAGTGGGTCGAATGGTATTGTTAACTGTCGAAAATAGAAGAGATTGTGGTTTTACGACTACCAAATTCTTTTACTGTAAGCATTAAGTGATTGAATGTGTATTTCGGATTTTTTGTTCGGGTTTGAATGCACGACTAGATTACATTTGCTTTCAAGGTTCAACTTGGAAATTTTGGTTCCAAAAATTAAAAGGTTTATTCAAACCTGTTGTGGCAGAAAAATATCAGTGAGTTGCTGGTGGTTACAAGTGAAAGAGTACGGTGAGCCACTTTTTTTTAATACAATTTGCACCCACTCAACGGATTTTTATACCCGCTTTATGCCAGAGACACAGTGAGTGCATTAGGAAGAAGGGGTGGAAAGGAGGTGTCGGTGTACATTGGTCTTGAATTCTTGAACATTGGGGAAACCAAGTGTGGAAGAGAGTTCAACATTCGCGTAGTACGGCTAAGAAATGATTCCCTATACTTGAGAGTACGTCCGAAGTTGGGCTCGAGGGTAAACTGATGCGGGCATTCCTAGAAGCGTATTATGGGCGAATTGTTTGAGGGGAGAAATGCAACTGGCTATTTCACTATAGCAATTATCGTAAAAGTAGCGATAGAACAAGGAGATACACGCTACGTTACGACGGTGGTCTAAAGGGATGAATAAGTCAGGTGATCTCTCTATCACCAATCATCCAAGAGGCTTAAGCCTCTTCTAAGGAGAAGAATTTCTTGCACCGTCTTAAGAAACCCAAACATCTTGCGGCATTTTTGGTGACATTGCATATGTGCTCGTTCCACAAGAGGTGGTCAGTGATGCACATACCAAGAATCTCGAGATGTTCGGTCTCATTGATGCAGGTGCCACTCATGGACAGTGGCAGGGGGGGTATATATCGCTTCAACGATACCAGACAGCATTGAGTTTTCGAAGCATTAAACTCTACACGGTTCTTAATTCCCCATTGGACAATGCTGTTTAAGAGAACACCTTGCTCGTGTATACGTTACAGTGGTTTTTACGGCGTTCTACAAACCCAAAGAATTCTGCCACGTTCTTTAAGAAGAGGAATCTTCTCCGAATTCGGAGAACCTACTAACCACTATCTCTCTAGTGGACTGAATAAGTAGGGAAATCTGGTGGCAGCATTGCATCG
>CAKKXW010000002.1:44981762-44999759 GCA_920937365.1 Sphaerophoria rueppellii
ACAGCGAACTTTACGGGTTGTACAACGACATGGACCTAGCCAGAAGGGTCAAGGTCCAGAGACTCAGATGGCTCGGTCATTTAGAGCGAATGGTCACCAATGCTCCGGCCCGGAAAGCCTTCGACACTATTCCCGAGGGACGTAGGAGGAGAGGAAGACCGCGACTCAGGTGGCGCACTCAAGTGGAAGAGGACCTCAATCAACTCGGAGTGCAAAACTGGAGACGACTAGCTAAGGATCGAGCTAGCTGGCGGAGCCTGTTGATTGAGGCCCAAGTCCACAACGGACTGTAGCGCCACCTTAAGTAAGTAAGTACCATTGGTTGAGCATCGTCTCAATAGCTTCAAAGTATGAGCCAACACTCACAACGCTGTTGTCATTCTATTTTAGAAGGAGTATTTTATTGGCAGTATCGTATAATGTAGTCGAGACCCACTGTTTCTTTTTTTAACTCTGCATTTGATTTAAGTGGACATTTTTTGTTCTTGAATCGCGTACAGTCCCAATGGCTCAAAAACCTTTATTATAATCTGGATTTGGTGGAAGCAACACAGTGATCAAGCTGTGGCTTGAAGACGTTTCAAAAAAGTCTTAGGCGCGTACAAAGTTTCTGCGATAAAAACTTGAAGGTTTGATGCTTTGAAATGCCATATCAATGTAACTTTTCATTTCCAAAAATATATATACCTTATAAGCCATTGTACCCAAGCGTGTACAGTCCTTTTGTCACTTACTAAATTCAATCACGAGTCCTACTCGTGTCCATAAAGTTTTTATTTCATCTTTTATGGGCACTGTTTCTTGCGAAGAACTTACAAAATTTCCAAGAATATCAATCTCTCATGAAAAAGTGGTTCTCAACTTTGCCCTTCGGAATCGGCGTTAAATTGTAGGGCCCCTCAATTCTTCACACGCACCCAGAAAATTGTTGATGAGAGTTAGCCCCTTGCGCCACTTGCGCCACTCTCCTTTTTTTTTATTTTTTTGTACCAGCTTGGGTACAAGTTTTGTCGCGTACTTCGGTTAGATTGGAAATGGGTAACTGCAGTGTCACCTTCTTAAAATTTTAAGCATTTCTGTTTGGTATTAAACTTTGACGTGATTATTGCAAAGAAGAAGAAAATATTGAATTCTACTGCTCTACACCAATTTTAAATATATTACCTCCTCGGGGACTCCACCTTTTACTGATTTTTTTAAAGTCGAAACGAGTGTTTTACAAACAAGTAAACACGTTGTTTTATGAAGTGGGTACCCGTAACTGTAACAATGTTCCTATGAATAAAAAAAAACTACATATTTAGAAAAAAAAAAAGCAATGTTACAAACTGCTTTTCCCAAGTTTTTTAATGATCCAACTTGAAACTTTCAATAAAAGTTTTAAGAAAACTGTAACCACCAATTCAGCGTAGCTCTTTGCGTGCATTACATGCAGAAGCATCTTCTCATCAAGATAAATCTAAGACTCGAGGAAACGACGATAATAAAAGACACACCAATTATATTTATTGGACATCAAAAGTTTAAATGTCAAAATTCTTCATCATCTTTTGAAGAGAAAAATATTTAATCAAGACTTTTGCCCCCATTCTTTTAAAACCCTGTTGACACAAAAATGAATGGGTATTTATAGAATAATAAGTTTAGTAATGAAATGAAAACCAAAGTTTAAAATGGAACCAACAAATCCGTATAATTAACTAGTAACCTAATAAACCAACTTGTGGTTGAGAAAACTACCCAAGAAGACCATTAAAGAAACCCTTTTCGGAACAAGAATCTACTTCAGTTCAGTAAAATACATAGAAAAACAACGACAAAAAGCCCAACCAGCTTAGAAGAGGAAAAAATAAAACATCTATACCATCATGTTTACATTTAAAATGTCGAACATTCACTTTTAGTAGGTATACTTTTTTAGTTGTACTAGTACGACTTTACAAGAGAAGACTTAGGGCAGTTAATTAGTCAACGCAAGTGTTTCGCGAGTTGATGACATAATTTTGCAACCGGTAATGAAATGAGGTAATTTTAAGTGCTCTACGCCTTTCAGCTAATTAAGACCAAAAAAGTAGGAGGCAAGCTGGGAAGGTGCCTTCAGCTAACGATTACCGACAGGTGGTTATACTTCAGACCCACAGCACATTTGTTTTGTGGGGTTGAATTGAATAGAAAACCTTCTATTGTCAAACAGTGTTGTTGAGTGTAATTTCGGTATACAAACCTGTGGTGCATGTGTTTCCTTTTTTCGTCGTGTTTTTTTACGACATTTTTTTCTAAAAAAAGAAAAAAAAGCGGACATGTAGCATTGAGCAGGTATAGGTATACCTACTGCATACCTAGTATATTAGTGTTTCTTATTATTACCTATTTGAAATTCTATCTATTGAGCTAACATGGAACAAATTTGATTCATCATTTTTTAGTTTTACGATTTAGACAATTAAAATATTCGTAAAATATGCATTTAAGTTGAGGAAATTGATATATGCATAGATTTGATGGCAATGGCATGTGGATGTAGCTGTGAAAGAATTTTATTAGCAATTTGTTTCCAAAAATATTTCTCAAGAAACGATTTGAGTCGATTAAAATAGATGTAAAAGCTTTTATGTCTTTTGAATGAGTCGTAAAAAATAACGCGAGAGTGTGGAGATCACAGTTGGTTTTGATCATTTAGTTTTCCTTTTCTCGTTTAAGTCTTTTAGAAAAGTTCAAAATAATAGCAATAATAGCTTTGATATAAGATCCTTTGACCAACCGACAAACAGTTGGAGGGCATTAGGTTTAGTTTTTTTATGGTTGTCTTTATAGGCGAATTGATTTCATTATTTCTTCACGTTTAGGAGCTTGAAAGAATAAAATAAGTCATTTTTGAAATTTGTAATATTTCGGTAACTTTATTTGCCTATCAATAAAGTCCTTTGATAGTTCAAAGTCTTGTGCAGAAACAACAGAGGTAGCTAGTGTTACATGCAGGCATTACCCACCTCGAATGTTAATTTAGTGAAAAATTTACTTGTTATTACCTACCTACAACTCCGCAAAAACCATCTATCAAAATGCTAACTTTTATGTGTCAAGCTTCAGTGGTAAATTTTCACGGAATTTCAATTTATAAGCAGTGCTCACCGGAGAAGTGCTTCTTGGGTTTTGCTACTCTTCTGTGCAATTAACCGGGATAGGTAGTTAGTTAGGCGAATCCTAACCGGAGGCCTGCCTAACGGAGGCCAATAAAAGAGTCCGCTTAAATGACTTAAAAGCACTCGCAACCGAGATAATTATATCGTATATTATGTGCCTTCATAAAAAAATAATAAGAAAATATTTGATTAGGTGAAGAACAATGAATTTGTATTGATATTGTGTTGGCCAATTTGTGAGCAATTTGAAACAAAATTAGAAGCGTAGAAATATATTGCTCAGATAAACGGGTTTTGCAATAAAGCGAGGAGTCAGATAGCCGGAAAAAACTGTATTTCAATGAATTACATACAAAAGCCGCGTCTTTTTCACTTAATTTGTCAAAGTCAATTGTATGGCAATGGTTATATAAAAAGTAAAAAAATGGACCTGAGGGTTGGGCCTCGGATATGGAAAATAGCGAATACTTCAACCTAAGAGACTTTATTATGCAAAACATAAGATTCGCGTAGCAAAAAGAAGTATTATTCTTAACGCCATTAGCGCTGCCTTCATTTCAATAATTGAAAGCTCTATCGCCGACACGACTGTTATTTTTTTAACTGGTCTTTTTTATCGACTGCAATCTACATTGTTGTTGTTTGCCAAGGGAAATTTTACAGTGCTGCCTACTGAATAGTGAAAAAACAAGATCATATAGTAAACAAACATTAAAACAGAAATTTTTCATTTGCTTTCCAGTTATCTTTATTTTTGTTACATTTTATTTCGTAATGACATCACAGAGTACATGATTATGTAACACGACACATCAAATCATTAACTTTTCTTTTGCTGCATTGCTTATGAAAGAAAAAGAAGTGACCTCTTGAGTATCCGAAAAACGGAAGGAAGAAGAACTCAATCTATGCCTGTTAACTGTTTAGTCTTAAACTTTTAATTTTAGCTGTCATTAAACATGCATGCACTCACCCTTCCGCCCACTCAAAGAAAAACATCACCAAATTTCAACAGAAATTTCATTAGATTTTCATCTTTTTGTTGAACCTTTTTTTCAGGTCTTTTTTTTTTATAATTTTCACCCACTCAAGTAATTTTTATACCCTTTTTATGCCAAAGACAAAGTGAGTGCATTAGGAAGGTGGGAAGGAAGGTCTTTAATTCTTGAACATTGTAATGACTGGGAAAGACAGAGTGTGGAAGAGAGTTCCACATTCGCGTAGTATAGCTAAAAAATGATTCCCTTTCTGTATTCTAAGAGGATTAAGTAAGTAACTGGAGCACTAGCCCAGAGATGTGAATTGTATTCAAACTTTGGACGGATATAGGTTTTATAGATAATTACCAGATCAGATGGGGAGAAACATTTCTTGCACAGTCTTAAGAAACCCAAACATCTTGCGGCATTTTTGGCGACATCGCATATATGCTTGTTCCACAAGAGGTGGTCAGTGAAGAACATACAGAGAATATCGAGATGTTCGGTCTCGTTGATGCCAGTACCACTCATGGAGAGAGATATAAGACAGTATTAAGTTTTCGGTTTTCGCTTCCCAATTGTACAATGCTGTTTAGGTCAGAGTTAAATGAGCTTATCATATTCTGCCGTTGCAGTTTCACATCCGAAGAAGAGGGATGTGAGTCTGGAAACGAAAATGAGAAGCTAAGGGTACTATCGTCAGCGAAACAATTGATTGGATTCGAAGTTGCAGACAAGAAATCATTTATGAAAATGAGAAAGAGGGTCGGAGACAAGACGGAGCCCTGGGGCACACCAGCATTTATATTGCGGGTTTCAGACTTGAACCCGTCCAGTACAACATGTATAGAACGGTTCAAAAGAAAGTTTCTAATGTAACGAAGGAAGGATTCATCAATACCGAAAGCACGCATTTTCGATAATAGAGCAAGATGCCAGACTTTATCAAATGCCTTTAAAATATCAAGCGCAAGAATATTACTTTCTAGAAAACGATGTAAAAATTTGTTCCACTGTTCGGTGAGATAAACTATCAGATCACCAGTGGACCTGTTGCTGCGAAAGCCGTGCTGCCGGTTATTAAAACGCTTTCGGTCTTCGAGATATTTCTTGAGCTGATAGTTAATCAGCGTTTCCATGACCTTAGAAAGAAAGGAAGAAAGGGAAGACGATTCGCCTTTTTCTAGAATTGGTGGACAAATGCTGTTTTCCAACTGCTCGAAACGAGCCCAGAAGAGTAAGTTAGATGGAAATGCATACGCAAGGGTTTTGCGGGGATCTATGTGGACTAGCAGATTTATGTATGTTGCGATCAATTAGGACTCTTGCCACAGTAAGAGTGTGAAAGAAGATTTTTCCCATTGAATCATTGACGCGCTCAAGAAATGGGAGAGTCATGACACTCTCTGGCCGCGAAAGTTTGCGGCGAACTGCCTAGAAAAAAGGTTAGCTTTCGCGAGAGAGCTAACAACTAGAGTGTCATGGTCAACGAGCGTAGGGACCGAGGAAGAAGAAGAAATCTTCATATTTTTTTTACAAATGACCACAAATTCTTACTGCTTTTGCGACATTGCAGTATTTTTTGCCTTAATTTTTGGCCATGTTAACATTTGGTCCGACGAATATGGGCAATCTAGGCCTTCCTGGCTTGTTGAAACTTCTTCCGGTTTTCCTCAGTTGGGTTGGCTCTAAAATACAGGAACTTTACTTCTTTTTCCCTGATAACCTCTTTACAGCTTGAATCAAACCCTGACTTTTCCTTGGGTTTGATGCTTTGACCCTATTCGGGATAAAAGATTTCATTCCCAAAATAATCATAGTAGTAATCAAATCTGAGCTGGAGTCTACGTCACTATCGAGTAAATATAGTGACCAGTTAAAGGTCCGGAAAAAATTATTGAGACCGTCCCAGTTGTGTTTCTAGTATTGCCACACGGTTCTCTAACTGGATTAGTTTGACACGAGAAATTTGCAGATATAATTTTGTGGTCTTACCTTCCTAGAGGCGTTAATAGACTGACATTGTATTTATCAGGGTCAGAGTAAGAAACAAGTCAAGAGTATTTTCCGCTTGGTCATTAATGTCTACATTCGAGTGGGCTCGTTGATAAACTGAGTATAGTGGTTAAACTCACTAAAGATTTCAGCACACATTCCTTCAGGTGGAGTCTGGTCCGAATGGAGAAGTCACGAAGAATTGTGTACATCGAAATCAGATGAGAAGTTGAAGTTCTGTCCAAATTTGGGCTTCGATAAAGAAAACAGTAGTGGATGATGTGCTTACATATTTAGGGAAAACTTGAACCACATAAAATTGAAAGAATGGTTTGAGCAGCGTCCATACTGTGGTAAGAATTGATAAGCAACATCATTGATAATGTAGACCGCAAGACCAAGGTGGGAGAAGAATAAAGGCACTAAGCAATACCCATGAATAAGAAATTCAGTAGGGTCAGAATCCTCAAGAAAACTTATTCTTAGCCCACGAATAGTGCAATAATCAACTCTGAAATTATCAATCATTACAAGGTAAAAAAAAAGACCAAAAAAAGGGGTCATGAATAAATTGCAGCACTTGCTTTATGCTATGTATTTGCTGTACAGGGAAAAAAGTCAATAACTGTGCGTGTGTGTGTATATGTGTGTTGTGTGAAGCTTATTTCTCTTTTGAATAGTTTCTTTAATTGTTTGAATGCATAAATTTAGCGCTTCCAAAGTTTAAACGCAAAAATATAATTGGATTTATAAGCAATGAAATGAGGACTGAAAATGCAAAGAAAATCTCCCGTAGCTAAATAGAAAATTATTTAAGAAAATCTCCAAGTAAAAAAATAATATATTGTTTCTACAGATAAAAAGTGGCAGTTTGCACAAGAATCGAGTGGCCGGTTTACTCGGGTTCGGCACAGAAAGAATGTCTTCAGATGAAATCGTTCAATTCCATGTTTTAAATTTCAGTTAAAAATATTGGGCTTACAAAGTTTTTTAACGCTAATAGCGAAAAGGTTGTTTTCCGCGATGTACAGGTATAATGTAGGAACCTATAGTTCCTTCAGTAAAAAATGTCAGTGAAGGAAAGATAGGGCATTTGCCTCTCATTCTGGTAGGAATAGTTTCCATATGTCTATTTCAAGCAAAAGCTCTGACGTGGTTGCCATACTTTGTAAATTAAATCACCGGAATTCAAAGAGTAGTTTATGTATGGTTACCACCTGCTGGCGATTTAAACTAATTTAATAAAAAAATGTTTATCTTTTTCCACACTACCAAGAGGTAGTGTCTTCCTCGAAACGGATGTCATTGTTCCCCATTTTAATTTCATCTTTTCTCGTGGAAGTTGATGGTAACTTGTTTAATTTTCTCGAATGGTAGGATGCATAATCCAAAACGATGACGGAGAACAATAAATGTATAGCTGCATTCCTGCACCGTTTTCAGACAAGCAAGTAAAAAAATTCAAAATTCAAATTCATAAATCAAAAATATTAAAATTGAGGCGGTAATACCTAACGCTCACCTCAATAAATGTTGTTCCCAAAAGCTTTAAAACAGAAAGCTCTTTCACAAAATCCTTTGAAAAAGCTCCTAAGGTTTGCTTCCAAAGGGTAATAGCAATGCTGTCATTTTTCTCATTGAAAGAAGAAAAAGAAAAAAAGAATACATCAATAATTTCAGTATGCCTATGCTCTCAGCATGCAACATGAATTGTCATGGAGGGATGTACAACGTTTAAGGGAAAATAAATCAATTCGTGTGCATAAATCAGTGCTGGCGCGCTTGTAATTTGGGAGCGAATTTGTGTAATTTTTATGAAGTGAGTGTTTAGCAGCCAGCTCTGCTTAAAAAAAGGTCTCCCATAAAGCCTTCACTGACATTTTTTATTGAACGAACTGTAGTAAAATTCTCTGACAAAAGACGAAAAAAAAACGAGGTGACCGAAGAACACATGTTTGAGGGAGCGCATAGAACTAATTGAGGTTCCAAACATTTCATTGAAAGCCCTAAGTAGGTTATGCGAGTAGAGCTCTATCATCTAGAGCCCTCTTCTGAAAAATCAAATTGGGCAACGAATTTTCAAATACTGCCCTGTGCTAATTTTAAAATAACGTCACCAGTAAAGCATTTAAGTTTTAGTGTCGGATCACATTACTGGCTAATGATTTCCATCCAACGAGCTGTGATAACACACAATTCCACACCGCAGCAGAGTGTGAAATGGACTTCACAACCCAAGAATCGTAAATCTCCAATGTCCAATGCTTCAACTATCTACTTAGTGCTTTTATAGTTCACCCAAGACATCCTACATAGGATTTATACTCTAAATGGACTTTGAGGTGATGACATGGATTAACTGGAATTCGATGGGTCTAATCCTTCAGAAAATACATAACTGTAGCATAAACTATTCTTTACTTTGTTTGTTAATTGTTATGTGTGAAGTAAGTTAAAGGAAAATAGGTTAATCGATTTGCTGAAATGACAGATAAAAGTTAAGACTAATGGCGGAGTGTGCTTAAGTTGATGGCTGCGAAGGAAGAAGGGAGGATGTACCTACACTGTACACATTATGGTAAGTCATTTCGTCCGCATGGACGTAATTTTGGAAGACTGTTACATTAAACTCTGAAGGGATTTTGAGAATACATATTACAAAATAGAATTGGGATCTAACATTAGACCCGACAAATATTAAATACAAAATGTTATTTGATGTAAGAAGATTTTCAGAGAATTCGCAAGATAAGGAAACCTTAATTTCAATTTGGAATTAATTTCTCAGCTTTTTTGTTTTTATTTCAAAAATTGGGTCTATCTTTATATCTACATCAAGAACTCAATTGTCGATTATGCTTTTCGAAAACCTTCAGATGCTGTAATAGTCGACATCCCCTACATCATAACAAAAGTATAAAGAAAAAAAAAATCAAAGCATTCATTTTATTTTATTCACAACTTAACCCAGATTCAAAGGGTAAACACATTCTGGCTGATATCCCACAACCACAAACAAAAATTCCAATCTCACTCAACTGAACTTGACAACTATTTAAGCAAAACACATTTTTTTCGGATCATTTGGATGCGCATTTCTTAAGACATTTTTTGTATTGACGCAAGGAAAAAAAATCCAGGCACAGAGTAATAATAATATTGTGCGTTGAATGTTTCGTACTTTTTTCCAAATCGGAAAGGATTCCCAACAAGACCATCAACGATATTTTATCTTCCATTACACATTGATAAGAGAAAGAATAAGGGACAACAACCAACGAAACGCCCCACCAAGTCAGTGGTGCCTTTGCTATGTGTTTTATGCTTATTCAGGTAGAAAGATTGAGAATTGGTTGAATAGGGTTGCCGTTTAAGATTTTATGAAGAATAAAAGTTTGATTCTGAAACAATAAAATGCTAAAAACCAAGAATTTCGGCAGATCAGTAAACTTAAGGCAGAAATACTAATGATAAAAAAAAAAAAAAACAGTCAAAGATTGGTCTATGATATTGAAGGAAACGATCCAGACCAAGACTTGAAGTTCAATCAACCGACTGCAAAGCCATTCTGGAGCGTTGGGAAGTACACTGACTCACAGAATTGTTTAATGAGCTATCCTGCATTAGATAGCCCCAAACACGAAAACTATAATCGTAAAATTTTAATGTGCTTTCAAAGCAGACAAATTAGCAAATGTTCGATGGATCGCAGGCAATGGGAAAATTTCTAGATTTTATCACCTCAAGGCATTGAGGCTGAAAATGATCAGAGTTTCAAGCCAAGTTCAGACAAGAGAGACAAGTAAGGTAAAAGGTTTTTCAATAGGGACGCTAAAAAAGTTTTCTTAAATGCAGGTGGCCATGGTTCAGAGGATAGAGTAGTTGATTGCTAAGCCAAACGTTGCGGGTTCAAGCCCCAGTTTCGGCAGTAAGCATTCTTTTCTACAAAAATTGCCAGCTTATCTGAGGCCACCTGTGCGATAATATGAGACAATATGTATAAATCTACGTCTCCTCCCCTGTCTCTCTCTGTTGTATTAATGTCTTGTTCTGTTTCAGCCGATGGCCTCAGTCGCCAGTGCTGTATGTGTCTGTAGTTCGTTGCATTTATGTGCGAAGTACTGTGATGTCAATAGTCAATAGTTTTCTTAAATAAAACAAAAACGGTTTTGGATATCAATGAAATTCTATATTCCTGTGGATTGATTTGATGCCATTATGTATGGAACTCGATTTCTTTTGCATGGCCACCACGGGCACGCTTGCAGAAGTCCAGACGCTGAACCCAATTTTCGAAGGTTTTCAAGCATAAATCGGCCGATACTGCTGCAATTTCACGTTCGATATTCGTACGAAGTTCATCAATCGTCGCTGACTTGTTGGCAAAAATCATAGATTTGACGTAGCCCCACAGGAAATAGTCTAACGGCGTTAAATCGCATGAACGAGGCGGCCAATTCACAGGTCCATTTCTGGAGATAATGCGCTCATCGAAGTTCGTTCTCAATAATTCGATTGTTTGGCCCGCTGTATGACATGTGGCACCGTCCTGTTGAAACCACATATCGTCCAAGTCCATATCATCCAATTCATTCCAAAAATAATCGGTAAGCATTGAGCGGTAGCGATTCCCATTCATAGTAACGTGCCTGTCTTGATCATCACGGAAGAAGTACGGCCCAATGACATCACCAGCATGTAAACCGCACCAAACAGTGATTTTTTCGGGATGTAATGGTGCCTCGTGAAGCACATGTGGATTGCTGCCTGACCAATAACGCATATTTTGCTTATTGACGAAGCCATCCAGCCAGAAATGAGCCTCATCGCTGAAGATGAGTAGCGCTCTTAAAGTGTTGACCACTGAATTTCGGTAGTAAATTTTAATAATTTCGACTCGTTGTTGGATCGCATACCTTTCCATGATAAAATGGCAAACCTTACTGAAGAGAAATGTCAAGCGAGCGGGAAAAAAGATGGCGTCGTTCGCTGTCCCTATCGGTCTACTCTTGTAGCGTCCCTATTGAAAAATCCTTTACAAGATATCAATCGGCATTGAGAAATGCAATCTATCGTTCTGGAACACACATTCGGAGGGTAATCGTCAAGTCCAACTGATTATATTAGATTCTGTAGACAACGTTTACGTGTGGAATCGCGTTTGTGATCCTTCTTCTACAAACCAAAGTTTTAATTATTTCTTTGGTTACTAAGCCTATCTAGGATTTGAATTTGTTTTTCGGAAGATTTTTCATTTCCAAATAAAATCTAAAAATACCCAAAAGGCAACTCCGTCAATCCGATGAAAAGATATATATCGAGTTAAACGAAATAAGTTTGTTCGAAAACATTTCGAAGACTTTACGGAAATAACACGCACTTTTGGTTTTCTTTTGCTCTGACTGGTTTTCAGTTACATTAACCTTTACAAACAGGCAGTTGTAGGTATGTCAGTTTCAGGTTCCAGGTGTATCTACCGAATTCAATGATAAGAATATAAATGCTTGCAAAACTGCCTTTATATACCTACCGAAACAGCAGATTTGTGTTTTCTTTGATAACTCCTCCGAGAACGTAAATGCTTAGATTTTATCAGCCCTATTGCCATAGACCTGTAGATAGGGATAGTCTAAGGACAAGGTATTTTGGGAAGTAGATAGGTAAATACATTTCATCTCTCTTACCTTAAACTCACCCTAAATAAGTTGCTCGGTCGCAGATAAAGTAAAGACCCCAAAAGAAAAAAAAAAAAGGGAAAATTTGTTCCGAGATATTATTTCTGATTGAAAGTAATGGGACTTCAAAACACACCACCAACTGGCAGTGATACTCGTCGTAATATACAAAGAAAACATCTAGGTACTGAGGGGAAAGGGGAAATGAATTATTATTATTATAATGACTATGTTTTAATTTTTGTGCTTTGAACTGATGGACGAGCGAGGGTGGTTTTGTTGTTACTTCATGGAAAGTAAAATATAAACAAAAATGAAATGGGACAATATACTCTCTTGAAGTCATCACATTATGTAGTTAGGTCTCGGTGTTGTATGTTGTACATTGTGTGCCTTCTTTGCCATCACTAAAATCCACCCTTAAGGGGGTTTTACAGCTGTTAGCTTTGGGTGAAATTAGAACAGTGAACATAAGACACATAAGGGAGAGTTAAAGTTTTCCCTTTGTTGTGTTTGGCCATTTTCTAAATAATACAATAATTGCATGAACAACATGAAACTAGGTCACAAGAAAAACAAAAGGACTGGAAAGTGTTATGCTTGCATAGGTATTTTGTCAGCATAAACTTTCCTTCATGCTTCATATCTGAATCACGATTCACGATTCCTTAAGAAACCCATTCTCTCTCTTTTTCTCCGAATGAAATAAACGATTTCTCTCTACCGAGAGTGACCAGCTCAGAAACAGAAGATATATCAGAAATGTTGGCCGACGAAGATTTTTTGTAGTTTTAAATCTGCTTAGCTGTGTCTAGAAATGTTGTTGTTTTTTTTTTATCTATATTTTGAGCTGGTCACCCCCTGAATAAAATATCTTATTTAAATGAGTCTGGTATAAAACTTAATTTCTCAAAAAATAACTTAAAAGTTCTTCCTCTGAAGAGCCTTAAAATGTCAATATAAATTACAAGGAACAGGACGAAAGAGGATGAAAATGTGTTTGTGGAATTTTAAGTTCTTAAGAACTTAACACTCAACCAGAGGAAAGTGTGTCCTTAAAATATAAAAAAAAAATATTCTTTTCGAGAGACAAACCTGATGTCTAGACTGAGCGTTACGGAAAAGGACATAAAATTCGGTAGATTTAATAAGTTTAGTAAAGTAGATGGAAGGCATGAAATTTTGGTGGAACTTTAAGCGAAAAAATTAAAAATGAGGGCTTGGTGGATATAAGATTTTTGTTTTTATATAAATTGACGTTGCCCATCGTCATACTGATACTTTAATTTTATTGGTTTGACCGGAAATATGTTTCCGTAGTTTGAATAATTTTTGTCACACAATCTGTGGCATTGTGATTGTCAGAACACTGTAGGTACCGTTTTGAATTAATATTCAAGCAGTTGTTATTTAAATAGATACCAGATTGAAAAATAAATGTTAACGGCTTTTGAGATACCCAGCAAGTTTCGTGTCTTTCGTAAAGGGAATATTGACGTGTAATAACGCTTACCGCATCCTCTACATAGATCATCTGAACTGATTCTCATCTTTTTCATATGATAACCTATCAGAATATGTCCGGTAATTATGCTTACAAGAGATCGAAATGATCTCTTGTGTAGGGACATAATTCTTTCCGTTCTTTGTTTGTTACCACAGCGCCAGATCTTCTTGAAGTGCCGTCGTGTCAAGAAGGTTTCGCCATTCATCGGCCTTGATAATTATTCTTTTTGAGATTTCATTTTTTAAATAACAGGTAGGGGTGCTAACTAGCTGAGCTTGGCTTACGTCAAGCACCGACCCTAATCTTGCTAATTCATCGGCTTTCTCATTGCCTAGTATATCGCTGTGGCCCGGGATCCAGCAGAGTCTAATGTTGTGCTGTGCGCCAAGAACCTTGAGCTCTTCGCGGCAGCATGAAACAAGCTTTGATTCTAACTCAGTTGCAGTAATCGCTTTTATTGCCGCTTGGCTATCAATATAAAGGGTGATATCAGCTCGTGGTATCACTATCATTGATACCTTTTTAGCAGCTGTTGTCACTGCCAGGACCTCCGCTTGGAAGACGCTACTGTTGTCTGGAAGCCTAAGCGAGGCGGTTAATTTGAGAGATTCAGAATAGAAGCTTGCCTACACCAGTGTCCATCTTTGAGCCATCAGTATAGATAGCTATTGACGACCCACTGGAGTATGGTATGTTATCTATCCATTCCTCTCTGGAATAGTTTATGAAAATCAAGTTCGGGTATTTTATAGTTTGTTGTAGTACTATGACCCATAGCTTTATGAAGGATCTGGGAACTGTTTTTCCAGACTTTAGTTTTACTAAGTCTCAGGGCACACAGATTAAGTATAACTTCCAGTCCCGCAGTTGGAGGGGATCGCATTGCCCGCGTAATGCCAGTGCACACAAGTCTTTGGACTTTTGTCAAAGTGTTCAGGTTTTTGCTCTTTTCTAAAGCTATCCACCAAACCAAATCATCATTGGTCTTATTATTGCCGAATGCATCCATCTAATAATTTAAGGGTTTGGTACCAGGGTTTCCCGAAAATTCTATTGCAGGAGTAAAAGGCGACCAATGCCTTTTTGGTGTTCAGACCCCAGTTTTGTTTTTCATTTAAGATAACACCGAGATACTTTGCATGATCAGAGATTTTAAGAGAGCAGCCTTGGAAGGTATTTTAAAACCAGGCATTTGCATTTGTTAGTAAAAAGCACTAGTTCTGTTTTAGCTGGATTAACTGCCAGCCCATAGTTCCTTGTCCATTTACTTACCAACGAGAGGGCATATTCGGTTTGTTCACTGATAGTAGCGTAGGCTAATATTTAAACTCCACTTGATTTCAATTTAGAGAGTTGTGACAAGAACCCAGAGTAGCGGTGTGAGGGCGGAGTCCCTCTTGGATGCCCCTGGATGTGGATACTCTCACCCTGAGTTGACTCGTCTCTTCCTGAGCTTACGCATAATTCACTCTGTTATTGCTTTTTGGTCACGGTCACAGCTTGCTTAACTGTTTCGTTCTTCACGTTATTGAAGGCTCCTTCAATATCCAAGAACGTTGCAAGGGTGTATTTTTTGTCATTCAGTGATTCTTCTATGACGCTGACAACACTGTAAAATGCTGTTTCAACGCTTTTGATGTTGATGCTCCGATATACAGTCCGGTTTCAAGGCCTTCCGGATTATGCATATCGATCAGCCTCTCAAAAGTTTTCAAAATAAACAATGTTAGACTAATTGGTCTAAAATTTTTGGCCTCCATATGGCTAGGTTTACCAGCCTTAGGGATGAAAACTTTCTTAACCTCACGCCACGATAAATACTAGCTAGGTGTGAGATGATAAGGTTTAAGCTTTTCTGAAGCATCATAGGGACGATTCCGTCTGGACCAGGTTATTTGTACGGGGAAAGGAGCTAATGGCCCATTTTATCGTTTCTTCAGTTATAATTTCCGATGGTACTAGTGCTTCTGTATGAGATTCTGTTTCTGGACTACGGACATCAGCTACGCAGCCAGGATAATGAGTATTCACAAAGAGCTCAAGGCTTTCGTTACATCGAAACATCCATTTCATACGTGCGTTAATAAGGTATCGGCTTCAAAACTAGGCAGATACAATCTGCCACTGACGTCTCTACGACCATATTTTCAACTTAAAAAAAAAATCGTGATTAATTGGATTTTTTCCAAAGAAATCGTGATTTATTCGACTTTTAAAGAAAATCATGATTATAGCTAACCCTGTCGAGATTATCCCCGAGTTTGGGTAAATAGATATGGCTACTACTCTGTTATTAACTGCAAACATCTTTCCACCGTTGCTTAAATATTATTTACTTAATGAGTATGAAGCCTTTGTGAGAATTGAGACAGAAGCGACAAAAATGGGTTTAGCGGTAAATGAAGGAACAACGAAGTATATGCTGTCTTCGAGGAAGGACACCCAACACTGGACAGAACATCACAATAGACGCATACAACTTCGAGGTAGTAGATGAGTTTGTTTACCAGGGCTCCGCTATAAACACGGGCAATGACACCAGCGCCTCTTGCTAATCGCTGTTTCTTTTGACCAAGAAAGCAATTGAGTGGAAAAGCCCTCTCTGGAGCAACTAAGGTAAAACTGTACAACACACTCATCATCCCAGTCCTGCTGTATGGTGCAGAAGCATGGACCTTGACAAAATCGGACGAAAGTTTCTTAGGCTGTTTCGAGAGGAAAGTTCTTCGGGTCATCTTTGGCCCCGTGTGCATTGAAGGGAAATGGCGAAGAAGATATAACAACGAATTTTATGTGTTTACAACGACGTGGACCTAGCCAGAAGGGTCAAGGTTTAGAGACTCAGATGGCTCGGACATTTAGAGCGGATGGGCACCAATGCTCCGGCCCGAAAAGCCTTCGACACTAACACCGAGAGACGTAGGAGGAGGTTAAGACCGCGACTCAGGTGGCGCACTCAATTGGAAGAGGACCTCAATCAATTTGGAGTGCAAAACTGGAGACGACTAGCTAAGGATCGAGCTAGCTGGCGGAGACTGTTGATTGAGGCCACAACGGACTGTACATCACCTTAAATAAGTAAGTAAATGAGTATGTAGCCGTACCTGTGAACTTCCCCTCGCCCGCGAATTTGAGAAGTCAAAAAACTCCTAGAGTGATAATAGAATATAGACTTTTCCAAATTAAAAACAAAAAAATGTTCAATGGAATCAAAATCAAAATAGTATGAGATTCACCTTAACATACACGGGGATCATCACATCATGCGAAAAAAAACATCAAAAATACACAATGAAATTCCCTTAAAAAAAAAATAAACTCGAAAACTCAACCCCGCTGTATCATCTACTGACGTACGTTCAACTGACAACAGCAGTTGTTTTGATTGCATGTTTTAAAGCGTCCTTGGCATTGCGAGTTATCGTCATCGTGGTTTATACAAATCGTCATCGTTGTGCATTCCATCCACAATTGAATTTCATGAAGTTCTTCGATTCAATTCAGCAACAGCACATGGTGTTGTTGATTTGCAGGTTTTCATTATTTTTTTTATTTAGCAGGTTGTTGACATAATAAAGCACACAAACATTTACAAAAATAAGTAATGAGTCTCAGTAGCATATACCTACAACGAAATACTGTTGGTAGGTGACTATTGCGGCGAATAATTACAGATTTTGTTTCCTATATAGAAACTCATTTTCATTGTTGCGAATATAGACTGTACGTCGCCATACAATCGATACGGTATACAACCAAGTATTAAAGTTTAAGTTTTTTGGGTGATTTGGAATTTAAAAGAAATATTTATCTTATCGGCTGAATGGGTTCGACCACTGCTGATAAACAAGCGAAAAGTTGTCTTTTGAATTTATTTGTTGATTTTATGAACCAGAAAGTCAAACATTTAACATTTACAAGGAAAGGGAGGAACATAAGACAATATTCATGACAGGTTTTGTTATTTTATTGCAATTCATTTCTTATCAAGTTGACTTATTTCAGCTTAAAGAATTGATTCTAAACAAAAATTTGTCTTGGTAGTTGAAAAAAAGAGAATTTTTTCGGTTCAGAAATGGTTCGGAATGGAACAATGACGATAGGTACCTGCCAGAGATTAAAATGAGTGCCTATGTTTGAACAACTCAAACACATCCAACTTTTTCTTGTGTAAGGCACAGCCTGTTCGTTTTCGATCATTTCGAGTCAAATTTACTCACAAGCACTTCGTTTGCTTGTACTTTCTCAAGTATGTTCGAGTCTTTTAGTCAAATAATTTGGATGCTTCAAAATAGAATAGAAAAAAAAAGATGGATGCAAGGTTTATATGGGTTTAGGGTTATAATTCAATAAATAAAAATAATTATAAATGAGATAGGTGGCTAGATTTGCATACATTATTAATTGTATCGAACACCGAGAGATGGCAACTCTCGGGGTCCGATGATTGAAGTAGTAGAACTTATATTTCGAAAGAAGAGCTTTTTTATGTTCGAAAAGTACTAAAGCTCATTTTTGTGGGTATATTTGGAACGTAGGTAGAAAAAAAAAGATAAGATAAAACTTCGTAGGTTTAATAAACTGATTTTCTGAGCTTGTATGAACTCTTTCATGTTCGTTTGCTTCACGAACACTCATTTAAACTGAGCTTTACTAGCTTTTGCTTGTCCGACACGGAATGTGTTCTTTTTCAACCT
>CAKKXW010000002.1:45001957-45024445 GCA_920937365.1 Sphaerophoria rueppellii
AATCAATAGTTTTAGTGTGTTGAAAACATTCTATGAATATGAATGTCTATTTTATAAGCAGTCGCTATGGAAGAGGTTTTAACAAGTATTGCATAAACAACCATACTGACTTTTTCATTTTTTTATTTCATCTGTTGTCTATAGTCAACGCACCCAAATTCCCCCTAAACTGTATTTACTTCGAGAGCTGTCGCGCCGCTCTATTTATTTATTTAGTGTTTTTATTTCTGAAAATGTTGTAAAAATCTGGTATTCTTGTTCCTACATTGTTAATAATAAACAATGAGTTCAAAAGTCAGGCTGTCAATTTCTGTCAAACAATGTCACATGTTCCTTTTTATTGTATTTATGTCAAATCCCCCTTAAACCCACGCAACTGATATCTGTTGTCTACTTTATTTTTTTACTTTTTCAGTCATACCAACAAATACGTTATGAACAATTTTGGAGAAGGTATCGCTGACGAATATTTTATCTGTAAGTATAAGTATCTTACAAAAGTTGTGTGATTTTGATAACTAAAATAGGTATATTACGATAATGTTCACCTAGATTGTGATTTGATAGACACGTACAAGCATATGTATGTATGTTGTATGTATGTACTCTTAAAGTGGGAGGTTTGCTTTGAGGTTAAAAAAAAGACGATTCTGGGAAAATTGATTAGATATTCGAATTCTAGGAGCTCTTGACTCAGTCACAGCTTTATATTTTAATACAGAAAACTTACAAAAACGTTTCAAACAGAAAAAAATCAATTTTGTAAATGCAATCAACTGGCTCCATAACCCTGCTTGAGAAATATGCCAATAAAAAGACCGCTCCTTGCAAAAATGTATCTTGGTTATCGACTTGTGAAGCGTGAAGTCCAGATCGTACCTGAAGGGTAAATTCTGGAAGGTTTTATCTTACAAAGAGAAAAAAAACCAGTGTGCATCTGCGATAAACGAGTAGCAATAATGCGAAAAATTACTTAAATAATGTTTATAGACCGAACTACTCCCATCCCAAGAACTTGAAAGTTCATGAGACAGAACTCTAGTTATAAGGTTGAGTAATTTTTGTTTAAGGATTGGTTTTCGAATTAATTCATAAAGTTATGCTTCATTGGTGGCAATTATTCGTTCTGTGAGATGGAACATTTGTTAAGTTTTAAATGTTTTACAGAGGGGAGGGGAGCGTCTTTGTTAGGTTAAAAAGGTAAGTTTTTAACTAAGAGGTATCTAACGATAGAAATATTGTTAAATATTTAAGAACGTCTCAAATATCGAGGTTATAAAAAAAAGTGATAAATCTATTCTTAAATATTGTCTACATAATTTCATGCGCTCATTATGATTATCCATCAAACTACTACATAAGTACATACAAAAATGTACAGTAATAATAATAAACTACCAAATTTTACTGGTGGGTAAATTGATGAGGGATGAGTTTGATTACCCCTAGACGTTCAGTCCTACCTTCTACACTTTAATTAGACTCATGTCTTTTGTTAATATCATAAAACTTCTGTCATCTCGATCACACTTCTCTGTCCACCCCAAATTAAATATTCAATCATGACAACTTTAATCAATGTCCTATTGCCTTTCATAGGGCAATATAAAAACAAGGGAAAACCACATTGGTTTTAATCATTATTATCAAGCTACTTATTTATTCGTACTGCCTAGAGGCTATGTGACCTGGTACCCGACTTTTGAAAAAAAAATCTTTCTTTATTTGTTTTGACAGGTTAGGGTAGGTAGGTGATTGTAGTGGATTTAATTTTTTCTGTAGTTGTACAGAAACAAAATTTTGACCGTCAAAAAAATGTCAGCCCTCCAAAATTGATTTTCCATTTGTTTTGCTTGTTTCTCATAGATATACGTGTGTAGTTGATTGTAGTTCAGTCGTCAGACAGAAAAATTATAAAAAAAAAATTTAATTTCGACCAAATTGTACAAACACTATCTTTTTTGATACTTTTTTCATCCAAAGAAAAAGTACGGAATTTAGTTAACTTTAAACCAGGAATTAATTACTCTACATAGAAAGAAACCCTCAATGAGGTTTGTAGTGACAAAAGAATTTTACTACAAACGATAAAAATGTCATGTTAAGCCATAAAGAGATTAGTAGTGAAAATTACTCCTGCTACGAAACTGCCCGCAATTTCTTTGCGCTACCCGCTAATCTATTAACCGCTATCCCGTTACCAGGTACCCTTTGCCCGCTACCCACTACCCGAAATCTGCTACCCGCTACATGCTACACTGCACTGCTTCCCGGGTTCCTGTATCCGCGCAGCTCCCTAAACCACTACCCGCTACCCTAGCCATATCTCATGAACAGCTTCACCGATTTTGTAAGAAACACTTAAAATACATCAACAGCACTACCAACATATCCTTAAAATTAGGTACATAGGGGTCTGTGATATGTATTTTTAAATTCCACACAATAAAAAAACACAACAAAAATGTTTGGTTGAACCACCCTGAACACTTGGGTGTGTAAAAATTAGTTATGAACCTATTCTCATATCCACTGAATAAACATACAAACGAAATTTCATCCGTTCCTAAGTACGCAGATAATCCTCGTGATTTTGTCGCTGAAAAGAAGCGAAACAAACAAATTCCTGACTGCAATCACCAAATATTACCACAGTTTAGGGAAATTTTCCTAAATTTATTATAGTGTTGGGCAAAAAGTTGAAAAATTGAAAATTTAGAAAAATTTCCCTAAATTGTGGTAATATTTTGTGATTGCAGAAAGGATTTTTTTTTTTATTTCGCTTCTTTTCAGCGACAAAAACCCGACAGATATCTGCATACTTAATTTTCGGTTTGGACGTCCCTATTAGCTAATCTGGGGCGGTAGTGCTAACTTTCGCATCAAGTTAGCACTATCAGGGGCTAACTTTTAAAATAAGTACGTGACAATTTTTTTTGTTTCACGACAAATTTACGACAATTTATTGCATAATTACTTTTTGAAAATTCTAAAGTGGTAGTGCTAACTTGATGGGCACCATTTTTTCCACTCTTCCATGAGGTTTTTCCACTTTTTTTTTTTAAAGAAACCACCACGGAATAAAACAGTATTAACCAGCCAAAACCGCAATTTGTTTAAAAGAACTGAGTTTTTGGAAGGACAGTACTTGTGGACATGATTCCAAGACTGATGGAGACCACCGATTACATTCTCCCCCTGCTGGATTTTGACAAGAAATTTTCTACTTGCATACCAGGAAGACAGGATTGGGATTCTAATTCACTTATAAGTGAACAGGGTATCCCTTTCTACACTGACGGTTCGAAAATGGAATCAGGAACAGGTGCTGGAGTGTTTTGCCAATCTCTCAACATCAGAGTGGCGAGGCCGAGATCTATGCCATTGAAAAAGCAGCTGAATTGGCACATCATGAAAAGCTTAGCTCCTCGGAGATTACTTTTTTCGTGGACAGCCAGGCTGCCAACAAAGCCTTAGCCAGTGAGACCATAAGATCGAAGGCAGTTTTAAACTGTAGAAAAGAATTAAATAGAATCTGCCACACTAACCAGGTTAAGCTAAGGTTCCTGGACACAGCAACATAGAAGGAAACGAAATAGCAGATGAACTAGCCAGGAAAGGGTCAGAAGCAGATACAAGTAGTAGCGACCATTCAGATAGGGGACCACATGTCCCGATTGGGGCACTCAAGAGAAGGATAGACCTTAAATCAAAGAAGATGATCAATAACTCCTGGAAATCCAGGGACGATTGCGTAATCTCTAGAAGTTTATGGCCTAACATTAATGAAAAGGAAACTCGGTATATTTTATCGCTGAGTAAAAGGAACATTAAAATCCGGATAGGTGTACTAACGGGTAATTGCGCCATTGGCACAATGGCCAACAAGATAGGAGCTTTTGCACCCGATTTCTGTAGGAGCTGTCAGGATGAGGAAGAAATAGAAACCATTAAACACCTGCTCTGCGACTGTCCGAACCTCCAAACCAACCGACTCCGTCAACAAACCTTTGTTGGAGAACTGGATGATCTAGCACAGGTCTCAATGGCAAATATGAAGAGATTTATAGATAGCACAGGCTGGTTCGTTAACGAGCCGGTCTACGTTCATCGACAACTTTGATTAGCATCGATGCTAACCTTTATTTTTATAGGGGATCACAATGGACCAATAGGCCCCCGTGTATGCAACAGTTCACGCTGTGTACACCCCTCATAACCTAACCTAACCTAACCTTACCATGAAAATTCCACAAATATCTGTTGTTGGGCCGTTTTTATGCCTATATAAAGCAAACGAACGGCGCTGGATTTTTATAATATGTATAGATTTTTGTTCTTCGGTTATTTAAATTAACTTATTGAACGTCAACTTTGTTTGTCCAAATGCAAATTGTTAAAGCATCATAGTCCAATATTATTTTTTTTTTTTTTAAATAACACTGCCAGGATTAGCTTGAAGTGAGTAATTTTATACCTTTAACTATTGTTTTATTGTATAAAATGTGCGAGCAGGCATATTCAATATTTAACCACAGACAGTTTAAGAAAGTTAAACCACAAATGCTGGATATTCCCTGAGGTATTTTGATAAAAAGAAAATCAACACAAAAATGATACGAATGCGCATTCTTGTTCAACTCTGTATTGTAATGTTAAAAAAATAAATATATATGTACATATATAGATATAGGTACATATTGCTTAAAAAATTTGAAAAAACAATTGGACAAAAACGTTTAATTTTATGCTACACGCCAAGTTTCGGTTATTTACAAAAATGTCCGATTTTTCATTTTGATAATATCATGTAATTAATTTTATATACAAACTGTACTAGCTCATTATTTTGACACAAACATATTTTTTTTTTTTAACACAATACTAGCACCTTAAAGTAACTTAAAACATTAACCAGATCGTTTACAGAACATACCTATCATATCATCTGAGAAACTTGCGAAAAGTCACAAGTAAACAGAGTTTATCTAATTGTTGGTGTAGACATTCCATAAAATAGTACCTACCTACCTACGCCATTTCTCGTGAAGAATACATGAAACGAAAGAAGAATGCAAGATGATCTTTGTTTGAATTGCTCATTTGTGTTTGACTACAATTTGAAATATATAACGATGCCGCATTGTGACATATATTTATTTGTCTGGTTGCAAAAAATCTGTGACACTGTTCTTGCCTATCAGATGAAAACTTGGATAGGTTAAGGTAAAGATTGACAAAATTTGAGCTAATTGTTTTTTGATGTAGGTATTGTCACTGATTTGAAATTTTTTTTACTGCTAATAAGAAAGAGGTTTTTGGCTGCGAAGTTAGTGATTGTTATAAGTCTTGCAAGTTTCATTAATACGAAAAAGTTTTGTCACTTGATAGGTCAACATTGTGGTCTTTGTTTTAAGCTCTGTTCATAATTGGAATTCCAACTAAGAAAAAAGGTGTGTTGTAAAAACCAATCGATACAACATTTCCTTTTAAACTTTTGTTTACCTATTTAACTCAAGTTATACGTGTACTTTTGCTTTGGAACCAAGATGGAAATAGGAACCTAGGTTAGGTACACATTTTACCAAAAACATAAAAACACTAATTTGTTATGATCTTTAGTTTCTTCTTTTCTCAATGTAATCATTATTTGAAAGATCATTTCACGATGTTCAAATATTGAACTTAACATATTATTTGCTGCGAGCGACTGTTCATTTATCTATTTACCGAAACCAAGGAGACAAATTCCTTTACGTCCTATTTCAAGCAGATCGAACTATGGCAAAAACAGTCCCTCGATCAATTGATTTCAGTTTACACTGAATATTACTTTTAAATGTACTCTTTAAGCGATGATTTTAAAAGTAAAACAATGAAAAAAAAAAGTTCACGCTAACTTTAAAAAAATGATAGGGAGGTATTCAGATATGCATTTGTGGTAGTAGAGTACTCTTTTCCTAGCCAAGGCCGGACAATGGCATAGAAAGTGTGGGAACGTTTATTTTTCGTCCTGGTTCTCACAGCAACGGCAGAAAGAGTTATGTGGTTTACCCTTTTTTGCCGCATGCTCCCCTATAGGCCAATGCCATGTGCAGATAGCAACAATCCTGGCTATTTCATGCCTTGGTTTGGAAATTAAATTGATTGATTTTGGTTTGTTATAGGCGGGCCAGATTTTCCCAGATATAACCCAACTCGTTAAACATTCCACCTATGATTTGCTTCTGATGTGTATTTGGTCAGGATAAAGCCCTTCACAACTCCAAGAGGGGCATATACTCTCACTGCCAATGAGTTGTGAAGGTCTGATCCTTGCCTAGCTAGCTCACCTGCCTTCTCATTTCCCTCATAGCCCCTATGGCCCGGTATCCAGATTAGAGTAACGCTCATATCAAGTTCCTTGAGGGCCTTTCTGCATTGCATTTAGAGGATGATAAAACTGAATCAATGGCTTTAATAGCTGCCACATTTTCATTTTGGTTCTGTCGGATATCTTTAAGGGCTATACAAGCTTCCCTTATCGCTAACTATTCTGCCTGGAGTACACTGGCAAAATCGTGTGATAGTTGTGTCGAAATCTTTCGTGACATCGCCTTCCTCCCAGTCGATTCTTGACGGCAACAAGACTCTAAACTTCTTTGAGGTGTTTAGGGTAAGGATGCAGTAATCTGTGGTTGTAGATAGGATGTCTGATGGTAACAAGCTTGTTTGGCTGCAGCGCCCGTAGGATCAAGTTTTCCAGCAGCCTATTTCTTTGAATCTCAAGATACTGCAGGACACTTGATATTTAATAAAGAAGTCAATCGGAAGAAGGTCCAGGATGACGTTAAGTGCATCCGTTGGGCAGGACCTGATCGCCCCTGATATCCCTACTCAAGCATTTCCCTGCACCTTTGTAAGCTTTGCTGAGAGCGGGCCACCACACAATGGATCCGTAAATAAGTATCGGTCTAACAACCGTTTTGTACGTCCACTTGATCATTTTTGACTGCAGGCCTCACTTTTTATCGAAGGTTTTGTTGCAGCTGTAGAAGGCCACGCACGCCTTCCGCACCCGTTCTTCAATGTTAAGTTTCCAGTTTAATTTGGTGTCTATCCTAGATATTTAGCACTGGAAGACAATGATTGTGTTTGTCCGTTTAACCGAGGTTGAGTGAAAGGTGGTACCTTGGTTTTGGTAGTGAAAAGCATCGCAACTCGGTTTTGTTACTGTTAGCACCTAGTCCACAGCTCGCAGCCCAGATGCTTTCTTTCTTCAAAGCCATATAAGTGATAACTGATCACGCTTGGAAATTTTCCTGAAACTATAAGAACCAAATCATCGGAGTACGCAACCGCTTTTACTTCAGCACTCTCGAGTTTCACAAGAATGTTCATGACCAGAAGCCATAAAAGAGGAGACAGACTCCTTGGGGTGTTTCTCTGCTGGCATATTTGGTACACATTGAATATCATGACTTTGATTGAATCCTCCGGTTACTGAACATGGATACTATCCATGCAAGTGATTTTGCGATGGATTCAGTAAGGACATTGTTGAAAGCGCCTTCTACGTTTAAGAAGGTAGCTAGGATATATTCCTTGAAATGAATCGTGTTTTCTATCGTTCTCACTACCTCATAACTACTCAGAATACTCCTTATGTGAGATTCTACGATTCTCTGCAGGCTTTTAAGAAGAAAGAAACTATAGGTCGGAAATCTTTAAAGCTTTACTTAATCTAATATTTAGAAATCAAAACGTGAGTAATCTCAGAGTGAAAGTATGTTATGTTCATCAGCTCAATATCAATATAACTAATTTTCAAAATTTGTAACTCCCTCCTTGCAATATCAAACTTGTAAATGATATTACAACAGCTTATTCGACAGATTAAAATACTAAATATACCTCTGGCTCTATTATAGGCACATACACAACATTAATTTAATAACAACGTGGCACTATGGACAAAACAAAACAAAGGCATGAGAAAAACGTAACAATTGCAATCCCAACAATTCAATTAAATCAATTCAAAGAATCAAACCAAGAAAAGCTATCATTAAACTTGTAGGATTATTGACAGCCGTAGTTGTAACAAAAGACAAAACATGTCTATCCATTACCAAACTACATTCTTGTCCACCCGCTTCGTTCAATTGCTATGTTGTGTGTATCAAGCTTAAATGGTTACAATAGATCTTAATCTCTATTTCTGAATGTGCAACAGACTGTCTACATAAGAAGATAGAATAGTGGGGTAAAACAATTAAGTTTATAATTTAATTCTCCCTCCAAGGGAAACTACAATGACAATCAAAATACCGATGGATGTTGTTTTATCAAATAAAAAAGATTATACCTATACCTATACCTATACCTATACCTACATACTTTTTGCTACTATTCTGTTATAAGAAACACAACCAACAGAAGCAGTACACTCCAATTAATTACAATTACCGGATATTATACGCAATTATAAAAGCTCTCTGCTGAGTCAGCAAGTGTTGCCAGACTTTTGAACGGTTTTTCCACAGCAGGTCTGAGAAATCCCTTTTTTCGCAAAAAGGTCTTATAGAAAACCCACAGGTATCCCACACATTACCAAAAAAAAAAAAAAAAAACACAATTAAAATATAGTACAGATGCTTTTTGATTTACGATTTTTAAACTAGCCAAATGCCTTGTTTGTAGTAGGATTTCAGTTTTCCTTCATTGAATTGTCGTCCCACAGGCCGCTCAGAATGCCTTGAAGTCGTCTGCAACAACTGGCTTCAACCAAGCGCTGAACGGCGGCTCATCCATCCATTTCGCCTGGAAATTTCTTCCTATTTTCCTAATCCGGCGTTATTCTATAGCAAATATTAATGAATCTTAAGAAACACAACAAATCAAATAAAAAGACAGTCGCGCGCCTACAGTAGGTGGATAAACAAAAAATTATTAAACAATTTGTAAAAACACGAAAAATCCCTTATTTGTGTACTACGAGGCAGAGCTGCCGAAAACTACTACCAAGGGAGTACTCCAAGGGGAGTAGAAACTTAAAGGAACGTTACAAAATTATAATACATTAACTACCGGGCTTACATATTTATTTTTATCATTATTTGAGCGAATACAACTAGTTTAGTGGTGTTAAATCGCACGAACGAGGCGGACAATAAACTCGCCCATTTCTTGAGGTAACTCGCTCATCAAACCTACCCTTCAATAAAGTGATTGTGAAGTGTGCTTTGTGACTTGTAATCATGGTGCGATAACGCTGGCCATTCAGAACGTCATGGAATTGAAATTGACTGATTTGGATGTTTTGCTACGGACGCCGGAACGGCAGCGATTTTTCGACACTTCGACATAACCACTGTCTCACTGACACGACAACATCACACAACGACTCAAATTTTTGCACTCGACTTGTTATTGCCGGTCTACTAGGGCGAAGATTACCACCGACAATGTTAGTTATAAACGCTCTTAAATTTCGGCAGACTTTGTTCGTTGGTGAACTTTACGTTTTAGTGATTCATTAGTGAAAGGGTAGGAAGGTAGGTTAGAATGGCAGCCTCTGCCCAGGAACACATCCTACATGATTGTCTAATCGCTAGAACTTCAGCTTGAAATACGCAACATCCTTCGGGCTAAGGGATTATTTATTAATACCCAGCTCTTCGGAGAAGACACCAGCCCCAACACCGAGTTCCATCTTGGAACCATCAGTGTAAACTGTGATGTCGATCGAAATCCTTTGTAGGACTATTGATTTTCCAATTTTGCCTAGTTGGAATTTCTTCCTTAAATTGCTTACCAATGCTTAAGATTGGTAATGTGTAGTCAGAGGGTTCTAGTTTTATTTCTTTAGGTAATAGATTTAGAATTTCACTATGACCGAAAGACTTTGCAGTCCACATACCCGATTCTCTCAGTCTGAAGGCACCACAGGCGACTGTTTCCTGAATGTGAAGGTCGAGCGGAAAAAGATTCAGAATTACTGTGAGTGCATCAGCAGGGCAAGATGCTCCTGTAGTACCAATGCAGGCCGTTCTTTGAACTCTTTTTACCTTATCGATGTTATATTTTTTGTCTAGGGCAGACCACCAATCAATTGATCCGTATGTCAGAATGGGTCAACTAGTGAAAGGCAATCATTAGTTAAATTCAAAGCTGTCAAAACTCGATTTTTTTTTCTTCTACCCAATTAAAAAGTGGTCCTTTAAAAAAAAGTTTGTTTGTGTACTCCCCTTCAATAGCAAAAAACTCCCCTCTAGAAATTGAAATAACTCCTCTGTTACGACTACGAGGTTAGAAAGTTCCCTTTTTTAGCTACTTTATCCCATAAAAAGGGATAAATCTCCCAATCTGGCAACAGTCAGCAGTAAATTTATTTCCTCTTCCTGACTGTTGAGTCTGTTTTAGAAAATAAAACAACCAACGAAACCACATCGAGTGCAATCGCTGCTAAGAAGGCAAAACCTGTATTGGATGTAAACTCTTTACCTTGACTTCCTTGACACTTTGCGATCCGGAATGATACTAACAGCAAGAACAGCAAAATCATCAGATAATTAAATCCAAAAACAACGCATAGTGGTTGCCCTCTTCCTCGTTTTCCTGATAATCCCATTTTAGAGATGAAATGTAAGGATGCCCGCTTGTTATTATGAACCCGATGGAGTGGGTTCTTTTTCCACAATTGACACTCACAGACACAATTTTATTTAATCATACAAAAACAACAGAACCAATATATTATTGTCATTCCAGAATATAATGAAGACAAATTTTATTAGCTGCACATTTTTTTTATCTTCGTGATGTATTTACTTTTTTTTCTTTTTGTTAGACACCACAGCAGACGGTAGCGTGCTGTCTTTAATTTTTTCTTTTCTTTATTTTCCTTTCAAAGATACTTTACAAACACAGTTGTAGCACAAAATACAATAAAACCACTTTTTCCATAAAATTTGCTATCCCTTTTACTCACACCATTAGAAGGAGATGCAGTTACAAGAACATTCAAACTTGTTCCGGTCGTGTTATCGTATTTTCTTTCTTCAAATGCACTAAACCACAATATTTTGCAAGTAGCTGATTCTTTATTCTTTTGGAATTCACTGTGATTTTTTGCATTAACTATAAGCTAACGCAATTTGATTGACGCGAATTAAACGACCGACGATAGAAAAGGAGAATTGGAAAAAGGTAAACACACCCACACTAAACAATCAGGCTGGGTCTATGTATTCTCTTTTTTGTGGGTATGAAGTATTAACATTCTTTTAGTTTTAACACTGAAAAAACTGGAGATAATGCAAGGCCGTTAACTTCACTTTTATAGCAAGACCCAATACCAATGAAAAAGAATATAAATTTTGACTTCCTAAATCTGATATTATAATGAAAATCACGTCACAATTAAACATGCAGCTTCGATAAAACAGTATACAAACAACTTCACTGAATATTGCAACTGTATGGGTTTATTTTTTTCTTAGAATTGAATATTTTTTCATAGGCTCGAAACGCACGGTACACACGAAACTCCGTTAGACTAACCGAATGCCATCTTAACTACTTGCAGACTGAAGAAATTTTATATCGTCTGGCTCTGGCGTGGTTGCCGTTAACTTTTGTTTTGCCATTCTCTCTTCGTTTCATTTCATTTCAGTGTATCATTCTCTTTAACTGCAGCTGCAGTCTCTCTTATTGCATTTCTTTTGTGTTTTTCCCCTGCTGTTTGCCTGTATTGGTTATTCCAATATTCCTATTCATTTCACTTTCTTACCATATGTCCATCTCCATATTCATATTTCATCATATGTATACATAATTCAATTCAATTCCATTCCAGCAACTCGACTCGTTCAAAAGCAAAACAACCTTGAATTGGAGTATAGGATATAGGAATAGGAGAAGGAGTATTATAGAAAAGATTGGTAGAGTGGACAGTATAGGGTTAGGCTGGATTAAATTTTAGTGTGTGTTTGTGAGAGGTGTGTACTTTTATTTGTGTTTTGTAACTTTAAGTGTGTGTGGGCAATTTTCCGACCGAAGGCCGCTGCGAAAGTGCGAATGCGAAGTGCGACGCTCTTCATAGAATCTTTTCTTTTTCTTCACCAATCTTCATATATAAATATAAGGGAAATTTGTTTCATTCTCATCTGATCCCATCGATCCGATATGACATATGAGATATGAGAATGAGAAATGAGATTATTGCCATTGCATTGAGAAAGATTGGGATTTGGGTGATTGGGAGTGGGAAATTGAAAGAGAAACGAAAAAATCGAAAATACAGAGAAAAGAGAGATGAGATTCTTTTGAAAATTGTTTGTTCGGTTTGTTTTGCTTTTTGGCTGGGTTTTGTTTTTGTCGTGCGTTGGTTGAGTCTAGAATTTAGATATGTACAAGTGTGAAAATCTATGTGTATGTGTGAAATCGCCTTTTTCCCAGGGATGTGTCCAACAAGAATTTTAATAAAATGTACGGTGCTTAAGGTTGATAACACATTAGGTTATAGGAATAGTGATATATAGTGTCCGACCGAAACTTTGGCTTCGGCTTCGGTCGAATTCGGCCAAAAAAACAGAAGAATTTTTTTATTTATATCGAGAATCTTGGTAGGCGCCGAAAAAATTCAATTTTTGAAATTGTTGGTCAAAGAAGTTTGTGTTTATTTGTGTAAAATCTTAGTAGGCGCCAAAAAAAAAAAACAAACAATTTTTGAATTTTTGGACAGAGAAGCTTTCGTTCTGTTAGTGTAATAATCATAGTAGGCGGCGAAAAAAAATTAAATTTTTAAAATTTTTTAAGTTTCCCGACACTTTATTTCGCATCGTTTGTGCTTTGTGTTTTGTTTTGTGAGATCGTCATCGTATGTTGTGTTCTTAATTGTGTTTTTTATTCGTATTGCAAGAATGTGAACGATGCATATATGTACATGCATTTATTAACATTTTCCTATACCTGCTCTCGAGTGAAATATAGAACTTTATTTTGACGATTTGTGTATTTATATTTCGTTTTGTTGTTTATTTTCGTGCATACATAGGTATATTTACATGATAGCATCTGTTGGACAAAATCCGGTTTGAGAATATCTACATAAAACGGTGATAAGGCTATTTGCAAAATATGTAAAAAAGTGTTTCACTAGGAAGTGTTCTGCCAAAAAATCAGACAGCGACAAACATCAAAAAACATTTATCAAAACAACATCCAAATGAATGAGAAGACTATTCACAAAGGTGAATGAACAAATTAAACAACAAACTTTGAAGAAAAAGAAAACTGAGACGTTAAACCCTTCACAAGACAAAAATGAACTAAAACAATGCACATTGTACAATATGATTGAAAAAAGAAAAGCTGCGCTATATCCTGATGATCATCCGATCCCTACGTATCGATAAATATCTCATCGATAAGGATTTCATTACCGTCGACATACTGCCGTACAACATGGTTGAAGGTTACGCATTTAAGAGGCTCAACTTAGCTGACACTGACGCTACGTCGGGATACAGATAAGTCTGAAAAATACTTCAGAACAAGTTTAATGCCAGCGACGTATTTGAAGGTAAAAGAGAAAGTAATACTTCTCTTAGAAAAGGCTGACTGGGTCAGCCTTACTACAGATATATGGAGTAATTCTGCGAAGACTTGCTATTTGCTGAGTTGCACAGCTCACTTCATATAAGCAACGAAAAGGCAAAAATTTATACTGTCAGCTAGTGCACTTGAAGAAAATCAAACCATACTCCGATAAATCCGATAAAAATTGGCAGTACAGGGAAGAAAGGGATATCTGCATCTCATTCGCACTCTTTTCCTACCCATAAGTACTTTTCTCAAAAAAGCTCTTACAGGGTAGCCGTAATGCGCATTTTGAATTCCAAAAAGCTAAATAAAATAACTGCAGGCTTGCCATTCTTCTTTTTTACATTGATTTTCATTTCGTTTTTTATTATATGTATATGAAAATGAAATAAAATGTATCTTTTTCCACACCACCAAGAGGTAAGATAAAAGGCGCGTTTTTCAATTTCAAAAACAATTCATTTTTCATAATATTTACATAAATAAATATTTTAATCCGAAGAGTAGTTACTGCTTCTGCTCTCTTCATCTAAATTAATGATGAATCTGTACACTGTTCGTTCAGATTCAGAAAATATATCAACAACCTGCTTTACAGCCTCGGTTTTACTTTGCAGGTTCTTGCAAATTGCTTTTGTCGCCTCAACTAAAGGGTGATTTTTTAAGAGGTTTAGAACTTTTTTTTTTTTAACACAAGAAATTCGAAAAAATGAATGAAATATTTATATGAATCGATAGTTTGAACCTTGCAATTTAATGTTTAAAGATCATTTCATGCAAATGATGACCGCGGCTGCGTCTCAGGTAGCCATTCCGCTGAGTCCAATTTTGGCATACTCTTTCACACAAATCGGCCGGTATCTCACGAATGAATGCATGGATGTTGGCTTCCAGTGCTTCAATCGAAGCGGGCTTGTCCCTATAGACATTAGCCTTGACATACCTCTACAAAAAATAGTCTAATAGTGTCAAATCACACGATCTAGGCGGCCAATTGATCGGCCCGAAACGTGAAATTAACTCTTCACCAAACTCGCCTCTACGCCATTGTTTCGCGTGCTGTGTGGCATGGGGCACCGTCTTGTTGAAACCACATATCATGAAAGTCAAGAACTTCCATTTCGGGCAAAAAAAAAGTTTGTTATCAGGCCTAACTGCTGGGAACGGCACCGAATCGACATTTCGCGGTCTTCTGTCACACTAGCTGATACGGCCGCAATATTTTCTTCACTGCGCACAGTACGTTAACATGTTGGTGGTGTAATGTCCAACAAAGTAAATTTGGTGCGAAATTTGGTCACAATCTTCCGAATAGACTGCTCAGAAGGTCGAGAACGCCGACCATAAAATTGAAGCAGCGCGCGATGAACATTTCAAACCGAGTACGAATTTCGATAGTAAAATTCAATAATTTGCAAGCGTTGTTGCAAACCAAACTGAAGCTGTTTGGCAGTGACACAAGGTACTATACCAGTCAAAACCAGTGTTGCCACAACCAAACCAGCTAAAAAATCACCCGTAATCTCTTTTATTCGGCAATCAATTCCTTTGAGCATTTTGATATCGAAGCCATTTTAAATTTGCACAACATAAAATAAGCACAGCAATAAAACACAAACAACACAACAAAATCACAAAGATAATATACAAACAACACAACAAAAGCACAACAAGAAAAAACAAACCCCACAACAATACAACAATACAACAATAACAGCACAATAATATTATCACAATAATGCACAAAAATAAGTCGCAAAATCAACAAACCTAACGCCCGGTACGAGAATCTGCGCAAATAATATTCTTCCTTGATTTTTATAACTGAATTTTAACTGATTTGCAAGACTTTAAAAGAAATGCAATAGTCAAACACAACTCGATAACACTCATCGGAAAGCTCTCAAAGCAAAAGCTCCTCAATAAAAATCCATTGAAAAAGTAAGAAAAATATACGAAGTGAGTTACGAAATAGAAAAAGGCAGCTCTGAAATCTGAATATGAGTGATTCAATGAGGGTTGAAAAGCAGCAGAGAACGATCAGTGCACTGATCAGTTATAACAAGATTGGAAACCTACCTACGTTTTACCCTCCAAATACCTCAAAACTTTTTTTTTTCATACACACATACTCTTGCAGCAAACTTGCTTCATTATGTAGGCAATGGTATCATTATTACAATAAAACGCATACTCTTACAGCTAACCTGCTCCTTTTAGTTTGTATTAAGGTGGCCATACACATATGATTTGTTCGTCTAATTTGTCCGTGTTCGCAACTAAAAGTTGAACGTGTGTGGGTATGTTCGCGAACAAATCAGATGTAATTGAATCTTTTCCATTTCTTGTGATTTGTTCGGGAAATAATTTCACGTGTGTGGCGTTGTTTGTGAACATTCTGTATTTTTCTGACGTCAGTTTCTTTTTACAGTTTGAAGTGCGCGGAGCTGATGTACCTAAACAATATCTATGGCAAACAAGGAATTTTTCGAAGAATTTATTGAAATTATAAGGAATAAGGTGGCCATTTGACAAACAAAGAGTTAAAAATTTAAAGATAAAAATGCTAAACAAAAATTATGGGAGAAACTTTTAGAGAAGTAGGAAATATCAATGCATGCGAGCATGTTATAAGCGAGAGTTGATGGAACAACGCAAAAGCGAAAAATCTTGAGCAAGGAGCTCATGATATTTATCAACTACCGCTGTTTTATTTTAAGACATTCAACTGATGGTATTTCAACAATGGAAATTTCTGTTGACAACGAAATAAGGCGTTGACAATTCCATATTTTTCAATAAATTCACATGTGTACACTTATTTCTTTTCATAAGCCACCCATTCATCCACTTCCTTCTTTTATTTTTCTGTTCTTTTCAAAACAGAGTTTATAAATTATAAAAAGCGCAATTACATCATCCACGTCACTCATCTTCACTTGTCAAAGTTCACAACACGTTCGACGTATATGGAGAAAAGGTACTCGAACAAATCAGACCAACAAATCATATGTGTATGGCCACCTTTACACGCATATTCTTACAACTAACGTGCTGCCTTAAAGCTAGGCATACACGTTGAACATGTTGGTGTGATTTGTTGGGGTTGGGTTGAAAATTATTCGTGTATGAGCATGTTGGCCAACAAATCCACGGTTCATGAAATATTTTGTAAACCGTGAACTTACGGCCAACATGTTGGCAGTGTATGGGCAAGTTTACAACAAACTTTGAAATTAATCAACATGTTCGTCGTGTATGGCGTTGTATGACAACAATTCGTCATTTGTGTAGTTATTTTCAATAAGTAATCATATCACAATGCAAACTATTTACGGAAAGTTTCATTGAATCAATCAAATGTGAACCAGCTATTTGAAACTCAAAATGCGATTTGTACAAAAATGCTACTTTCGATCTAAACGATCAACATGCTATTGCATCATCCGTACTTGTATCGCACATCTTGCCTTCACGACAGTCACAGTCACACAAATAATGTAGTTTATAAACATGTTGGGCCGTGTATGGCAAACCGCTGCCCAACAAATCATACCAACATGTTTGCCACTGCACATGTTCAAGCTGCTCTTGATATTTCAAACCACTCTTCGTCAATATCATTAATAATACCACTAGTTGTCATGTTGAACTCAAAACTAACACCAAAAGATAAAGATAATGAAAATTTAAAATTGCTTAAAAGCCTAAAAGCCGGTTTTGCGAGTCTGCTAATAGATGATAAAATGGAGATACACAGCGGTTGTAAGAACGATACTTGTTAATGGTTCCATTGTTTGGGGGCCAGCTCTCAGCAAAGCTTATATAGTAAACAAAGGGGCAGAGAAATGTTTGCGTAGGGATATCAGAAGGAATCAGGTCCTGTCCAACGGATGCACTTAATGTCATCCTGGACCTTCTTCCGATTTACCTCTTAATTAAATATCAGGTATCCTGCAGTATCTTGAGAGTCAAAGAAATTTGCTGCTGGATCCCGCGGGCACTGCACCAAACAAGCCTGATACCATCAGACATCGTATCCACAACCACCGATTACTGCATCTCTACCCTAAACACCTCAAAGAAGTTTCAAGAATCCTCAATTCCTCAAGAATCGACTGAGAGGAAGGTGATGTGACGAAAGACTTCGACACAACTATCTTCACGGATGGTACGAAGATGGAATGCGGTGTAGGTGTTTTCTGTGAATCTTTTAAGGTTTCAAAGTCCTATAGACTTTCCGATTTTGCCAGTGTATTCCAGAATTGTTAGCGATAAAGGAAACTTGTATAGGTCTTAAAAATATCCGACAGAACCAAAATGTAGCTGTACTTAGCTGCGTTTTATTATCCTCACTAACCCATATGGGTTAATTTTTTTGCACACAAAACAACAACAACCTGGAACCCCGATACCTATCGGGGTTTATTTTTTAACTCTACAATTTGTTCTAACTATGGCGGATAGATGGCGAGTGTGAGACAAAAAAGAAGTTATTGTAGAAAGATTTATTAATATCGTATAAATAAAAAAATGACACGTATTCCACTCTTAGCCAGTTTTATGAAGCCATAGGATAAGAGTCAATTCTATTAGAATTAATAAAAACAAGTTGTTCGTGGAAAAGCAAAATAAAATTTATCAGGGTTGCGTCTCAGATAAAAACAAAGCTTGAACTCCAACCTTCATACCCCAGATCGTTTTATTACGACGAGGTAACCCATATGGGTTAGTGTGGATAATAAAACGCCGCTATTCAAGCAGCTATTAAGGCCATTGATTCAGTTTAATCATCCTCTAAACTGGTCCAGCAATGCAGAAAGGCCCTCAAGGAACTTGATATGAGCGTCACTCTAATCTGGATAACAGGCCATAGGGGCTTTGAGGGATATGAGAAGGCAGATGAGCTACCTAGGCAAGGATCAGCCGTTCTCCGTTCACAACTGCGGATTAAACGTTAAGAGCGCCATAGCCAAGCATCCCATCGCCCATAGTCGCCCCTATGTTAAAATTAACGTGTATTATAGTTTGACCGAAACCGCTGCACTGCGCCTTAGAAAAATGCGTTGTAATGATATCGTTAGATATTGTCACAAAGGCCAAATCGGATTCCCCGAGAAAGTATACTACTTTGTTTTATCACTTTGGTAAACATTTGCCTTAATCGTTTATATTTGGTAGTCGTGATGTAGACAAGTGGCAAATTTATTATGGAAGAATATTCGATAAACCAATGTGTTTTAAACGTTGAAATATTTTATCAAAATCAAACATCGATTGCTGTGAACAAATGAATGGTTGACGAGGCATATTTTCATTTGAATGGATACGTGAATAAAAAGAATAGTCGGTTGTGGGCAATAGAAAACCCTCAAATTATTCATCTATAACCTTTGCATTCGTTAAAAGTTACAGTCTGGTCTGCAATTTGGTCAGGAGGAATCATTGGTCCTTACTTCTTTGAAACTGTAAACAGCGTAACACTAACTGTGGATGGGGAGTGATATCATGATATGCTTGAAAACTGTTTAACGCCACAACTGCATGCTTTCGGCTTGATTAACATATGGTATCAACAAGACGATGCCACATCGCATACAGCCAGGATTACAATGGAATTGCTGTGAGCCCTCTTTCCACAACAACTTATTTCAAGAAATGGTGTCTTGGTTTTGACTTACTGATTTACTTCTTTTTGTGGGATACCTGAAAAGCGATTCAAATATCACCCGCGCTCTATATAATTGCTATGTTCGTCCTCACTTAGAATACGCTTCCCAGGTTTGGTTACCCCATTACAATATTCATAATGAGAGGCAAGAATCTGTTCAACGAAATTTTACTCGTTTTGCCCTCAACGGTATTCTATGGAGTGATCCTTTGAATGTCCCCTCTTATGAAAACCGTTTACTTATTTTCCAAATGGAAACATTGTCAAATAGGCGAAACAACAACGACATAGTATTCTTCCATCAAGTTGGTTTGGTTCCACTACCACCTGTGCGCTCTCCACCTGAGTCGCGGTCTTCCTCTTCTGCGACATCCTTCCAGGTTGGATTCGAAGACTCTTCGAGCCGGAGCATTATTTTCCATTCGCTCAACATTCCCCAACCATCTAAGTCGTTGGACCATAACTTTTCTGGCTAGGTCAGTGTCGCTGTACAGCTTGTACAGTTCTTGGTTGAATCTTCGTCTCCATTCTCCATTAATGCAGGTATGTAGGACCAAATACCAATCGCAGAATTTTTCTTTCAAAGCATCCCAAAGCGTTTTCATCAGATGTTGTCATGGTCCATGTCTCTGCACCATACATGAGGACCGGGATGATGAGGGTTTTGTAGAGTGTCACTTTAGTTGCTCGGAAGAGGACTTTACTACTCAATTGCCTTCTAAGTCCAATGAAGCAGCGATTGGCAAGAGTGATTCTTCGTTTTGTTTCAGCGCTGGTGTTGTTGTCTGAGTTGATCGCGGATCCCAGGTAGACAAAGTCCTAACTACCTCGAAGTTAAATCTGTCTATGTTGACGTTTGCTCCAAGACGTCGATGTTGGTAGTCCTTTCTTGTCAACGGCATTAACTTGGTCTTGTCCTCGTTAACCGCTAGACCCGTCTTCCTTGCCTCCGTCTCAAGACTCACAAACGCTCCACTGACATCACACTGTGTTCTTCCAATTATGTCAATGTCGTCTGTGTGTTTTAGTAGCTGGACGGACTTTTGAAAGATTGTGCCTCTGGGGTTGAAGTTTGAGCTTCGCACAATCTTTTCAAGAATGATGTTGAAGAAATCGCATGACAACACATTTTGCCTCGGTGTGGGTTGGAATCACATACGATTTCTTGTCGAAAGATAAAAAGACATTTTGTCCGCTTCGGTGTGTTTTTAGCCTTAGGTTTTTTTCCAACCATGTTGGAACAGCTTGAGTTTTCCGTTGTCATCTTACACAGACGGACGAGTTTTTTCTGGGATGCCAACACTAGACATTGCTCTATATATTTGGAATCGATTTGAAGTTCCTGGGTCTTCTCCAAGATCTGCCGTAGGGTGAATATTTGATAGATGGTGGACTTTCTGGGTTTGAAGCCACACTGATAAGGACCTACCAGGTTGTTGACGAAGGGCTTCAAACGTTCACATAGCACGGCAGACAAGATCTTATAGGCGATGTTAAGAAACTTATACCTCTGTAGTTGATACAAATCACGGGATCTTCTTTTTTGAGGATCGGGCATGCGATGCTGAGGTAATATTCATCGGGCTTTGTTTTCTTCCGACCAAATTTTGCAGATGAGCTGGTGCATGCTGCTAACCATATTATCTTCAGCTGCTTTGTACAGTTCGGCGGCCCGTCTGCTCCAGCGGGTTTGTTCGACTTAAGTTCAGATATGGCTTTCTTTACTTCATCCATGTCGGGTGGGTGAAATTGTTGGCCTTCTGCACCCAAATTGAATGGTTCTGTATTGCTGACGGAGTTTTGGTCGCCATCGCCATTATACAGCTTGGAAAAGTGGTCTTTCCATATCCTCAGCACTGACTGCGGTTCTACTACGGTGTTCCCATGATAGTCTCTACAGGCTTCAGTTCGGGGTGTATAAGCCCTGGAGGTTTGTTTCACCTTTTGTAGAACTTTCGAACCTCGTTCCTGTTGTGACATACCTCTATCTCCTCGATCGCGCGCTTCCCATGCTCCCTTTTTTTCTTTCTGAGAACTTTATGCTTCTCTCTCCTTTTCTGCTCGTAGAGCTCACGAGCTGCTCGTGTCCTTCTTTGCAGCGCCGCTTTGTATGCCTCTTGTTTAGCTGCATGTGCTCGCCGGCAATCATCGTAAAACCAGGCGTTTCGTTGTGATGGCCGTGTAAAACCTACCACTTCAGAGGTGGCATCTCTGATGGCTGCTTGGCAGTGTTGCCACTGGCGCTCAATAACAAAGTGGTGTAACAAAGTCTAGTTAGCAAACTATTTGTCGTTAGACTTTGCTTGCTATAAGCTCTCTTCGACCAATTCTGATAGTGACACTGTAAGTGAAATCGCTCGGGACTGGTTTTTATTTAAGAATAAGTAGCAACTGTTCCAGGTCTAAATTGCTTCTTTAACAATCGTATTATGTATGAACTCGCTTTAAAGGCCACTTGTAAAAATCACTGCACCCGGGCGCTCCTAGGCACATGCCTAGCTTGCCTTTAGGATAATACGCCACTGATTATACTTGTAAGACGGTAGCCAATTATAACATCCGAGACTAGAAAAGTAATGCATTTCACAAAAAACTTCAATTGAAATTGAGAGCAATCGGATTGCAAAAGTCCAAATAGACAAACGACAGGCTTAACTTATGCTTGTTGACAGTAGGTTTGTATTTCACTTCCATTTCTACTTTTGTTTATAATAGTCTAAGAAGACACTATCACAGTATGGACTTCCATTTATATACCCCCGGTTGAAAGTACACATGAAGTGTGTGTTGTAATATATCATAGAAAAACAATGTCCCTTGGACAAAGTAGAACGCATTTAGGGTTGTCGATAGATTATCTATTTTGGACAGTGTCCTGTACTCTTAGCTAGTTTCTGGGTTCATTGAATTACATTGAATGAATTACATACTTATCCAACTTTTATATTAAGTTTAAGTAGGTCAACGAAATTGACACATTGATGTAGATAGATAACATTGAATAATTTTGAAATTTAGACGTCGGGGCGTCGCGTGCGTCGTCGTCCATCAGTGCGTTTTTGAGATGCACAAAGATATTTATTGCATAATTATTTCCACTAGTTTTATTTGTCAATGAAATTTTGAACAAAGTCATGAATAACAGGTCGCCAATTAAAACGAACACTTGATATCGAGGCCGAAAAAGATTTATTATTCCCGTACCAGACTAATTAAGACATTCAGTCTTT
>CAKKXW010000002.1:45042143-45194114 GCA_920937365.1 Sphaerophoria rueppellii
AGCAATATCTGCACTGACTATATGACTATATCACTTAGATTTCAACAAATCATTTAGTACTAGGTTCCCCAATAGACTAGATTGGGAAAATAGTGTGCCCTACACTAACGGCTCAACCATTACCGATGGTTCTAAAACGAATACTAGAGTAGGTGCAGTCTTCTTCTCTGAAAGCGTCAACCTTGCCTTCATTCAGGTTCCCCGACCATAGCAGCATCTTCCAAGCTGAGATCTATAAACATATGTCCATGATGGCGATAACACACGCGGACATCACTTTTTTCATTGATAGCCAAGCAGCAATAAAAGCTATCTCTGCCACCCAAATCAAGTCGAAGCTTGTTTCTTGCTGTCGCGAAGAGCTAAAGGTTCTTGGCACACAGCATAACGTAAGACTCTGCTGGGTTCCTGGCCGCAGTGACGTGCCAGGCAACGAAAAAGCGGATGAGCTTGCAAGAGAAGGCTCTACATTAGACCCCTCTCTCATAGACCATCATATAGGAATCCCGTTATGTGAACTGAAACATAACGTCAGTAAAATCGTCCTTCAAAAATCCAACATCAGATGGAATCTCCTAGAAACCTGTGTTAATACCAGGAAACTATGGCCTAGATACGATAAGAAAAGATCCGACAGGATTTTAACTCTTAACAAACCCTCCTTAAGACGCCTTATTGGCACAATTATAGGACCCAACCTACTTGGCTTAGTACCGATGACCTTTGTAGAGGCTGTGATGATGAGACGAGCATGAAGATACTGCTCATTTTCTCTGCCACTGTCCTTCACTCTGTCTTACTAGGAAGAAAACTCTAGGCAACTTCTTCTTTAATGAACTAGAGGAACTATCCGAACTGCCAGGCAAAAGCTTACTAAGCTTTGTCAAGACCTCTAAATGGCTAAACGAACCACATGATTCATAGGTTATTTATTTTTCAGGAAGTTACAATACTTCGGGGTACCACAATGGATCTACATTGATCTAAGTGTGACGTTAACAACACCAACTGTCAGCCTGCTTAACCTAACCTTACCTTACCTAAATTAAATAAAAGGACAAAATGACGGGCTTCGGGAGGAAGCGCTGGTGAACGTTGGTCTTGAATACCTGAATATAAAACTGAAAGAAGAAAAATGTGGCATTCCACATTCGCGTGGTACGAATAAAATACGAATCTCTTTTTTTTTATAATCAACGGCACTCCAAGAGCACAGTGCGAGTATCAGGGAAAGAATAGAGAATGTAAAAGGAGATTACGGTGAACATTGGTTTTGAATTTGTATAGAAGGACAAGAGCTGCTCGTGAATTCTACGAGCGAAAAAAAAGGGAGGAACGCCGACTTCTCAAGAGAAAAAAGATAGAGCATGAAAAGCGACAGATTGAGGATGTTAAGAGAGCCAACAGCAGGAATGAAGTTCGGAGGTTGAGTATGAGAGTATGCACCAAATCATCTGTAAGATATGGTCAGAGGAATGTATGCCCGATGAATGGAACCTCAGCATTGTTTGCCCGATCCTGAAAAAGGGAGATTCTCTAAACAGCGCCAACTACAGAGGAATAAGTCTACTAAACATCGCCTTCAAGATCCTATCTGCCGTAATATGTGAACGTCTGAAGCCTTTCGTCAACAATCTGATTGGTCCTTATCAATGTGGCTTCAGGCCAGGAAAGTCAACCATCGACCAAATTTTCACGTTGCGGCAGATCCTGGAAAAGACCTATGAACTCCAAATCGATACCCACCACCTTTTCATCGATTTTAAGGCCGCGTATGACTGCATCTACAGAGACGAACTGTACAAAGCTGTCTAGTTTTGGCATCCCTGCCAAGCTCGTTCGCTTGTGCAAAATGACGATGGAGAACTCACGCTGCTCCATCAAGGTTGGCAACGAGCTTACGGAATCTTTCGACGTCAAAAAAGGATTCAGACAAGGCGATGCACTGTCATGCGATTTCTTTAACATCGTTCTTGAGAAGATAGTGCAGAACTCCAACGTCAACACCAGAGGCACTATCTTCCAAAAATCTGTTCAACTTCTCGCGTACGCCGATGATATTGATATAATGGGAAGAACACAGCGTGATGTCAATGGCGCCTTTGTGAGAATTGAGACAGAAGCGGCAAAAATGGGTTTAGCGGTAAATGAGGGAAAAACGAAGTATATGCTGTCTTCGAGGAAGGACACCCAACACCGACGGCTCGGGCAGAACGTCACAATAGACGCGTATAACTTCGAGGTAGTAGAGGAGTTTGTCTACCTAGGCTCCGCTATAAACACGGGCAATAACACCAGCGCCGAGATCAGACGAAGAATAACTCTTGCTAATCGCTGTTTCTTTGGGCTTAGAAAGCAATTGAGTGGAAAAGCCCTCTCTCGAGCAACTAAGGTAAAACTGTACAACACACTCATCATCCCAGTCCTGCTGTATGGTGCAGAAGCATGGACCTTGAAAAAATCGGATGAATGTGCCTTAGGCTGTTTCGAGAGAAAAGTTCTTCGGGTCATCTCTGGCCCCGTGTGCATTGAAGGGGAATGGCGAAGAAGATATAACAGCGAACTTTACGGGTTGTACAACGACATGGACCTAGCCAGAAGGGTCAAGGTCCAGAGACTCAGATGGCTCGGTCATTTAGAGCGGATGGACACCAATGATCCGGCCCGGAAAGCCTTCGACACTATTCCCGAGGGACGTAGGAGGAGAGGAAAACCGCGACTCAGGTGGCGCACTCAAGTGGAAGAGGACCTCAATCAACTTGGAGTGCAAAACTGGAGACAACTAGCTAAGGACCGAGCTAGCTGGCGGAGACTGTTGATTGAGGCCCAAGTCCACAACAGACTGTAGCGCCACCTTAAGTAAGTAAGTAAGTAAGTCAATCTGGCTGTGACAAAGGGCTTCAGACGTCCACATAATTCGGTGTAAGAGATCTTACGTGAAGGTGATGTTAAGAAGACCTATGTCTCTTAATTTTTTTGCTTAATGTAAGGACCGTGCATATTTTATAGAATTGCCATTCAATATCCTGAATTTTTAAAAATTTAACAAAAAAAAAACGTCTGTTACCACCAAATCAATCAAAAAGCCCTTCACTGAAACCCTGTGTCTTTGCTTTCCTTTTTATAATAAGTCATCCACAGAATGGAAGCAAACAAAAACGGCAAAAGAAAAAAAAGTATTAATCAAAAGAACATTACGATTATCCCTAATCCCTATTTGCTTGATTTTCGTGTTTTTATCATCTCCAATTGTCGCACCATTGGCGTTGCTCTGTTGGCTGTTCGGATCTGGCACCAGCCAGACAAAACTAAAGGAAAAATAAAATTATCCGCCTCCCTTCTGCACAACGAAGCCTAATAAATTTATTTACCTTTATCCTGAGGGACAGTGATGATTCTTTTTTTCTATTTTCTTGCCATTGTTTCTTCAATTTCATCAAGTCATTAGAGAATATTCGCTTAATTAAAGAATCCCTAGGTGTGAGGATTTTGGCCCGAAGTGTTGAAGGACAGAGCGTGTTGGAAGCTCGCCTCTGAGAATAATATTGGAATAGGCGAAGCGAATTAATATGATGACACATAGCGCATACAAACGTGACAGTTGAAATATTTATTATCTAGTCATAGAAACGAACAGTCTTGCTCTCGAACGCACGAACATACAGCAAACAAAAACAACAAAAAAATGTTAAGGTTTAAAATTAATTTATTTTCCTTAAGGACTTCCAGAGCGACAGCTTTGTTGAGAAGACATTAATAATTTGTCACAGGAGCCACAAGCCAGCTTTGCTGCTTACATCCAAGAGATTCGCTTTTAATCCTTGTTTTCGGGTTTTCCGTAACCGACTATGAGTACAGGGGGTGAAGTAATTTTGTGTAAAATTCCTCGAAAAGGAAATACCATGCTTATGAAGTCCCAGTGTTTTAAGTCCCTGAAAGAAGGACACACATTTCTAAGGAATGAAATTTCAAATACCGAATTTTATATCATCAGACAAATTTAATCTTGCTGTAGGAAACATTTGTTGCCGTCTGGAAAATGTGTATAGCTATGTACCTTATCGTTAGCAACTAATGCTCTTCCTATTAAAGAAGGTACTTTGCCAGATGCAGACATTTGTCGCCAAGGCGACGACCGGTGAGTAAGACCAAGAAGGAAGCATTTAAACAACAGCCAGTCAGTAGACCAGTACATACATATTCGCTTCTTGGCTCCAAGGATCTTATTGGAGGCGACCGACGCACGTAGCTGGTTTAGAAAAGCCAACACGGAAAACATTTTAGGTCTTTAAATAAATTGCAAAGTTTCTCTTTGCTCTTCCTTGTTGTTTTCTTTGTTTCTTTTTGAAAATTTAAGTGGACGTGCATAAGGCAAAAAAAAAAAAAAAAAATAATCAACTGTGTTAGGGCAGCATTTTTTGGTTGTTTTTGTTGATAAAACATATGAAACCGACAGGTGCCAGCGACGGAAATAAGATTAATAACTTTTTGAACGATAGGAAGGAAGTCGTTTTATGATTGGACAGTTCCGAAGCTAATTAGTCATCTTCTTAGAGAGTTTGTTTGGTTCACCACACAAAATATTATGAGATAATTGAGTATTTTATGAAAACTTAATTTGAAAATGGAAGAAAGAGCTACGTTTTGAAGTTTTTCTAAGAAGCGGCATCGGCATCTTTGGAGTGGAGTCTGAGAACATTATACAGGGCGATTCACGAGCGTTGTGCCAAAAAGCTAGAGCGTGTAGGTTGAGTTGAGACAAGAAAAACATCAGTAAATGGATTTGTGAACTAAGTTTTTCCCCAACCGTTTATGTATTTAAGGTACAATTTTCTGAAAAAATCATGCATTGTTATTTTTAGTCGAAAAAAGAAAACCGGATGCAAAAATGTCTCTTCGTTTTTGAGAATAAAAAAAAGCACATGAAACATCTTACCTTTGCTTAAATTTAATTATTTTTATATTTGGAATTGGAATTTTATGAGGCCTCAATGAAGTAGAAAAGTATTGGATTTTCCCTGGATTAATCATTTTTGTTCATTGATAACGACTGAAAGAAAACTGACCTGAAATTTTTCTTATTATGCCTGGGGGCCGGCCGCCCACCTGTCGTGAAGGGTTCTACCTGCTAGGAACTTAATATGACTAAACCGCAATTTTTCTTGAATGAAAAGACCTAAAGGTGAATAAAAGGCATCGCATATTTAGTAAATAACCATTTCCAATTGAAATATTGACTCATCAACACATAACAATGTCAAACTCATACTCTCGAGAAGAGTTAGCGGACATGCACTTCTGCTACGGTTTATCTAATGGTCGAGAAGCTGGGAGACTTTACGCTGAAAGATATCCCAATAGAAGGTGCCCGAGTCGTAGCATGTTTTCAAGAATCCACCGACGTCTAAGAGAGCACGGACAGCTAGAGTTTAGAAGAAGTGAAAGGCCAATTGCAGGACCGCAATCATAGAGGAAAGAATTTTAGATTCGGTCCGACGTAATCCCTCCATTAGTACAAGAAGGATAGCTACAATGCTCGGAGTATCCCAATCTAGAGCATGAAGAATGTTTCATAAATTAATAAAACTAAAAGTCGAGATAGGTAAAAATAAAAACAAAGATTTTCTTAGAAAAACGTGGTCCTGGTTTTTTTTTATTTCTCAAAATCGGAAAGACATTTTGCATCCGTTTTCTGTTTTCGACTTAAAATTAACAATGGCATTGAATTTTTAAAACAAAAATTGAAAAAAACTTAGTTCAAAAATGATTTATTGTTTTTTTTTTTTTTTTTTTTATTTTGAGTTTGAAAATTAATATTTTTTAAACTATTCTTAAACAATAAAAAACAAAATGAAAGATGTGTTTCTGGCTTTCCGAAAAGGTACTACACGGTGTTGTAAGCGAAGCCGTTGATTTTTAATATTTTTTTTATAAAATAAGTCAATTTTTCAGAAAATTGCCCCTCCTTGCTAAACGGGGGGGAATAGACCCCCCCTTCCATACAATTTTTTTTTGTCTGAACTCAACCTACACGCTATAGCTTTTTGGCACAACGCTCGTGAATCACCCTGTAGAACGGAACGAAATGAAGCTCACTTTGGTATGAATTTTATCATCTAGTCACAGTCAAAGCAATTTTTGGATAGATATTTTGAATTACCTGCAAGTTATCTTATATCCGCAACCCCAGGGTCTTTTTCATCTGATCGATCTGGATAAACGAGGTTGTAGTTGTAGAACTTGTTGACTTTCAAAGGTGTCAATGACGTCCGCAAAAGCCAATAATTTAGTGGACTTGAGGACGAGAATACCTCCGGTAAGTGTGCAAAAGCCACGGGTTGCTTTCTCCAACTTCTTACGTTAAGAGGAGTCCATCCCTCTCTCAGAGTCCAATCACGATGTTGGATGGTCGGGTTAGGTTAGGTTAGGTTAGGTTAAGGGGCTGACAGTTGATGTCGTTACCGTCACACTTCGATCAATACAGATCCATTGTGATGAGTATTGCTACTCAAGCTAATAAGAAAAACCTGTGTGTTCAGTTAATCAAGCCATTTAGAGGCTTTGACGAAGTTCAGAATGTCAATACCTGGTGTACCAGAGAGTTCTTCTAAATCCCCGAAGAAATAGTTGCCGATCAATTTCTTCCTTTGGTGGGAGAGCGCGGGACAGTGACATAGAAAGTGCGAAGTGTCTTCAAGCACCTCCTCGTCACCGCATCCTCTGCATAGATCATCTGAACTGATTCTCATCTTTTTCATATGATAACCTAACAGATAATGTCCGGTATTTATGCTTACAAGAGATCGAAGTGATCCCTTGTGTTGCTGCATAATTCTTTCCGTTCTTTGTTTGTTAAAACAGGGCCAGATCTTCCTTGTAGTGCCGCAGGTCTCAGGTAGGTAGGCAGGTACAAATGGCTGTCCTACTTCCGCGTAGGACACAATTAGCGCTGAGTGCGCCGTTTTGATACCATACCTCGTGAGATTCTAAATAGCTTTAAAATGGGTTATGGATGATGTATGTTCAGCACGTACAGTCCTATATATAATGCTGTATTATTCTTCTACCCTTCGGCCTATAATCTCATAGTGCCATTTAGTGAGGGACGGATAAGGGGATGCTAAACCAAGTTTGTGTTATTGAGGTATGCGATCAAATCTTTGATCTTGAATTCTGAGAGTTCCTCAATACCGTTGAAGAAATCTGTACCTAAGTAGTACTCTTTTCCTAGCCAAGGCCGGACAATGCCATAGAAAGTGTGGGACTGTTTCCTTTTCGTCCCGGTTCTCACAACTACGGCATGCTCTCCTACAGTACAGGCCAATGCCCTCTGTAGGTAGCGACGATCCTGGCTATGTCATGCCTTGGTTTGGAATTTAACTCGATTGATTTTGGTTTGTTATAGGCGGGCCAGTGAGTTGTGAAGGGCTAATCCTTTCCTAGCTTGCTCATCTGCCTTCTCATTTCCGTCATAGCCCCTATGGCCCGATATCCAGATTAAAGTGACGCTCATATCAAGCTCCTTGAGGGCCTCTGCATTGCTGGACCAGCTTATAGGATGATAAAGCTGAATCAATGGCTTTAATAGCTACCCGACTGTCGGTTAATATAGCCACATTTAAGGGCTATACAAGCTTTTCTTATCGCTAACAATTCTGCCTGGAATACACTTTCAAGTCTATAGGATTTTGAAATCTTAAGGGATTCACAGAAGACACCGCACCAACACCGTATTCCATGTTCGAACCATGCGTGAAGATAGTTGTGTCGAAGTCTTTCGTCACATCGCCTTCCTCCCAGTCGATTCTTGACGGGGGCAAGACTCTAATCTTCTTTGAGGTGTTTAGGGTAGGGATTACTGCAATAGGTGGTTGTGGATAGGATGTCTGATGGTATCAGGCTTGTTTGGTTGAAGTGCCCGTAAGATGTGGTTTTCCAGCAGCCTATTTCTTTGAGTCTCAAGATACTGCAGGACACCTGCTATTTAATAAAGAGGTCAATCGGAAGAAGGTCCCGGATGACGTTAAGTGCATCTGTTGGACAGGACCTGATTGCCCCTGATATCCCTACGCAAACATTTCTCTACACCTTTGTAAGCTTGTTTACTATGTAAGCTTTGCTGAGAGCAGGCCATCAAACAATGGAACCATAAACAAGTATCGGTCTTACAACCGCTCTGTATATCCATTTTATCATTTTTGATTGAAGGTCCCACTTTTGCTGCAGGCGTAGAAGGCGACACACGCTTTCCTCACCCGTTCTTCAATGTTAAGCTTCCAGCAGGTGTCAAGAAGGTTCCACCTTTCATCAGCCTTGATAGTTATTCTTTTTGAAATTTCCTGTTTTAAATAACAGGTAGGGGTGCTAACCAGCTGAGCTTGGCTTACGTCAAGCGTTGACCCTAATCTTGCTAATTATTCGGCTTTCTTGTTGCTTGGTATATCGCTGTGGACTGGAACACAGTAGAGTCTAATGTTGTGCCGTGCGCCAAGAACCGTAAGCTCTTCGAGGCAGCATGAAACAAGCTTTGATTTAACCTCAGTTGAAGTAATCGCTTTTATTGCCGCTTGGCTATCAATCTAAAAGGCGATATCAGCTCGTGTCGTGGTATATCCATCATTGGTACTTTTTTAGCAGCTGTTGTCACAGCCAGGACCTCCGCTTTGAAGACGCTACTGTAGTCTGGAAGCCTAAGTGAGGCGGTTAACTTGAGAGATTCAGAATAGAAGCCTGCCCCTACCCCAGCGTTCATCTTAGAGCCATCAGCATAGATAGCTAGTGACGACTCACTGGATAGCAATCAGGATATCTTTATTTGGCTTTCACCATTGTTAATGGTCTGCAAATTATATTTGTCCGTCTATTTGTCATTATAGCCTATAACAATGGGTGGTTAAACTCTTGACAATTTTCAAACCTTTGCCTTAGGGTGAATAAATGTTCAATCGTCAATTTAGGTGTTCCGAAACGGCAGTACCTTAAGATTATAGTTTTTTATTATGAATGAGCGGCGATACACCGTATTAACAAGATAGTGATCAGAGTTGATGTTAGCAACACCACAAGATCGCCGACTATGACCTTCTTCTGGAACTCAGTACCTGCTTGCAACGAACATGTTTTTTGATGCTGCCATTTCTATGACTCCCTGATTGTGCATTATCATTCCATTAGTATTTTCATGCAAAATATGGACATCATTTTTTGAACGGGGAACGCTACCAACTTCACGTCTAAACTAACTTGGAAGAGACTAGCCTCACCATGTTATCCTCTTTCCAAATGTTGCAGGTTATTGTCCTGGCGGTTATGATACCAGAATTTATTTATTAACATGCTTGCGCGAAGCCTTCCAATCTACATAATTGGTGACATATATTTTCAATAAATTTAATCTAATGTCATTATGAGTATACGAACACTGTATGAAGTAAATAATTTATGCCAAATTGGGGTAGAAATGGAACAAAAGCGAGTGAATTATCGTCAAAAATAATAATTTGTTCCTTCACAACCACCTAATTCATAACATCGATCCGCACTTGAGAGTGCGTGTTAAATTCAATGTATTCGTGGCTCGAAAAATACATTTTTTTTAGTTCTTAATCAGTTTGTCACGCGAAATAACGGAAGAGGAAAGTCACTCGTGTCTGCTAAACGTCGTGCAGTACGAGTTAGTTCCGGAAGAACGCCTTATTTTGCAGTTTAACACGCAGTGAAATCCATAGAGATGCAGATAAATTGAAGGAGAGGTCCTCTCTTAGGGTTACCTTTCATCATACATTACAGACCTTTAAAGCGGATTTGAAATTATTCACTTTGAAGTAAGTACAGTACTGACGTCCTATTGCATGCGATAGAAAATAAGATATGTTTTGTGTTTGTCAGATACGCCTTTTCTTTTCATAGAAAGTGAATGACATGGTGCACACAATGCAAGCACGTTGTTAACGAAATTATGTTTAAGGGACATTGACTTCTTCAATGGGAGTTTTCAGAGCAGAGCTTGCACTGTCAAAAAAAGTTCCTTGTTCAAATTCTCGCTCGGAGAGTTCAGAGGTAAAAAAATCGTGTTCATTTTTTCGTTGAGAGATCTCTGAACATGTTCAGAGCGCGCTCTTTTCGCTTAGCCAAATTTGACCGATTAAAAAGAGCAAAACTGAAAGAAAGCAAAAAAAAGTAAAAATGAAACGATGGCCGAGGAAATAGGAAGCGCTGGTGCTGAAGGTAATTGTTATTATTAATTAACAAGAAAAAACCTCGCGATTCATTTTAAAAATGGCAATGGTTCTCCAGATTGTTCAAAAACTGAATCTGCGAGCTCAGAGTTATTTTGGTCCAAGAACTTAGAGCGTGCTTTTTTGTTCAGACTCTGTTCGCTCTAATCCCTCTGAACATATATTTTTGAAAATGCCTAATGTTTAATTTTTTCAGAGAATTTTGGTGATTTCCTTCATGATTCTTGTATTTGGTTTTGTTAACATTGTTCCACTGTAGAAAAGTGTAAGCATTTTTCTTTTTATGTATTGAATATATCTTCCTGTTCCCAGGAATGCGTGGAGGTGATCTATCACAACGTGGTCTCTTTGGTTATAGGGAACTAGCAACTGGCTTTGATATTGTCTGTTACTTACTTACCTACTTAAGGTAGCGCTACAGTCCGTGGACTGGGCCTCAACCAGCAAACCTCTCCAGCCAGCTCGGTCCTAGCTAGCTGTCTTCAGTTTCACATGCCGAGTTGGTTGAGGTCGTCTTCAACCTGCACGCGCCATCTGAGCCTTGGTCTTTCTCTACTGAGCCTTCCCTCTTGGGTGGATTCAAAGATTTTACGGGCCGGGGTATTGGTCAGTGTCGCTAAACAGCCCGTACAGTTCGTCGTTAAATCTTCTCCTCCATTCACAGTTTATGCAGACAGGACCATAGATCTTCCGTAGAACTTTTCTCTCGAACCGGCCTAGGGCGCTCTCATCCGTTTTTGACAGGTTCCATGCTTCTGCACCATATAGCAAGACGGGGATGATGAGGGTCTTATAGAGCGTAACCTTAGTTGTTCGGGAGAGGGCTTTACTGATCATAGCCCGAAGAAACAGCGAATAGCAAGAGTTATTCTTCGTCTGATCTCGGCGCTGATGTCGTTGACCGTGTTGATAGCGGAGCCAAGGTATACAAAGTCCCTAAGTACCTCGAAATTATAGACGTCTATCGTGACGTTTTGTCCAAGACGTCGATGTTGGGTGTGATTTTTCGATGACAGCATATACTTTGTTTTGGCCGCTAAACCCATTTTTTCAGCCTCGGTTTGTATACTCGTAAAAGTACTGTTGACATCACGCTGCGTTCTCCCAATGATATCAATGTCATCAGCATACGCGAGAAGTTGCACAGTCTTCTGGAGGATAGTGCCTCTAGTGTTGACGTGAGGGTTCTGCACTATTTGTTCCAATATGAAGTTCAAGAAGTGGCAGTGCATCACCTTGTCTAAAGCCTTTTTGGACATCGAAGGCGTCCGCGTGCGTCGGTGAGGTCGCTACCGACTTTAATGGAGCAGCGCGAGATCTCCATTGTTATCCTGCTCAGACGAATGGTGATGGTGTTGATTTGGAGTTGTTGACAAACGGCTGCAGGCGTTTATATAGTACCTACTGCAGAAAAGATCTCTTAGGCGATGTTTAGGAGGCTGATACCTCCGTAGTTGGTGCAGTGTAGAGGGTCTCCTTTCTTCAGGATTGCTAAAACAATGCTGAGGTTCCATTCAACGGGCATGCTCTCTTCCGACCATACTCTGCTCCTTACCAAGTCATCACCCGCTGCTTTGATGAGTTCAGCAGTGATGCCAACAGCTCCCGCGGCTCTTCAATAACGTTTGAAGAGTTTCTTGCACGGACCGCAATATGTTCAACCTGGTTAACAGTTGATTGATCTGGAGACCTCCAGGTGCCCTTGCTACGCGTACTTGCTACTACTATGTTTCGCCCCGCTGCAAAATCGATAAGTCTGAATCTGTTATCGTATGATTTGTCGTGCAGGCTATGTTTTCTGACTGTTCCATCAAAGATGTCCTTTCTTCCGAGTTTTGGCATTCAAATTTTCAAGACAATTTTAACGTCGAAGCTAGGGCATTGCTCGTATATCTTGTCAAGGAGCTCGTAGAACTTGTCTCTGGTGTCGTCATCTTTCTCTTCTGTGTAGGCGTGAGTTCATATAAGGCTTATGTTGCCGAATTAAGCTTTTATGCGGATTGTCGTGAGGCGCTCGTTGACGGCTCTGAAGCTTAGGACATGCTGCCTTAGCCTGCCTTCAACGACATATCCAAACAGACGCTGTTGTTGATCTCTGTAGCAGTCGCCGTAGTAAATACACAGTTTTTCATTGTCCTTTTTCCCGGCCCATCCCATCGCATTTCTTGGATGGCGGTTATATCCTCCTTATAGCGGTCAAAGGCCTCAGCTAGCTGTTCGAGTGCACGTGGTCTGTTAAGGGACCTAACATTCCACGTACAGATCCGATTCTCGTTGTCCTTATTTCGTTGCATGGTTCATCATCAGTTAATCCGTCCATATCCGAGGCTTGTTGTTGCTTCGCAACTTATTTTTCTTTATGTGATTTAGGAAGTCACCCCCAAAGCACGACCCCCAACCAGAAGGGCCAGGTCTTTATTTTAACTCCAAGGGTAAACCGCGCCGGACACCCAATGGTCACCATCGTGGAAGTGAGAGTAGGACTTGGTAGACAGAGGTTGTTGAGGGCTCTTGGGTCCTCATGAGTGCACTGTTATCTACCATTTGACGTACTATGTTAGTTGTCTGTTAGTTTAACTTTAATTTTCTGCCGTAATACTATGATTGGAATATTGTTAGATCAAAATAGGGGTCTCCGCGGCATCTTATTTTTGCATCTAATGTAAAGCAACTTAAAGTTTCAACCTGCTTATAAAATTTGTATCGAAACACTTTATTGTAATATGCAAATGCTAAAAATCACTTACAAATGACAAGAACAACACACTTAAAAAATAAGAATTTCAAATCACAAGCCAAACTCGACAACAACACATTTGCAACCACTTGCCCACTTCCTTCAATTTATTTTTACATAAAAAACGATTCAAAACCTTTTCCTGTCCATGGAATCCAATTTTATGGAACCGATTTTTATAAGGATATTCGAATCACGTTAATCGTTTTCACATAAAACTAATCCCATTCTTTACAAAGCTATACGTTCCAGGCACGCCTCAAATCGCATCCAGTCACGCAATAAATTTTACTATTCAATGTCATGATTAAGGCAAAAAAGCTCTTAAATTGTTGTTTTTTTTTTCTGTTATTTCTTATTTACCTCAAGATAAACTCCAGATCGCTGTGTTAGGTACAAACTTTAACCTAGTATGCTCAATTTAACTGGAATACAAATCAATCCTACCTGTAAATTTAAAAAAGAATACATCGAAACATAAACATAATCAAGTGACACGCAGTGTGGAGCCCTCATTAGGCAACATTTTTGCAACATTCCCTCGTCAACACTCTTTGAACAGTCAAGAAACTTTAAATGTCAATTTTGCACGCAAATATAACGATTGTCGTCGTCGTCCTTTGTTTGGGCATGAAGTGCTATCGATAAAGAAGAATAAATAAAAGCAAATATTTACCCCACATTTGAGTTTTATATGTTGCCATTCTTCGACATTCTACACAAACAAAATGTGGGATGGACATTCCACAACAGTCAGTAAAGTACTTGTGTCCCACCGAGAACCTTTTTCAGGAGCCCTTCAATCAAACAACACCTACTTAACTCCAGAAGGTGGATCCGTTCCACTTTTGTGCTACTTAAGTTCTTCGTCATCTGGGGGATTTGTGTCCGTCAACTTTTATGCATTCTATCATAAGCAAACTGTACGATTTTGAGGTTCCGTGTCGTCGTTGTCGTCTCAGTCTCACACGACTTGGCGCTTGAGATGCTGTCCGAGTAGAAGACCAGCAGGGAAGCACAAGTACACGAATAAAGTTAGCACTCATTTCGATGGGAATGCTTGTGAAGAGGTTGGTTTCGTGTTGACGATGATTACGACGATGACGGTAATGGACCTTTTGCAGTCCGTCGTTTATCATTTCGATCGATCAAAAATCATGCAGAAATAAAAATTTGTAAAAAATTGCTATAAGCCTAGCTAGATGGTTTGGGTTCGCTTCTTGTAACATGGTTTGAATTTGTTTCTTTTATTTTGTCTTGCATTTACTGCCTCATTCATTTCCCTAGAAGTGTCAAATTTATTTAAATTTATTAGTTGATGGACACTTTTTCGCGACAAAACTCTTTGAAAGTTTGTCAATGCTTCGCAAGATGCAGGATCGTAAAAGACGAAAATTATTCTTTTAGGTACGTGTAGAATTCCAACCCACGTCTTCTATGTTATTGGTCAACGCTCAACGCACATAACCATTTCGACAAGGGTATTGCAAAATTGGGGTGATGACGACTACCTCAACAGCAGAATTAGAAGTAATTCTCAATTTCTCATCCCTTGATCTATTTTAAATTTAAATGAAAGAAATTAATTCTCTTCAGTTAAACCGACATCTTTAAAACTAGCCAAATCGCTTATGCTCAGATTCTAATGAAATAGATTTGCAATGGTGTCTGTGCAGATAATATAATCCCTATTTGGAATAACAATTCATCCTGAACGATTGGAACAAGTAGAACAGTAGATATATTGAGCTTTAAGACTCAATGGCTAGGCAAACCACAGCACTTGTTGAGGTCTACAATATATCAAAGTATCACAAGTCGTCTAAATGTGACAGTCAATCCATTAAAGCTTAACTTAACCTCCATTAAAGCTTAACTTAACCTCATTCGCATGACCATTTTTACTTGCGACATATAGAATATATATATATATAGAATTCGTAAAAAAAAAAATTGAGATGAGGATGAAATATGACTTAAGATGATAGAGAAGTCGAAAAAAGTGGGTCCGGCGATTCCGTCTGTCTGTCTGTCGGAAAGTTTACAGGCATCTACAGCCTTAACTACTGGTCCGATGACTTCAAATTTGAAAATTAGAGGTTTGAGCAAAAACTCATATCCATTTTTTGATTTTGTTTTAAGACCAAAAAAGGTACACATACGATTTTTTTGCCAAAAACAAAACTTTTTTCTCCAAAACGGCTCCTACGATTTTTTTTTAAACTTCCTCGAGTTTTATTTTTTTAAATAATCATGTATTTTATGTACAAAAAAAAATTTTATTGCTCCAAAACGGTACCTCCCATAGAACCGGTTTTTTGTTATTAGATTTTCTCGAAAAATGAAAGTCCGATCAGCGTAAGTTTTTTTTTTGAAAGTACGTATATATTGTTCAAATAATATTTTGTATTCAAAAAATTAAATTTTTTTTGGATTTTAAAAAATTTTTAACTTTTTTTTCAAAATTCTGTATCTCAAAAACGGATCAATTTTAAAAATCCAAATTGAAGTATAATATGTATATTTACATGGTCTTGAAAACTGCATACCCAAATTAATTTTAAGACATTTTTGAAAAATTTTATATATAAAAAATTAATTAAAAAAAAAAACGGCTCCGACGATTTTCAAAAAAAAAATTCAATAAATCAAGAATAAGGTTTGAATTTGTTTGGCATTTAAATTTTTGGAATGAAATGTATTTACAAGGTACATTTTCAAATTTTAATTTTTTAAATAAATTCTAATTATTTTTCTATAATCATAAATATTTAGTCTTAGCATGCAGGAGCAAGTTCGTATGATACAGTCGTGCACATTTTTAAGATAATTAACATGCTCACTTCTAAATAACAACGAACAATCTCTCAAATAACCTTTTGCAAGGCAGTTCGCCGCCAACTCTTCGCTGCCGGAGAGTGCCATGACTCTGCCTGTTCTTGAGCGCGTCATTGATTCCATGGGACAAATCTTCTTCCGTACTCGTGCTGTGGCGAGAGTCCTAAAGGATCTCAACATACATAAATCCGCTGGTCCGGATGGTATCCCCGCTATTGTTCTGAAGATGTGTTCTTCCACGCTGGCAAAACCCTTGCGTAAGCTTTTCCATCTATCGTATTCTTCTGGACTCGTCCCAAGCAGTTGGAAAACAGCATTTGTCCAGCCAATTCCAAAAAAAGGCGAATCTTCTTCTCCCTATAATTACCATCCAATTGCACTTCCGTCCCTTCTTTCTAAGGTCATGGAAACGCTGATAAATTATCAGCGTAAGAAATATCTTTAAGGCTTTCGTAGCAACAGGTCCACTTGTGATCTGATGGTTTATCTCGCCGAACAGTGGAACAAGTCTTTACATCGTTTTGGAAAAAGTTAGATTGTTGCACTTGATATTTCAAAGGCATTTGATAAGGTCTGGCATCTTGCTCTTTAATCGAAAATGAGTGCTTTCGGTATCGATGAATCCTTATTCGTTGGATTAGAAACATTCTTTGTTGTATTGGACGGTTTCAAGTCTGAAACCCACAATATAAATGCTGGTGTCCCACAGGGCTCCGTTTTGTCTCCGACTCTCTTCCTCGTTTTCATTAATGATAACTGTCTGTTACTTCTAATCCAATAAATGGTTTCACTGACGATAGTACCCTTAGTTTCTCATATTCATTTCCAGACTCACATACCTCATTTTCGGATGTTGAACTGCATGGGCAAAATATGATAAGCTCATTAAACTCTGACTTAAACAGCATTGTACAGTGGGGAATTAAAAACCTTGTAGAATTTAATGCTTCGAAAACTCAATGCTGCCTTGTACCGTCGAAGCGAGATATATCCCCCTTCCCACTGTCCTTGAGTGGCACTTGCATCAATGAGACCGTACATCTCGAAGTTCTCGGTATATGCATCACAGACCACCTCTTATGGACAACACATACGCGATGTCGCCAAAAATGCCGCAAGATGTTTGGGTTTCTTAAGACGGTGCAAGAAATTGTTCTCCCCGTCTGATCTGGCTATTATCTAAAAGAGTTATAAACGTACCAAAACTTGTGTACAATTCCTATCTTTGAGCTGGTGCTCCAGTAACATACTTAAGCCTCTTGGATGGTATTCAAAGAAGGGCCGTAAGACTGATAGGTGATAGTGACATCACTGATTCATTCACTTCTTTAGACCACCATCGTCGTAACGTTTCGTGTTTCTCTCTTTTGTATCGTTTTTTCTACGGTAAGTGTTCTAGAGAAATAGCCAGTTGCATTCCTCCCCTCAAACAATTCAACCGTAATACCCGCGCTTCCAGGAATCCCCATCAGTTTACCCTAGAGACCAACTTCGTCGTACTCTCAAGTAAAGAGAATCATTTTTTGCCGTACTACACGAATGTGGAACTCTCTTCCACACTCTGTCTTTTCCCAATCATTACAATGCTCAAGAATTCAAGACCAATGTACACCGACACCTCCTTTCCAACCTCTTCCTTTCTTCCTAATGCACTCACTGTGGCACTGACATAAAAAAGGGTATACAAAATCCCTTGAGTGGGTGCAAATTATAAAAAAAACAATATCCAACCGCCCATTGATTTAAATTTGCCAAATAAATTTTCCTCAAAATCGTCAAGTAGGAAGAGATTAGCGTAAATCCGTATTGCGATTTTAATATTTTTGGGGTTCAAGAAAACACCCGGAAATTAATTCCCAAAACATCCTAAAAAGATTTTCTGGGTCTTTCAGTATTTCAGGATATTATTTTTATTTCACTTACATAATGTACTTTCTCCTTAAGAACAATTTCATATTTCTTTTCTTATATTTAAAGTTCTACCAAATTTAAACATCCGTAATAATTTTTTTTTTGATATTTCAAAAGTTTTGCTTTAACTTTCCATAAAAGCTATCGTCGCACAAAATTGCTTCTGGTCTGTTATCCAGATATTTCTTTTTCGACATTTTGACACTTCCTCTTTTCGTTTTGTAAATGATAAATCCAGACAAACTTTCTCCGGACTAAAAACAAAAATAATAAACGAATTAAAGAGCAGAACAGAAAAAACTTAAAATGTTTGTTCTTTCGTCAGGATGTTTTCAGCCATAAAAACCAATGTGACCGCATTATCATGTTTTTACGTTACCATCTCTACGTTTTCCTCCAAGAACATCAAAGCCAAAGAATTTTTTTTTTTTTTATTTGATGTGTTCGAGCTTATGAAATATTCACAAGCCAATTCCTTTTTTTTTTAATTTTATAAATAAGGATTTATTTTTATATACGAGTGTTTCGTTGTCATGAGAATTCATGGTCGGGAATCGGGATTAAACCATCGTCTACGGTCGTAAGAGATAGCAAAAACACAAGCAAACTTATATAAACAAACAAAAACAGATATATTTTTTCAGAGGGGAGGATTTTTTCCTTTTAATAATATGACAACTTGGGAGGATGAATCATGGATCCTTTTTTTGTATACAAGAATTTGTCTTGACGTACCTACTAAACAGTTTGGTGGAAATTTAATTTTATTTTCAAAAATGTATGCTCTTTCCAATGCAAAATTATAAGTGCACTCCTTTCATTTATGGCCCACGACTTTAAATCAATTAGTGGTTTTAATTTTTAGAAAATATGCTAACGACAGTAATATAGTGTCCGTAGCTTAGTGGTTAGGTGCGTTGCTAAGCAGAACATCGTGGCTTCAAATCCTACTAGTTCCATAGTTTTTATTTTATCTTTCACGGGCACTTCCTCTTGCGAAATACTGACAAAACTACCAAGAGTATAATCTGTCATGAAAAAGTGCTTCTCAACTTTGCCGTTGGGAATCGGCGTTAAATTGTAGGTCACCTCGATTCTTTACACGCACCCAGAGAATTGTTGATGAGAGTAAGCCACTTAGGCCTTGGTTCTTTTAGAGTTGTCGTGTCACTCTATTTATTTATTAATTTTTATGTTAATAAAAATTATCGAAGACGAGAAAGTTATAAAAAACCGACAAAATCGACAATAAACAACTGAGGTTCGTCGTTCCAGTTCATTAAGACAAAAATATTAAACTGATATTTTTTGTCACAGCACTGTTCTCTGATTTTTTTGAAACACGTTTGTTCGTTCTGATGTAATTTTCGTTTTCAATTCCATACCAACTGAAATCGAGCTCTTCTTGCCCACCACCCTTTAAACGCACAAGTGCTTAGATAAAAAAAACGATATTGTATTCGTATATCTACCTTTAAGGCCAAAAAAAAGGACGCAAACAAAAATTATGGATACAGTACGCCCTCGGTAAAAGCAACCCTCGATAAACACAAGACCTCGACTAAAGCAACACCTAATTTTTGACCAATAAATGGCACAGTATTGAACTTTTAAAAATGTGTGATCATTAATCTGAAATTTCGAATTGAATTTTTTTTAATATATTCTGAATGTATACTTACTTTTTTGAATTTTGTAACCCTTAATCGTAGGTGCATTGCATTTTGAATTTATTTTTTAAATTTGTTCTGTATCTTTTCTTTTTCGAATTTTTTAAGCGTCTTGATCGTAGGTGCATTGCTTTTTTGACAGTTCTAGTGATCAGTCGGTAGATTTTGTAAGTCATGGAGATTGTTAAAAAAGTCCCAAAATTGTCAATTAAACAAAAAGCTGAAATGTATTGATTTAACTGTTATATTCTTTGAAAATAGATCTAATAAAATGAATTAAATTTTTTTAAATAACAAATAATATTATTGAACTTCGAAACCCTCTTGTTTTAAGCTCAATTTTAAATGAACGGGATAAAATATTTGTGACTCGGTTATTGCAACAAACTCAATAAACGCAACCGCCAAAATTTCTATTAGTTGCTTTTATCGAGGTCGTACTGTATATGTATCTAACTTCCAGCTGAAAAGAGAAAACAAGATAAATTATAAAAATCAATCAACCCCAATTGCATCAATCTAAAACAAACAGAAATCCAAACAATTATACTGCAGTGAACAAAACAGAAAACTTTCATTACCGCCCGAACCGATAAACCTCACCTTCTTTACATTATTGAAGTTCAGTTTCCTGTAATATTGAGTCATGATTAAAGTTTTAGGGCATTACAAAATAATTTTGAATTCAGAACACAAAATAAACACTGTTTTGGGGTTTGTATCTTTTCATTCATTGACAAACATTAGTTGCAGCGGCATACTGTTTACGAGTTTCCTCCCTTAGTGGTCAATGGACAGGCACAAACGGATGCGACAACGCACGTTTGCATGACAACCCAGACAAAGTTAAGTAGGTAGGTATATTTTATTGTACAAACAAACTGTGGAAAAGTGGAAAAGACAAACGGTGTCCTTCCGATTTCTATAGAATCTAGACCAAAATCCTGATGGGTTGGCCTGTCTATTTACGTAAGGATTATCTCCGGCAGGAAATTCAGAATCAGAATGTAGTTTTGTTGATTGTGAAGCTTTGTGTGGAGTACATACCAATGCTATATATAAAGTAATATTTTGAATGCCGAGGGAGTTCTTTTAAATAGACTCAAAGGACCTTATTTCTGCAGCTGAAAACAACAGCAGGTTGTAATTACACAACACACATAACATATGGATATGGTTCTTTTCAAATGAGTAAAGAACGGTGTTATATTATGTGTGCATAGAAGAAAAGTGCAGGGCTGTCGTTTTTCATAATAAAGTACGAAAAACTTGCAAAGACAAATTGTTGAGTTCTTTTTTTTTTTATAAAACTAGAGTTTTCCAATTTTTTAAACACAAACTTATGGTAGCGCTACACTCCAAGTCGGACCAGGGCCACACCCAACAAACTTCTCCAGCCAGCTCGGTCCTAGCTAGCTGTCTCCAGTTTCGCATGCCAAGTTGGTTCAGGTCCTCTACCGCCTGTGTGCTCCACCTGAGTCGCGGTCTTCCTCTTCTGCTACGTCCTTCCGAATTGGATTCGAAGACTCTACGAGCCGGAGCATTATTTTCCATTCGCTCAACATGACCCAACCATCTAAGTCGTTGGACCTTAACTTTTCTGGCTAGGTCAGTGTCGCTGTACAGCTCATACAGTTCATGGTTGAATCTTCGTCTCCATTCTCCATTTATGCAGAGAGAACCAAAAATCACTCGAAGAATTTTTCTCTCAAAGCAGCCCAAAGCGTTTTCATCAGATGTTGTCTTAGTCCATGTCTCTGTACCATATATGAGGCGCGGGATGATGAGGGTTTTGTAGAGTGTCACTTCAGTTGCTCCGGAGAGGAACTTACTACTCAATTGCCTTCAAAGTCCAAAGAAGAAGCGATTGGCAAGAGTTGATAGTGGATCCCAGGTAGACAAAGTTAATTCTGTCTACCTGGGCAAACTTTTGAGAGATTGTGCTTCTGGTGTTGACGTTGGAGTTTTGCACAATCTTTTCAAGAATGATGTTGAAGAAATCGCATGACAGCGCGCCGCTTGTCTACAACATATTTTTACATCAAAAGCGTTTTGTCATCTTACACAGACGGACGAGTTTTTCTGGGATGCCAAAACTAGACATTGCTCTATACAGTTGGTCTCTATAGACGCTGTCATACGCGGCCTTGAAATCGATGAAAAGGTGGTAGGTATCGATTTGAAGTTCCTGGGTCTTCTCCAAGATCTGCCGTAGGGTGAATATTTGATCGATGGTGGACTTTCCGGGTCTGAAGCCACACTGATAAGGACCTATCAGGTTGTTGACGAAAGGGCTTCAAACGTTTACACAGCACGGCAGACAAGATCTTGTAGGCGATGTTAAGGAGACTTATACCTCTGTAATTGGTGCAGTTCAGGGGATCTCCTTTCTTGAGGATCGGACATACGATGCTGAGGATCCATTGATCGGGCATGCTTTCCTCCGACCAAATTTTGCAGATGAGCTGGTGCATGCTCCTAACCAAATCATCTCCAGCTGCTTTTCACAGTTCGGCGGCTAGCCCGTCTGCGCCAGCGGCTTTGTTCGACTTATGTGTAGATATCGCTATCTTCACTTCGTCCATGTCGGGTGGGTTGAATGTTGGCCTTCTGCACCCAAATTGAATGGTTCTGTATTGCTGACGGAGTTTTGCTCGTCATCGCCATTATACAGCTTGGAAAAGTGGTCTTTCCATATCCTCAGCTTTGAATGCTGTTCCGCTACGATGTTCCCATGATGGCTTCAGTTCAGGGTGTATAAGCCCTGAAGGTTTGTTTCACCTTTTTGTAGAACTTTCGAACCTCGTTCGTGTTGTGACATCCCTCTATCTCCTCGATCGCGTGCTTCTCATGCTCCCTTTTTTTCTCTCTGAGAAGTTTATGCTCCTCTCTCCCTCTCTGCTCGTAGATCTCACGAGCTTTTCGTTTCCTTCTTTGCAGTGCTGCTTTGTATGCCTCTTGCTTAGTTGCATGTGCTCGGCGTCACTCATCGTCAAACCCAGGAGTTTCGTTGTGGTGGCCGTGTAAACCCTAGCACTTCAGAGGCGGCATCTCTGATGGCTGCTTGGCAGTGTTGCCACTGGTTTTCTATATTTTGTGCTGGCAGCAAAGGACTTCTGAGGAGATTTTCACGATAGGAAAAGGATCTGGCAATCTCTTGCGATGGTAGCCATTTGACGTCGAATTTCCTCCTAGCGTTTTCGCGTGTTGGTCTTGATCGGGATATCCGCATTCGTACCTTGGATACAACAAGGTTGTGTTCGGGTTCGAGGTTGGCGGAATGTGCGGACATCTTGCGTGCTAGAGTAGTGTCATGCGTCGATCGCAATGTGATCAATCTTGTTGACGGTTGATTGGTCAGGAGATTTCCATGTTGCTTTGTGGATATTCAGATGTGGGAAACGCATACTTGCTACTAAAGCGTCTCGCCCGCAGCAAAGTCGATTAGCTTAAAACCAGTATCGGAGGTGGTGTCGTGTAGGCTATGTCGTCCGATTATTCCACCAAAGATTTCTTCTCTACCCAGCTTAGCATTAAAATCTCCATGGACGATTTTAATGTCATAACTAGGGCATTGCTCATAGGTCTTGTCGAGGAGCTCGTAGAACCTGTCTTTGGTTTCTTCATCCTTTTCCTCAGTGGGGCGTGAGCGCAGATAAGGCTTATGTTGGTGAATTTAGCCTTGGATTATCTCGATGCGCTGTGTGATTCACTGAGTTTAAACTCCTCCTGAGTCCAGTCCCAACTACAAATCCACATTCAAATAGACACTGACTTTGTTCCCGGTAGCAGTCGCCGTAGTAAATATTCTAGTTGTTCATTTTACGTAGGCCCGGACCGTAGGCAGTCAACTGCTTCCGCTTTAAATAAAAACTCATGAACAACAGTTGATGGTTTACGTTTAACCTTGAAAACTTTTTATGAGAGCAAAGCTAGGAAGAAGTTTATTCAACAAAACATTGTGTTCATTAACTACAGACAATTTTTTTTAAATAAATTGAAGCATTTATTACTCTTTATTCTACATGATAATAATTATATGTTCTGTTCCTTGTTCATACTTGCAGTGAAGGAAATAATTTTTAATGAGATTTCCTTTTCTGTATTACTCAATGGCTGTCTTAGAAAAAATATAAATTAAAATAAAAACTTTTCCAATTAAGAACGAAAATACGAAAGGACGAAGAAGGTCTAAACAGTGAATTTTCTTTTCACTATTATTGGTTTTCTATTTTTCGCTTAACAATGCAAGTTAAGAAAGAAAAAATAATAAAAGACAAACTTTAATGCAATTTTCGAAGTCCGTATCGAGGTCCTTAATCAGGCATAATGATTTTTAAATATAAAAGGACGAAAGAGAAATCAAGCAATAATATGGAAAGTTTTAAGAATAACTTTTATCGACAAAGTTAAAGGACAAATGAGTTAACTTCGCATACTGTTAATCTGTCCTCAAGTATTTTTCCCTTTTAATAAAAAAAAAATGTGCCATTCTAAGCTTTTAACAAATTTTTGATTGTATGGAGTGTAGGCAGTGTTTTACAGGGTGCGCCAGAGAAACTTACTTTTTGAAAGATCAATTTAAAAAAGTACTTAAGTTATTGTTTAACATTTTTTTTGTTTTTGAGATACAATTATCCTATTTTTTTTTTGTAATGCAGTCTAAAAATGACATCAGATAAATTGGCGACCCCTTGCGATTACACTGAGGAAGTCGATTTTTGAAAATTCGTATTCCACTCTTGGCATCATATTTTTCGGTATGTTGGCCAATCGCGTCGCGAATATTGTTCTTGAGGTGTGCTATGGCCCGTGGTCGATCGACATAAAAAACCAGCGTTTTCAAATATACCCCATAATATGAAATCGCATGGGGAGTCAAATCTGGGGAGCGTGCCGGCCATTGGAGATCACATTTCCATGCTTTTTGGAGGGGCAACAAAATCGCGTTCAGTTGATTCTTGCACAACACCAATTATAGGGATGAAATTGGAGGTTCTTTAGGGAGATTCCGTCGAACATGGTGTCAGAAATTCCACAGTAGTGCGTGTTTGCGAGCCGAAGCCGCGCCGGGGAGAACGCACAAATGACTGCCTCACTCTTTCGTTATTTTCCGGAGTTCTGATGGTCCGTTGAGAGTCATTTTCTGGGTTTAGCGTCACTTCCCCACTCCCGAAATGAGTTATCCCAACGACAGAATCGAATCCACGGCAGGAGCGAGTCTGTGAGGAGGAATTTATAAAGCGAGCGCGGAAGGCACGTTGCGTAGCAACAAGTGAGCGGGACCGTTTAGAAAAGAAGCTCTCAACTGCGAAGGGCGGCTGCTCCTCTAGACAGAGCCTGATGGCAAGTGACTGGTGGGAGAAATAACTTGCGAACTTCCCCCTCAGATGCGCCCCCTCTTGCCCCTCTACCCGCCCAAACTCACCGCGCGGGAATTTTTTCAATAAGTAAGTTTCTCTGGTGCTCGCTGTAGATCGTAACGTTGGACTCTTTTACGATTTATCGTATTTCTCTTTTACCTGGCGTGAATATAATTTATAATTATTTGAAGTTTTTTTTCGTTTTCATTTTCATTTCAACTTATTTATATAATGTTTGTAAAATCACATAGAATATCTTGATGAGCTTGCCATCTAAATTATAATCACGCCAACTTTAATCATCCTTCGTTCTGAGTGTATTTTTTATTGTTTTTAAATTGATGATTGACAATTACTCATGCTAACAGCTGATACGTTCCACAGCCTCCATGCCAAAATGTACGTCCTATCCCAGCTTCTCAATGGCCTAGACTTGCTGTTGATTTGATACCAGTAGGGTCTACTGCATTTTCGTACACCCACAGAATCACGATACCAGGATGATGACTATTAATATTACTCCCACCATTGGAACCAAGACACTAGAGGTGCAATCAATGGCAAACCTGTGTGATGCAAATTTATTGAGTAGCGTGTGTTTGGAGGTCTTATTGTTTTCTCTCTAGCAGAACATCAATTTACAGTTGTGTGCATTTAACAAAAGAGCTGGGGAGAAAAGGCGTTCAGTGACATTATGCTTTGCTTCTGCTAAATGATTAACAAAATATTATGTTAACTTCAACGGCACGTAATAAATCAAACATCGCCTACTCCGGTCGATGTTGCTGCTACCAAGCCCCAACACCACCGTTTGCAAAAACCAATTTAATATCCAACTCCGTTCTCAGTGCGTCTGGCTGCGTTCAGAAATAATTCGAATTTCATATCCCCCCGATTGTGGTATGGTTTTTGGCAGATAATAAGGTGTGTTTGTTGGTATACTCTCGGTGCCTCACTTGCAAGTGCCACGTGTCACTTCCAGTGAAAAAAAGTGTAATGTGTACATAGACTTTGTACAAAGATATAGGAATAGAAAACAAGAGACCAGACCATGGACAATTATTTACAAGGGATTTATGTATTAGGGTGCAATGATGTGTTGTACCATTTAGGCTTAAAACACACCAAATCAACAAAACGTTTGTCCACTGCTCTTATGATGATAGTGAAGGGTTAATTTTTTGAATTTGGAAAAAACATCATCTTGGAAGATTAAATTTCTGTAGGATTAAATAGACGACAGATATTTTCTAAAAAAAAACAACCAATATTCAGGCGGCTATTCATCCACATAATCCTCCAAATTACTCCAACAATGCTGACATTCGACTCAGGATCCCATTTGTCTGGGTGACGAACTAGCCGGGCAAGGATCAGTCCTTCATAGCTCACTCGCGAAAAAAGTCAACATTCATGAGGGGCAAGATCTTTTCAATTTCTCAATTGCTCGCTGAATCAAACCAGGAAGATATGGCCCACCTACACCGAACTAATAACCTAATTTCCAGACCCGGAGTAAGACATAGCTAGGCTCACTTCAAGATGCACCGGACATTGGCCTGTTGGTGAACACGCAGTTTGTGGGAATGTGCGTTCCTTTTTTTTCTGCTCGATTATTTCGCTAACCGACTCAACGTATCATCATTTTCCACAGCATTGCCTTGTTGAGAACTGATTAGGTTTTGAGCGAAATCGGCTCAGCGGTTTTTGGATGGGGTCTCAAAAATCAAAGACAACCCTAATAAAGGGTTTTCCAATAAGAGGTGTTATTTTGATATTCAAAGAAAAATGGCATTTTTTGAGATAAATGATCGGAAGTTTATTTCATTACAAAGAGGAAGGTATGCCGTTAATAATGGAACACAACATCAGCGAAATGGCCGCCACGACCACGCTTATAGGACCATATCCTTTTCACGAAATTTTCCATAACCAAATCGCAAAGTGGCTGCCCTATGTCCTCGATAGCCTCACGAATCCCATTTTTGAGGTCCAATGACCCCGCCGGACCATAAACCGCACCAAACAGTCACGCGTTGAAAATGGAGAGGCTTTTCAACAATAACTCTTGGGTTTTTCAAGTCCCAGATGCCACCGTTTTGCTTGTTGACGTAGCCGCCGAGGTGGAAATGGGTCTCATCAGTCAAGATGATTTTTCGATGCTAAATTTTCATCATTTTTATAGTGAATTTTAATAATTTCAATGCGTTGTTGAAGCGTGTATCGTTCCACTTTAATTAATGGCGTAGTTTCTACTTGTCAAATATCAAAAAATGACAGCTTCAAAAGTGACAGCTACTGAATTAGCGGGCTATTCAAAATAACACCTCTTATTGGAAAACCCTATATAATGAAAATTATGATAATTTCAGCAAAAATTGCAACTTACTCACTTACTTATGGCGGCGCTACATCCAACAAACTTCTCCAGCCAGCTCGGTCGCAAGCTAGCTGTTCAGTTTCGCACGCCAAATTGGTTCAGGTCCTCCATCTGAGTCGCGATCTTCCTCTTCTGCGACGTCCTTCCGGGTTGGATTTGAAGACTCTACGAGCCGGAGTATTGTTTTCCATTCGCTCTACGACCCAACTATCTAAGTCTTTGGACCTTAACTTTTCTGGCTAGGTCAGAGTCGCTGAACAGCTCGTACAGTTCTTGGTTGAATCTTCGTCTCCATTCTCCATTAATGCAGACAGGACCAAAAATCACTCGAAGAATTTTTCTCTCAAAGCAGCCCAAAGCGTTTTCATCGGATGTTGTCATGGTCCATGTCTCTGCACCATACATGAGGACCGGGATGATGAGGGTTTTGTAGAGTGTCACTTTAGTTGCTCGGGAGAGGACTTTACTACTCAATTGCCTTCTAAGTCCAAAGAAGCAGCGATTGGCAAGAGTGATTCTTCGTTTGATTTCAGCGCTGGTGTTGTTTTCTGAGTTAATAGCGGATCCAAGGTAGACGAAGTCCTTAACTACCTCGAAGTTAAATCGGTCTATGTTGACGTTCGCTCCAAGACGTCGAAGTTAGTTGTTCTTTTATGACAGCATTAACTTGGTCTTGCCCTCGTTAACCGCTAGACCCATCTTACTGGCTTCCGTCTCAAGACTAACGAACGCTCCACTGACATCACACTTTTTCTTCCAATTATGTCAATGTCGTCTGCGTATCCTAGTTGCTGGATTAACTTTTGAAAGATTATGCCTCTGGTGTTTACGTTGGAGCTTTGGACAATCTTCTCAAGAATAATGTTGAAGAAATCGTATGTTAGCGCATCGCCTTGTCTAAAACCTTTTTTGACATCAAAAGCGTGCGTTAGGTTTTTTCCGACCAGTTTTCCGACCGTCACAGACGGACGAGTTTTTCATGGATGCCAAAACTAGACATTGCTCTATATAATTGGTCTCTACAGACGCTGTCATACGCGGCCTTGAAATCTATGAAAAGGTGTTAGGTATCGATTTGAAGTTCCTAGGGGTCTTCTCCAAGATCTGCCGTAGGGTGAATATTTGATCGATGGTGGACTTTCGAGGTCTGAAGCCACACTGATAAGGACCTATCAGGTTGTTGACGAAGGGCTTCAGACGCACACACAGCACGGTAGACAAGATATTGTAGATAGGCGATGCTAAGGAGACTTATACTTCTGTAATTGGTTGAGTTCAGGTGATCTGCTTTCTTGAGGATCGGGCAAAGACGCGGACACAGTATAAATTGTGTCTTTTAACACAACATTTAGGACGACTGATCAAAAGTGTATACCAATTTACAGGTTTAACCCTAATATGATTGGGCTATAAGGTTCCACGAAGAATTAAAATTTCACTGATGCAAATCGTTAATTTTCTTATATACATGTGTTTTCAAATAACCTCCCTCTGGCGCAATGATGGGGAGTGTTCTATCAAGCTGAACTGAAAACTTGTCATGACACGTAACAGACAAACGTATATTTTATTGCTGAAATAATTTGATTTCGACATTCAATTTACATTGAATCGAAATTATGAAACGTGATTATTTTTCTTTTCACTGAATACCTTTTGACACAAAGTTTGTCCTTGGTGCTTTGAAAGAGAAATAAATCGCATCCAGCATATGCAAACCGATGTCCGTTGTGTGTAGTGAATGCAATGGTTTTTCATTTGTGCTGTAACGTACTTCAAATGTACGAAATTTGAATTTAATGCTCTTGTGAATAAGAGTAGAACGTTTCTTGTTTATGGAGAAGTTATTCAAGTCTCATGACATGCCAATAAAACCAATATACTACTAGGTCTGCAATCAAGGTTAAAGGTGTAACTTGTAGTTAAAAAAAAAAAAAAACCGATAGACCCGTTTTTGCACTAACAACAAAGTTTGTTAGACCTAGAAGTAAATGTGAGTGCGTTTGACCTTTTTATAGTAATTGGAACCGATATAGGAGATAGAGAGGGTAAAACTCACCTTCATTCGTAATCCTGGACAATCTGTTATTGACTACCTACTATATCCACTTGACTGTAAACATTTACTGCTTAACTTCGAAGTTAGTGATCAACTATATTCTGACCATATGCCTCTATTAACATCAATAGCCACATCTGTATCAGGCAAAGATGATCAACTGTTAGGCAACCCACTCCTACCCAAGCTTAAATGGAGAGACAAAGACTCCGTCTTATATAGGAGAAACCTCAATCGAAATATTGAAGCTCATCATCTAACTGCTTCTAACACCACAATTGACACTCTTCAGCAAATAATTGTTTCCTCAGCGATTATTCGCAAAACTAAAACGGATTGCAAGAAGCAATGTGCATGGTTCGACTTAGAGTGTGAGACAGCAAGAAAGAAATTTTTTGATCTTCTTAAGCGATTTCATATAAATATTGCACTCGTTGTCTAAAAAAAAGCTTTCTAGAATTAAATCCTCGGTACAAAGATATCTATAAACGGAAAAAAACATCACTATGAGAGACAACAATTTCAAAATCTTCTCGTCTGTAGAAGCTCGCCGGATTTTTGGAAAACGATTAAAAATATCAAGGGAATGCACCAATTTAATGAAATCCCAATTCTGTCCTGTTCAATTCTTCGAGAACATTTTGAAAAGCAAGTGTTCAATACACACCTCTAGTATCAGGATATCCTTTACGCTAAACGATCGTTTGAAAACGAAATTCTAGATAGGGAAATCACGCTATCAGAGCTAAAGTTAGTACTTAGCAAAGCAAAGGATAATAAAGCTGCAGGAAGTGACCGTATTCCCAACGATTTTTTTAAATATGCCTCAGATGAATTCCTTTCACATTTAAAGGTAGCCTACAGCAAAATTTTCGAGTACGGAGAACCTCCCGAAGTTTTCAACAAATCAATCATTTTCCCAATTTTCAAAAAAGGGGATAGGATGAACCCATCGACCTATCGCGCTATTTCTTTTTTAAACTCCGCGCTAAAATTTTGTGGAAATTCTGAGATGTAGTTTAGTCAAATGGGTTGATAGTCATCATCTTCTCAGCTTTCGAAAAGGCTACTCGACGGTGGACCACATATTTAGTCTAACGAATATAGCTGTTATGTATCTGCGAAAACGCAAGAAACTATACTTTTTCTTTGTGGCCTTTCAATCAGCATTTGACACAATAAATAGAAAAGCTCTAATGTATAAACTGTACAGAGATGGACTGTCACTAAAGTTTGGAAATGTCATTGATGGGATGGCAAGGATCTATCGGGCTGGTTCCAAACTTCTGTAGGATATAAGCAAGGATGCAATCTAAGTCCATTAATCTTCTGCTTGTATATCGAGGATCTTCTGAAAATCCTTCCGTGTGGAATAAACATTGATGGCTTACAAATCAAAATGCTAATGTATGCAGATGATTTGGTATTATTGGCAGAATCTCCTGAATCGCTCCAGCTGATGATAAATAAGTTGCATGATTACTGCAAACAGTGGAGTTTGACGGTCAACCTTAGAAAGTCTAAAACAGCAGCGGTCTTTAGGAGAGGGGGGGGTCTCTTATGTCGATTTTCCCGTTCCGCCAGTTGGTTCACTGGTATGTATCTTAATTAAAACTGTGCCCACAACAATTAGTTTACGTTCGACGTTCATAGTTACAGGATGTTAGTATAACCTTAAACATTGGTCAACAACTTGAAGATATTATTAATTTATCTTAAGGAAATTCTGAGGAATTGTCTCTGTTTCCGCCTGAAATCGTCAACAAAATTAACAAACAGCAAAATAAAACCCTTCGAAGCCGTACGACCTAGGTCAAACAATGATTTATAATTCATTTGTCACATTCTATTTAATGTCGCAAAGACTTCTTAGAAACAAGCAACAGAATGTACGCTTCTGGCTGTAATTATTCCATTTAAAAATGAATAACTCATGCAAACCGTAATGAGATCTAAAATTGAAAAGAACGTAGATTTTATCCCTTGAAACCTTTTCATTTAAATTATTACGAGTATAGATAGACCGGCAACATTCTTCAAACAATCTGTTTCAATATTTTTTCTCATGTCTCTTTTTATTTTAACATTTCCTATTAAAAAGGTTGTTTAACATTTTTTCTTCATTTTGTTTATTTTCTTTCCATCAATTCTTGAGGGTATTGTAATAAATAAATAATTTGTTTCCTACGAAGTCCTTGATCCTTACGCACAAGAATTCAAAACATACACAAGCGCACACAAAATAATGGAAAATATGATAATTGCATTGCAGATGCTTTTGCTTTCATACACAAACACATTTCCGTATAAACAAAGTCAAACGCACGGAGATACCGGGCGGGGTGATAGCGGGCGGTATTTGCTCCAGGGCAACATAAAATATTCATTGTTCTCTTTAACCTTCCTGCGCCTTATTTTTGAATATGCAAACAACGACTTTACAACTCTGCCCCATAGATAGCGCTGCAACAGGGGTTGAATGTCATCCACCATCAGCCTAGGATCCGAGGTTAAAACAAGTCCATAAATCAGCCCGAAGTATTACAGATATTTTAACGAGATGTAGACATGCTTTTAATAAACACCATCTACTGGTTTAATTAGCCTTCGGAGACAAGTAGAGTCATCAGCTACCGAACGCCTCATTCCTTCTTCATCCTGATCCGCCTAGTCGACCTGGTCTGATCTGGGTTAGAGTTTTGGTTGGTTGGGGGTTAAGGTTTTAGGGTTTAAGTTTGCTTGCCAGCACTAAGTCTCCACCTCATTTGTTAATCCGTTTCACCTGGAGACATAGCTGACATTCCACTCCATTCAAATGCAGTAGCAAATACATTTATAACCAAGGATTACAAGCGAAAGGCTGATAAAAGGAGCAAAGATTAATGACCCTCTGTTGACTGCTTCGCGGCAACGGCAGCGGCGGCGGCGGCGCTATTGTCTGTTATGTACATCTCTCCTTTCTGTCGGGTGCATCATAGTCGTAGAAGAGCCTTTTTCTGCTTCAAGTTCAAACTCGAACAAAACATGAGTCATTTGCTTTACCTCCTATCAAGAAGTGTTGCACACAACCATGAAAGCTGGAGTACGGATATCTGTTTACTTAAAGTTGTGTAAGGTATGAAGAACCGACAGTTTCAGGAGAAATTGTTCTCCAAAAAGGCTCTAGAAGTATATTGATGAATAGGTATTTTGGTGCAACTTTGGGACGAAGTTAATTCTGCATAATAAATGAATGCTATCCCAAGGTGGTTGTGTGTTTTGGAACAAGAATAAAAAGCAAAACCTACAAAGTAAATGCTTTGCAGTAATTCAAGTTTATTCAAGGAATTGGAAGGAGTTGTATTTTTAACGAAAGGGTGTGGTTTCTAAAATGATAAAGTTCAAAGTTGGGGAACTAACGTGCAAACAAGAATGTTGAATTTGTGAATTTTTCAGCCCAGAGTAATTTTATTTATGTTATTGTTGCAGTTAAACTTTTAATCCGGTGTGTCCCTTTGGGGCTTTTACAGGAAGATTTAACTGGCAAATATTATGAGCTAAATTCCAGAGTAGTTTGTATCTTGGTCTGGAATTTATTACCTAAAAACTCGGGGATATTTTGATTCCTTATAAATCCTTCTGCGAAATATCATAACATGATATAAGCGGTGGCATTGTTAGAGATTGTTTACAACTTTATGCATTAGTAAGCGTGCTTGGAAGCTTAGCTTAAGTTGAGCTTTGACTAAAGAAACTACTGCATACTCACTCCCTTCGGAAAATATTATAAGTCATTTTGTAATTTTATTCAAGGTACAAGTCGATCTTAAGTGTAATCTTAAATTATATTAGTTAACAGAGTAATAATAAAAAATAATTAGAGTAATTATTGGGAATAGGATGATAAGGTGAGAATTTTTTTCAGGTTTTGATAGGTTAAGATCGAAAGAGCTGGAGTTGTTTAATTTAACCGTCATTCTTTTGATTGGTTCATTTCGGCCATAGTCAGTTTAGTGGTAGGGGATTCTTAATAAGGGATTAGCATCTAAGTCGTCATGGGTTGGTGTAAAGTGATATTTTTGATAATAAATCTGGACAGTGTGGCTTCAGGCCAGGAAAGTCAATCACCGAGCAAAGTTTCACGTTTCGGCAGATCCTGGAAAAGACCTATGAACTCCAACTCGATACCCACCACCTTTTCATCGATTTTAAAGCCGCGTATGACAGCATCTACAGGGACGAACTGTATAAAGCTATGTCTAGTTTTGGCATCCTTGCAAAGCTCGTTCGCTTGTGCAAAATGACGATGGAGAACTCACGCTGCGCCATCAAGGTTGGCAACGAGCTTACGGAATCTTTCGACGTCAAAAAAGGATTCAGACAAGGCGATGCACTGTCATGCGATTTCCTGCTGTACGGTGCAGAAACATGGACTTTGACAAAATCGGATAAAAGTGCCTTAGGCTGTTTCGAGAGGAAAGTTCTTGGGGTCATCTTTGGCCCCGTGTGCATTGAACGGGAATGGCGAAGAAGATACAACAGCGAACTTTGCGGGTTGTACAACGACATGGACCTAGCCAGAAGGGTCAAGGTCTAGAGACTCAGATGGCTCGGTCATTTAGAACAGATGGACACCAATGCTCCGGCTCGGTAAGCCTTCGACACTACTCCCGGGGGACGTAGGAGGAGAGGAAGATCGCGACTCAGGTGGCGCACGCAAGTGGAAGAGGACCTCAATCAACTTGGAGTGCATAACTGGAGACAACTAGCTGGCGGAGACTGTTGGTTGAAGCCCAAGTCCACAACGGACTGTAGCGCCACCTTAAGTAAGTAGTGAAGTGAAGAACTTATTCAAGTCAATTTGAAGTAATTCAGCATCCTTGAACACGTTATCTCTTTGTAGATTTTCATATCAACTGCGTAAATAAGAAGCTTAAAGTGGGAGAAAATTTGGTCGACGTCGGTCGGAAAATGACTTTGTATTTATGATTGGTTAGATAAGATCGGATCCAAGAGATAAAGTATTGTAGAAAATTTAATTTCTCAAGCTTAAACAGGATTAAGTTATGTGATATTTTTTCAAAATCTTTACTTAAATCAGTGGCGTTTGCTTCAATTTCTTTACCTTCTTCTAATGCTCAAACGGAAAAAGATGTGAAGTCAACAAGGTTCGTGGTGGTGAACCTACCCTTAGGGAACCCATCTTGCCTAGAGGAAAAGATTTGTTTGGAGTGAAAATACATGAATTCATAAATAATGCCTCAAAAGGGTTTGGAGATACAAGAAAGCTTTGCAATAGGCCTATAGTTCTTAATATCGTTTTTAGGGTCTTTCTTGTGAAGAGGAATTATAATGACTTCTTCCAAAACTGTGGAAATACGCTGGTGGAAATCGATAGTTGAAAAAGTTTGTTTAAAGGGAGTGCAAGACTGTCAATGCATTTTTTTTAAACAATTGGTGGAACACCATCAGGGCCTGTAGAGGAATCGTCTTTTAAAAGGTTAATCCTATTAATCATTGAGGACACATCAATATTGATTGAAGTAAGGGATGACTCACTACAGCCATTTATGTAATGAAAAAAGATAGGATCATAGACTGGTACAATAGTGCTAAACTCGACTCTGCTACTATTGCCGAATGATACATTGACTACTGTATTGAGTAGAAATATTGGTTAAAAAAAAAAGCTTGAAATAGTCCGACAATTTCACAATCGTTACTTCGCCCAGCGGTAAGGGGTTTCGATTTTGAAATTATTTAGACAATTTTTGATTGCCACCGATAGCCTTGGTACCTGCTGATCCACTGTTATTGGATTCGTGCAGATCCGTGCCACTCGGGGGCATTATACCTGCAACTCCGTGCCACCAGGGGCATTGTACCTGCCGATCCGTGCCACCAAGGGCATTGTACTTCCTGATTCGGCCACCAGGGGCATTGTATACTGCCGATCCAGCCACCAGGAAGAGTGTACAAACCGTCAGCAGCTGTTTAAAGTATCATCCCCGATCACCGCATCATACTGATTTTGTCCAAGGACCTATCAAAGACATACCAGAACAGTAACTAACGGCCGTCCTATAGGGATAGCTCAGACCAAACCGTATCAACAAAAATAATAAAGGGTTTTCAAATAAGAGGTGTTATTTTGATATTCAAAGAAAAATGGCATTTTTTGAGATAAATTGGATCGGATGTTTATTTCATTATAAAGAGGAAGCCGTTAATAATGGATCACAACACTAGCCAAATGGCCGCCATGACCACGCTCACAGGACCATATCCTTTTCATGAAATGTTCCATAACCAAACCGCAAAGTGGCTGCCCTATGTCCTCGATAGCCTCACGAATTCCATCTTTGAGGTCTTGAATCGACGCTGGGCTGTTGGCGTAGACCTTATCTTTCACGTGGCCCCAAAAAAGAAGTCGCAAGGTGTTAAATCACAAGATCTCGGTGGCCAATTGTGATCACCTCTTCGAGAGATAACACGGTCCGGAAACTTTTCTCGTAAAAGATCATGGTTTCATTGCTTGTGTGGCACGTAGCGCCGTCTTGTTGAAAGTTCAGATCAATACCATCCAATTCCGGCCATAAAAAATCATTAATCATCTCTCGATAGCGCAATCCATTGACCGTAACTGTTGCTCCAGCCTCATTTTCGAAAAAGTAAGGTCCAATGACCCCGCGGGACCATAAACCGCACCAAACAGTCACGCGTTGAGGATGGAGAGGCTTTTCAAGCCCCAGATGTGACAATTTTGCTTGTTGACGTAGCCTCCGAGGTGGATGATTTTTCGATTAAATTCCAGATCATTTTCCATTTTTCATGCAATTCAAGGACCCAATCAGCAAAGACAGGGCGTTGTCTATGATCAGCCGGCTTGAGTTCTTCTGTTAACTGAACTTTCTTAGCCTTAAGACCCAAGTCTTTATGCAAAATATGGTGTAAAGACGTTTGTGGAATGTCTAATTCCAAAGAACGACGAGTAATGGACAAACCTGAGTTTTTTTCAACACTTTGGGCTACAACAGCAATATTTTCCGTTGTTCTTGAGCGACGTGCACGGGTTTTATTCTTCACATCACTAACTTGTCCCAACAGCTCGAATTTGTCCACCAATTTCTGTATTGCGGTCCGACAAGGTGCTTCACGACGACCCAAAAATGTTTTAGTTTTACGAACCGTCTCTGCCAAATTTTCACCATTTTTATAGTGATTTAAATTTCATGCGTGTGAGCGTGATCGTTCCATTTTTACTAATGGCGTAGTTTCTACTTGTCAAATGTCAAAAAGTGACAGCTACCGAAATAGCGGGCTATTCAAAATAACACCTCTTATTGGAAAACCCTTTACTTATTCACTTCTTTTTTTAGAGCTTTGGTATTGTGAAATGTATTCTTATTTCTTAACAAAGGTTACCTGTCAAAAAGGTCAGAAGACCTAGAATTGCAGTTTCATATTTCTTCAATAAGACCCTGCTGAGACCGGCGAGCAAAACCTCGGCTGGAAACTAAAAGTTCTTTGTTTCCAATAATGGTAGCTCTTGCATCAAAACTAAGTAGAATTAAACACAAGTTCTTTCTTAAATATTCTATTTCAAAACATCTCAATGCAAACGAACAATTTTTAAAGTGCACTCAAGAGATCACATAAATGCATTCATCCACGAACAATGTGAAAATAAAGTTCATTACCCTTAGTTTTTTATTCTATCCCTACTTTACTATGTTTCCTGAGTGTGCAACTTTTTTTGTTTTAATCAATGAAAAATAGTTTTCCACTTAATAAACTTCACTGCCGGTTTTCGCTGTTACACGGCCATTTGCACCTTGAAGCACCGGAAAGAACAAAAGATCAAGAGTAAATTTACAAAGTGAAGGTTGGTATTACAGCGGCTTGGGTGGGTGGCAGTTGATTGTAGAACTTACAATCAACCATGTGCTTTCGAAAGGAAACTCATTCACACACATAGAGAGGCATGCAAGTTTAATTCATGCCCAGAACGAGTATAGAATGAAGCGAATTTTGCCTTAACGCTGCTGTACACTGATTCGCCATAGACGAAAATACCCATACCCAAGCAACTGACTTGCATTGTTTTCTGTGAAGTTGCTCAGACGTGAAAATGCCCATTTAATTGCTGCGTTAAGTAATTACAGAGTGCATATTATTCGGGTCCATCCTTCCGACGAACGTTTGCTGCAAGGTTGATTTAATGAGGGGATTTGCATATTGAAAACGTCTGCCTACCTTGTGGTGGAGTAACGATGTGTATTATATATACATTTTCCAATTGGGGTGGTTAATACTAAAGCGGAGGTTGGTTGCTTGTGAAGGCTTACAGCAGAAAACCCTTTATGTTTTGATGTTCATTGAAGTAGATACAGATAGTATGTGCGGTGAGTTTTTCTTTTTTTGTTTTCTGCTTCAATTGGTTGTTATTTTTAAATGTTTCGATGATTTGTTACTATTTTTTTTATAACACACCAGGATCGCTGTCGGAAAAAAAATTCAAGGGTTGTCTGAAGTCGATACTTATGCTAAACACACAACGAATCGGACAAAACGTCTTTTTGTCTTTCGATAAAAGTCTTTCGGCAAAAGTCTTTCGACAAAAGGTTGTGTCGCATTCTACACACCGAGGCCGACAAAGACAAAATGTCTTGTGTTTGTCCGCTTTCTGTGTGTTTCTCCTATACAACTGACACGTTTTTTTGTCGATTTTTGTTTGTTTGTCTTGTTCACTCTGGTTGTAGTGGCTGTCTAGATGTTTTTGACTCACTCCTCAAGGATCCATTGTGATACCACAAAATACTCATGGGAGAGTAATGAACTTAAGCAAACCAATCCGTGCTTTTAATGAAGTTAGAGAGACATTTTGTGTCAATCGTTGCCAGTTCACTGGTATTATCGAAGAAGGGATTACCGAGATAGTTATTCCTTCTAATGGAGAGCGCTGGACATGTGCATAGACCTTCTATGCTGGACTGTTTCCTCTTCCTCCTCGTCCATGCAGCTTCTACAGAAGTCATTTGTGTAGGAGCTTCCGAGCATGCCTACCTATGAGGCAGTGTCCTGTTATAACTCCAATTGTATTATATTTTGTCTGCTCAGGGATATCAAGCCTTTTGACAGTTTTAGGTCTATGCTTGGCCAAATTTGCTTGGTTGCTAGGCAGGTGGTACCCTGTGACCATCTAGCACTTGTTGATTCTAGAGCATATTGTTTGAGAAGCTATTTGCATGTAGCAAGTTGTGTTCCTATGTTATGTCTTTGTCTAACGGTAGGCAGAAGTGTTCCGTTTTTGGCCAGCTCATCGGCTTTGCAATTTCCCGGGATGTCTCTGTGGCCCGGCACCCAATGAGGTGAATGTTAAACTGTTCCGTCATCTCATTCAGAGATGATCGACAGTCGTGGACTATTTGAGAGTTTGTGGAGACAGACGCGAGAGATTTGAGAGCGGCTTGGCTGTCCGAGAAGATTCGTATATCCTTGCAAGATATAACGTTTTCTTTGAGCCAGGATAGTGCCTCTTTAATCGCCATTACTTCTGCCTGGAAACACTACATTGATTGGGAAGTCTGTATGATAGACTGAGATTCAGTTGTTCCGAATAGATACCACTTCCAACTCCGTAATCGGTCTTTGAATCGTCTGTATAGAAGTTTACCGCATTGTCTTCCAGGGATCTCTCTTCTTCCCAGGAAGATCTTGAAGGGATGGAGACATGGAAGCTTTTATCGAATACCATTTTTGGGGTGGTATAGTCTAAGCGATCTGGGATAGATCTGAATTGTCTAGAATAGTAGTATGACCAGTATTGTTACTGTTCCATTGAGAGGTGGCTCTAAGCCTCACACATGAGTTGGCTGCCACCATTTTGGAGAAGATGTCAAGAGGTGTTAGGTTTAAAAGCACTTCCAAGGCTGCTGTTGGTGTTGAGCGAAGTGCTCCTGTGATGCACATACCTGCTGACCGCTGGACTTTGATGAGCTTATTTAGATTTACCATCTTGTCCAGTGCGGTCCACCATACGACAACTCCATAAATGAGTATCGGTCTGATTACCGAAGTGTATAGCCAGTGGGTTATTTTTGGGGAGAAGCCCCATTTTGATCCTATGGCCTTTTTACTCTTTCATCAATATTTGTCTTCCAATTTAGTTTTTTGTCTTAAATGAGGCCTAAATATTTAGCTTGGTCGGAAAAGCTTAATGGTATTCCAGACCCCTTTAATCTTGGGTGGGCTAATCTGAAGAATTTTGTACCTTCTTGAAAAGAGTACTAATTCTGTTTTATGTGGGTTGACGTCCAAGCCACACTGTTTCGCCCAATTTGTAGGAGTTCCGAGAGAACTTGGGGATGTTTCCCAGATACGGATATTGCAACGTGCGTCGTCGGTCGGTCGTCAGCATTGGCAATCACGTTGAAACCCTCTATTTCCAATGATGTAAGTAGGTCGTTTACTACCATGTTTCATAAAGGAGGCGAAAGGACCCGACCTTCGGAGGTACCTTGATACACCGATCTGGTGGTAGTAAAATTTCTCATGCTGGAAGTTATTGTCCTGCTTTTGAGCATGAGATATTAAGATCTTTGAGTGATTTCTTACTTAAAATACGGTGTATAGTTTTAATTGCTGACATTTCGCCCCGGACGTTTTGTCTTCTTCGGTGTGTTTTGCTCCTATACAACTCCGAATATTTACTGCAAACGACGAGCGGACAAGACTTTTTGTCGTGTCGTGTCTGTTTTGGTGTGTGTTGCCTCATAAGAGCAATGGACACACAGACACGATTTTTTGTCGCAAGACAAAAATACGGCTTGTCCGCTTCGGTGTGTGTTTAGCCTTAGATTTTAATGCAGTTTTCAATCAAATAAAACGAAACTAAGAAGTGTTGAACAAGTGTTATTGCGAGATACAATTAAAATTTGATTTTTCTCCATTTAATTGCCCGATTGTTCTTGTCCACTGGCCAAAAGAGGTCTTTATGGACTATTGAAGAATCAGAGGGGATTAAAATTTCAAACATGTATTCTGAACTTATAGCCCACCCAATTGGATCAAGTGATTTCTCTGTTTAAATAGTATTGTCCTTCTCCTTATAAACATTTATTAAAAGATTTATTTTTTCTTCTTTCAGTGTTAGAGTTCACATTGGAGCCTCAGGATGTAGTTGTACCAGAAGGTAACTCAGTTCTATTACAATGCGCTGGAAAAACCCAACACGGATCACATCAAAAAGCTGGCAAGACATCACCAAATATCCGGTGGCGAGGCCCTGACGGCCAAGATCTCGGAATTGTCGGTGACACTTTTAGGTAAAGAATTAAAACAGCCAAACTGAATTCGTATTTCTTCTAACCTTTTTGTTTTCAAATTAAGAACTCAACTTAAAAACGGTTCACTATACATTAGTTCTGTTGAACAGAACCGAGGACTTACCGGTTCGTACCAGTGTCTCCTAAGTGTTGATGGCATCGGGACGATAGTTAGTCGATCAGCAATTGTATCGATTGCTAGACTTCCAGAAATCAATCAAGACTTCATGGAGTCATATCTTTTGCCCGGACAAACCGCCTACTTTCGCTGTATACTCGGTCATATACAGCCTGGCATCAAAAATGTCATTCAATGGATAAAAGATGATGTTCCATTAACAATAGACAATCTAAGAATGGTTATTCTACAAAATGGTGCTTTGGAAATTGACGAAGTTGGCAACTCAGATCGGGGTACTTATCAGTGTAATGTAACATCGGGAGTAGTGTCAAGACTTAGTAGCAAAACAAATTTGAATATTAAAAAATTAACTGAAGGTGGGGAGAGTCAAGTAGCGCCATCGTTTCTGGTTGGCCCATCGCCAAAGACTGTTAAGGAGGGAGACACTGTTACACTAGACTGTGTAGCAAATGGAATGCCAAAGCCACAAATACGATGGTTGCGAAACGGTGAAGAATTGGATTTAAAGTGAGTTTTCTATTAGTCAAAACTTGTTTCTCGTGAAAACGTGCGTTTTTTTTTGCCAACAGTGATTTGGATTCTCGATTTTCAATACTGGGAACAGGATCCTTGCAAATTTCTGCTGCCGAAGACATCGATTCTGGGAACTATCAATGTCGCGCAAGTAATACAGTCGATTCACTAGATGCCCAGGCAACACTACAAGTCCAAGTTCCTCCGAAGTTCATTCAAAGTCCCACCGATAAATCTGCTTTTGAAAAGGAAGAACTCGAACTCGAGTGTGCCATACGAGGCAAACCAAAGCCAATGATCCATTGGATGAAGAATGGTGATATTATAACTCCCAACGATTACATGCAACTTGTTGCTGGGCATAACCTACGAATCATGGGTCTCCTTCAATCGGATGCTGGAATGTTTCAATGCGTTGGAACGAATCCAGCAGGAAGTGTTCAAGCATCTGCTCGCCTAAAAATCATTCAGCCAGGTAAGATTTAACTTTGAAACTAATGCATTTTGACTTTAAGTAAATGAATACGAATACTTAATAATAAATGTAAAAAGCTAAAGTATATTTGTATAAAAGTTCGTATATTGTACCTGTGTATCCATTGATGTTGAGAATCCCACCCAGCTTATTCATACGTACTTAGAATGGCCGAAAGTATTTAACAAAATGGCCTCAATAAAATTCCCAAAAAATATAATAAATCTATATCCTCGATATTAATATCCTCTGATGTTGCTTTTAAGTTTCCTTTGTTGCTATTTATTTAATTCCTCTTTTTTTTTTTGTTATTCACTCACCAAAAGCTTTTATTTAGGGATTATTGTTTAAATTTTGACAGTTTCGTTTTTATTTTACTTGTCACTTTTCAGCGCATAACAAATATTTTTTTTTATTTTTGGCTTAACCTTTTTTGCATATTCATTTCATGTACAATTAAAATTAATTGCTTTAAAACACGTTCAATAGAGATAATAATTTCATGTAGTCTATTACAAGAAAAAAAGAAGCGTGAGAAGCTTTAAATGTAAAATATGTACCAATGGCAAAAAAAAACACATGCCTAACTCTAACGTTTCTATGTACAGTACAGTAAAAACGATTTCATACATAGGTAATTATAATTAGATTCTTTTAACCACCAAAATATCAAACTGACACAACTGACGCGTCAATACATTTTTGCCAATGTATAGAACAAGCGGGAAGTTTTTCTTTCCAGGACCACTTTGTATATCTTTTTAAGACCTATAAGTTTTTCTTACATTTCCGCTTAAATACTTTTGTCAGATTTTTCGGTCAATTATCCGGGTGGTTCAATTAACGACATATCTGTTCAATTAAGCGAAACTCGTATAATTTCATGAGTTGGTCAAGTAAAAAATAAAGTAGTGATCCCAGAAATTCACTCTATAAAAAGGTAGCTTTCATTTGTTTTATGTACAGCGAACAGTGCGGACAACAAACATGTTTGCCGAACATTCGCGCTATAAATTCGTTGTGTAGGGATGGTTTGCGAACTGTTCGATGTTGGCAAAAATTTCCGATTTTCTCGTGTTCGTCTGTTTCGTTGTTTGCCAAGTAGGGAGATGATCGCGAATAAATCTAATTTTTTATATGAGATAACCATACGCGCAATGACTTGCTTCTCTTTTTGACACATCCTCCAACGTTCAAGAATCAACACGCAATGATGTTCGCATGAAACGAAAACGAGCATGTTCGGAAAACATATTTGTCGTTTAGGGCTACCTAAAGAGAATTTATTTTTAGATTTGTTTCATTAAAGCTTTGTTCAGTAAGAAAAAAAGCAGCACAGTACAGCGCAGCACAGTACAGCGCAGCACAGCACTGCACACTACAGCACAGCTTCATAAGAAATGTCAGAATAGTTTGGAACAGTTAAGAACACAAAAAGTGTTCTACCTAAAAAGATGGAACAGAAAATCCTATCCTAAACTGTTCCAAACTAGGTGTCCGTAGCTTAGTGGTTAGCTGCGTTGCGTTGGCTGCTAAGCAGAACGTCGTGGGATCGAGTCCTACTCGTGCCCACACGTTTTATTTCATCTTTCACGGGCACTGCCTCTTGTGAAGAACTGACAAAACTTCCAAGAGTATCATCTGTCATGAAAAAGTGCTTCTCAACTTTGCCGTTCGGAATCGGCGTTAAATTGTAGGTCCCCTCAATTCTCCACACGCACCTAGAGAATTGTTGATGAGAGTAAGCCACTTAGGCCTTGGCTCTTCAAGAGCTGTCGCGCCACTCAATTTATTTTTAGACTGTTCCAAACTATTCTTTAACAAACTAAATGAACACCAATTCAAAACAGTTATGAACAGTAAATGAGTCAATGAACACCAAAAAGCTGTACTTTTCTGTTTTAAACCGTTCCAAACTGTGCAGAACAGTGTCGCTGAACACACCTTTTAATTTTTTTGTCCGTCCAATTATCCGAAAAATGTCCATGTATTTAGTTTTTCTGCTGCATATTTTTAAGATCAATTAAGCGAGTAGTTCAACTAAGCGGGGTTCAATTAACCGTCTAAAAAGCTTTGCTACTAATACGGGAAATTTTCAAAGCCAATTTTTTCGACCAATTAAGAGGGATGTTCAATTAAGCGAGGTGCAACACGCTTTACTCAGCTTTAAAATGAGTTTTACTTTATATTTAAAAAATGTTACGATTTAATCGATTCACGGAACTATATATGATTCGATTTTTTCGATTAGGCACTGTTGAAATCGATTCGGATTTGAATAATAATCTGAAGTATAAGCTCCTACTTGAAAAATACATCGCATACGAGCAGTTTTTTGAATGACGACTATAGCATTCAATGCAAAGAACGAACAGCAAACTGCACCTCAGAAATCAATACAGTCAAAAAACAGTCAGAAACATCACGCAAGAAAAAATGTCATGGTGATAGTGATGGGCGCATTCGAACGAGCCTCCCCACTTCTTTTAAATTCTTCCAAAGCTCTTTGAGTTATGTGATGGTCGAAGTTTTCAAGTAGTAAGACCGATTAGAGAGCGTATTAGATCAGTCACCCTGTTCGAGAAAAAGTGTATGTCTTTTATTAAATCAGTAGATTTCTTTTATATCTTCGAAAAAAACGTTCATCTCTTGTATACATTTCTGAATTTGATGGTATACCAGGACAGTCTAGGTTTTATAACTTTGAAACCATTGGAACAAAATTATCGATATAGACTAAGTACATATGAATTGAATAATAAAGCTTATATTAACATCAATAGGCTATAAATTACATTTAAATGACTTACTTTCAAGTCCAAGAAAATCAAGATTTGAAAAGATCTATTGTAATAGTCATTGCATTTCTAAAAATATTTATGTAACTGAATTGACAAAAGATGAAATCATGATTAATTCGAAGTAGGACGAACTGATGAAATCCCAGTACCTTAGACTTCGAGCTTGTCAAAACATATCAATCAGAAGATTATGCTTGATTGAAAACAAGTAGGAAGTTCGGTGTTAACAACAGAAAAAAAGAGAAATGTTCAACAACCCTGTTATTTACTAAAATGTTGACATTAAAGTCACCATCAATTAGTATATTGTTATACTTTTGACTTTGTATTAGTAACGTATCCTCAAGCTCCTTCAAGTTCTCCTCCCTAAACTTATTTGGCGGACAGTAAACAAAAATTAATAAACACTTTTCATCCTCATATTTGATTTCTACACATAAGAACATAAAGATGACGAGTAAATACTCTTAGCAACAATATTCTCTTTCAAATACATACATACTCCACCTCCAATTCGATCAACTCGATCGTGTCTAAGTATTTTAAAACCAGGTAAACTGATGAATTGTGAAGAAATACTATTAATAAGCCAAGATTCCGTCTAGTTTAGATGTACTTAGCATTTGGAAAATCACAGAATACTTAGAGCGAATACTTCCTGCATTCAGATGTAAAACATTTAAGCCATTGTGTGCACCACACAGTACATTGAGGGCACCCCTAACAATGTCAGGATCCACAACCATTGGATAGTATTCAGAAAAAAAAAATGCTTTCACAGCTATAATTGATAATCAGTCAGAACAATAAAAAAGTCGCTTTCTTACTTACTTAAGATAGCGCTACAATCCGTTGTCGACATGGGCCTCAACAGTCAACAGTCTCCAAGTTGATTGAGGTCCTCTTCCACTTGAGTTGCGGTTTTCCTCTCCTCCTACGTCCCTCGGGAATAGTGTCGATAGCTTTCCGGGCCGCAACATCTGCTCTAAATGACCGAGCCATTTGAGTCTCTGGACAACCCTTAAAGTTCGCTGTTATATCTTCTTCGCCATTCCCCTTCAATGCACACGGGGCCAAAGATGACCCGAAGAACTTTCCTCTCGAAACAGCCTAAGGCACTTTCATCCCATTTTGTCAAGGTCCATGCTTCTGCACCAAACAGCAGGAATGGGATGATGAGGGTGCTGTACAGTTTTACCTTAGTTGCTCGAGAGAGGGCTTTTCCACTCAATTGCTTTCATAGCCAAAAAAAAACAGCGATTAACAAGAGTTATTCTTCGTCTGATCTCGGCGCTGGTGTTATTGCCCGTGTTTATAGCGGAGCCTAGGTAGACAAACTCCTTTACTACCTCGAAGTTGTATGCGTCTATTGTGACGTTCTGTCCGAGCCGTCGGTGTTGGGTGTCCTTCCTCGAAGACAGCATATACTTCGTTTTTCCTCATTTACGCTAACCTTTTTGCGCTTCTGTCTCAATTCTCACAAAGGCGCTTTTGACATCACGCTGTGTTCTTCCCATTATATCAATATCATCGGCGTACGCGAGAAGTTGAACAGATTTTTGGAAGATAGTGCTTCTGGTGTTGACGTTGGAGTTCTGCACTATCTTCTCAAGAACGATGTTAAAGGTATCGCATGACAGTGCATTGCCTTGTCTGAATCCTTTTTTGATGTCGAAAGATTCCGTAAGCTCTTTGCCAACCTTGATGGAGCAGCGTGAGTTCTCCATCGTCATTTTGCAAGCTTGGCAAGGATGCCAAAACTAGACATAGCTTAATACAGTTAGTCTCTGTAGATGCTATCATACGCGGCCTTAAAATCGATGGTGGGTATCGATTTTGAGTTCATAGGTCTTTTCCAGGATCTTGATGGTTGGATGGTTGACTTTCCGGGCCTGAAGCCACATTGATAAGGACCAATCGTATTACGGCAGAGACGGTCTTGTATGTGAAGTTAAGTAGGCTGATTCCTCTGTATTTGGCGCAGTTTAGAGGATCTCCCTTTTTCAGGTTCGGGCAAACAATGCTGAGGTTCCATTCATCGGGCATGCATTCCTCTGACCATATTTTACAGATGATTTTGTGCATTTTCCTATCTAGCTCATCGCCTGCTGCTTTGAATATCTCGGCAGCTCAACAATCTGCTCCAGCCGCTTTGATGGATTTCAGTCGTGATATTGCATTTTTACTTCTTCTAGGTCGGGTTCACGGAATTGTTGACTATCATGGGGTCCGATGAAAGGCTCCTGTCTGACGGCGGTGTTTTGTTCGGCGTCGCTGTTATACAATCTACAGAAGTGGTCTTTCCAAATACCCAGCATTGACTGCGATTCTACTATGATGTTCCCTTGGTTATCTCTGCAGGCATCAGTTCTTGCTCGATGACCTTGAGCCAGCTGTTTAACCTTTCGGTAAAACCTCCGAACTTCATTCCTGCTGTTGGCTCTCTCAACATCCTCGATCTGACGCTTCTCATGCTCTCTCTTTTTTCTCCTGAGAAGCCGGCGTTCCTCTCTCCTCTTTTGCTCGTAGAGCTCACGAGCAGCTCTTGTCCTTCTATGCAGCGCCGCTTTGTATGCCTCCTGCTTGGCTGCATGGGCCTGCCGGCATTCTTCTTCAAACCAGGAGTTTCGTTTTGGTGGCTGTGTGAAACCCAGCTCATTAGAGGTGGCATTTCTTACTGCTTTCTGGCAATAATGCCACTGGTCTTCGATACTTGATGTTGGCGGATTTACTTTTACTTGACACTCGATCAGAGAAGGATCTGGCGATCTCTTGTGATTGTAGCCGTCCGACGTTGAATTTTCTCGCAGCACTTCCTTGTTTTGGCCGTTGTCGAGATATTCGTAGCACTACCTTGGCTACAACGAGGTAGTGGTCCGAGTCGATGTTGGCCCCTCAGAAGGTTCGGACATCAATAATGCTTGAAGAGTGTCTTGCGTCGATCGCAATATGATCAATCTGGTTGACAGTTGATTAATCTGGAGACCTCCAAGTCCCCTTGTGGATGTTGAGATGTGGGAAATGCGTACTTGCTACTACTATGTTTCGCCCCGCTGCAAAATCGATAAGCCTGAATTCGCTATCGGATTTTTTGCCGAGCTGGGTATGTTTTCCAACTGTTCCACCAAAGATGTCCTCTCTTCCTAGTTTATCATTAAAATCTCCTTAGACGATTGCTTGTCGAGGAGCTCGTGGAACTTGTCTTTTTTGTCGTCATCTTTCTCTGCTGTGGGGGCGTGAGCGCATATAAGGCTTATGTTGTCAAATTTGGCCTTTATGCGAATTGTCTTGAGGCGTTTGTTGACGCTCTGAAGCTTAGCCACATCCAAACAGACTTTGTTGTTGATCTCTGTAGCAGTCGACATAGTAAAGATCGCAGTTTTTCATCCTCCTTTTGCCACGATCGCATTCCGACGCGTTATAACGATCTAGGGCCGCCGCTTGCTATTCGGCTGCACGTGGTCTGTTAAGGAACATAACATTCGACGTACAGATCCGAATCTCGTTGTCCTTATTTCGTTTGCATGGTTCGTCATCAAAAAATCCGTCCGTATCCGAGACTTGTTGCTTCGCAACCAATTTTTCTTTATGTGATTGGGAAGTCACCCCAAAGCACGACCCCCAACCTGGAAAGCCAGGTTCTTATTTTAACTCCAAGGGCAAAGAGCCGGATGAACCGCTCCTTATCGGCCTGAGCTCCAAATATTTCGAATTAGCCCGTATAAGGTGTTCACTGAGTAGTTCAACCTAACTGGAACTGTAGACGCCACCGTTGACTCCATCCTGGGAATCATCTGCTGCCTAGAAAAAGGAGTGGGAACACTATCTCCCCGCCCTTTCTCGTTAGCTGTCACAAAGCCTTCCATAGGGGTTTTCACCCTATCTCCAGCTAAGGTACTAGACACCCAGTGGTCATCATCGTAGAGGTGAGAGTAGGATTTGGTAGACAGAGGTTGTTGAGGACTCTTGGGTCCTCATGCGTGCACTGTTATTTACCATTAGACGCACTTTTGGGTCACTAGCTTGAATTTATCATAAAATCTACTGGAGTTAGTCGTAGGTAGGTTAGATTGGCTGTTCTGGGCAACCTCTGCGCTTTATTGCGCTTAGATATTAGTACCTACAATATTGTTGTGGGCTTATTGCTGCCTAGGTTTTTCTGTAGAGCGATCTATCTTTCCGTGTGAGAATTCTAAAATTCGGTGTAGCTAGTGTCGGTGCTCAGGTATCATCGGTTAAGTAGCTTAAATTACTTAAATAACTCATTTTTGAAGCTTGTGGCAAGGTACGTGGAGAACCTAATTATGGCCCAAATGAGCGATACTTAAAGGCTAAATTTAATAATACAGTTTTTTGGCCTAACCTGCTAGAGCTATGTTCCTATATGCCTGATGTAATGTTTCTATATTCTTTGCATTCTGTCTGGATGTTTTATTGCTTCTTATGTAAATATCAAATCGCATTAAAAAGATATTGAATGTATCAACAATTGTACATTAATGTAAATACTGACATTTTATAAGAGAAGTTAACTATTTATGGTTTCCAACAAATAAATTGCTGTACAAATTGGAAAATTGCTTTAACTGTTTGCACCATTAATTTTTAATTAAGTTGTTATTTCAATTTTATTTTCCTTTATTTTTAATTTCCTTATTTTGATTTTTTTTTTTCACATCCTCATCCCTGAACACAGAGCAAAAATACAGAACCAAGAAACCCCAATCCCAGACAACGAAATCCCTTCAAACCCTTAGCCCGAAACGTCGCAATAAAATCAACAACAATTCTGGCGAAAGTCAAGTACGAATGAAGTCTGCTGATAATGCACGAACTCTATCGAAAAGCGCACTCGATAGCCTCCTGTCCAAGGGGAGAGGCATAACAATTCCAAGTGGTGTTGAAATCGCCCTAAACGACAACACCAACTACGACGAAACTTACGATAATAATTCCGAATCACCAGACGACGAAGAAGACGACAAAGATTACGACGACGAAGAAATTACGGGCAACGAGGACATAATAAATGCCTTCAAACGCGGCGACGATCCGAATAAGATTCTCAACACATGGAAGAATAAGCAGGACAACGAACGTCGACAAGAGGAGGCAGCCTCCTCATCGCAAAAAATTCGAAGAAAAAATCCCTTATCCTCGTCCTCTTCACTTGATTTAGATGAAGATGGCCAATTGACTGCAGCCGGAAACCATTTGCCAGGACCACCACGTTATTTGGTCGCACAAGTTGTTAAGCCCAGATTTGTGGCAATCAGCTGGATGGAGCCGGTAAAGAATCCCGATGAAGTCATATCGTACACTGTCTACTATAAAATGAACAATAGTGAGAGGTAAGTAATTGTGGCAACACTGACAAAAGTCAATAAGATTAATGCAGGTTCAGGTATTTCTTTGTCCTTAAATCCCTGGGTTGGGTAAACAATACATCCATCACAAATCCTGAGTGGTGTAATGGAAATGAATAAATAAACAAAAATGCATCCTCAGACCTCGGATAGAGGTGCAAAACGGGTTGAAGATGGTTGGCTGAAACATGAGTCGGATCCTTTTAAGAGGATTATATGCAGCACTATTGCATGAAAAGGGTTAAGTAGAGTGAATACATTGTGCGCACGAAAATAAAAAAAGAACTTTGAAAATCCATTTCTTCAATTCCCTTGAGAGATTTTTAGTGGTGATTCGGATGCAAAGAGAACAAGTTCAAGCACACAACATCAGATAGTGTGGTAATTCAAAAGAAAGCTTTTATATCCTGAGTGCATTTTTAAGACTCTCGTTCCGGGTTCCTTTTGTTCGACTACAATTTAAGTTTAAATAAAAAATATTGCTTTAACAACTGCGACGAGAACGAAAACAACTTCATTTGATTGCATGTTTACGGTTGCCAATGTATGGTGCACATTGCACACCCGTTTCCTAGCTGAAGGATAGAATACATGAAAAGGATAGTCCTTTATTTATGATTCCATTCATGATAAATGGACAGGACTACGAGAAATTTCTGTTTAAAGTTTATTTTACTACTCTTAACAAATGCACGGTATTTTCCCAATGGGGCATTCAAATCTTGCAACTAAGTCTTTAAAATTAATCCACTTGTGTTCGCTTTGAAGGAAGTTTTTGTTCCCCATTGTTTTGGTCGGATATAATTTTGTGGAAAATAACATAAACTAATTACTCCAGTTCTGCGACGTCCTTCGGGAATAGTGTCGAAGGACTTTCGGGCCGGAGCATTGGTGTCCATTCGCTCTAAATGACCGAGCCATCTGAGTCTTGGACCTTGACCCTTCTGGCTAGGTCATGTCGTTGTACAACCGTAAAGTTCGCTGTTGTATCTTCTTCGCCATTCCCTTCAATGCACACGGGACCAAAGATGACCCGAAGAACTTTCCTCTCGAAACAGCCTAAGGCACTTTCATCACGATTTTGTCACGGTCCATGCTCTGCACCATACAGCAGGACTGGGATGATGAGTGTGTTGTACAGTTTTACTTAGTTGCTCGAGAGAGGGCTTTTCACTCAATTGCTTTCTAAGCCAAAGAAACAGCGATTGCAAGAGTTATTCTTCGTCTGATCTCGGCGCTGGTGTTATTGCCCGAGTTTTATAGCGGAGCCTAGGTAGACAAACTCCTTAACTACCTCGAAGTTATATGCGTCTATTGTTGACGTTTGCTCCGAGCCGTCGATGTTGGGTGTCCTTTATTGTGGTGAAAAAATTGTTCTAATCGGAATAGTATTTCCAAAGATTAACATTTAAATTGCAAAGCAGAGTTTGGTGGGACAGCTAGTAATAAAATACAGCATATGTAACTCAGGATGAATACTAACTTACTTATGATGGCGCTACAGTCCAGGTCGGACCAGGGCCTCATCCAACAAACGTCTCCAGCCAGCTCGGTCCCTAGCTAGCTGTCTCCAGTTTTGCACGCCAAGTTGGTTCAGGTCGGTCCTCTACCACCTGTGTGCTCCACATTAGTCGCGGTCTTCCTCTACTGTGACATCCTTCCGTGAGGGATTTGAAGGCTCTATGAGCCGGAGCATTGTTTTCCATTCGCTCTACATGTCCCAACCACTTAAGTCGTTGGACCTTAATTTTTCTGGGAAGGTCAGTGTCGCTGAACAGATCTACCTGTCTTGGTTGTATCTTCGTCTCCATTCTCCATTTATGCAGACAGGGCCAAGAATCACTCGAAGAATTTTTCTCTCAAAGCAGCCCAAAGCGTTTTTACCGGATGTTGTCATGGTCCATGTATCTGCACCATACATTAAGACCGGGATGATTAGGGTTTTGTTGAACGTCACTTTAGTTGCTCCGGAGAGGACCTTACTACTCAATTTCTTTCTAAGTCCAAAGAAGCCGCGATTTGCAAGCGTGATTCTTCGTTTGATTTCAACGCTGGTGTTGTTGTCGGAGTTGATAGCGGATCCCAGGTAGACAAAGTCCTTAACTACCTCGAAGTTAAATCTGTCTATGTTGACGTTTGGTCCAAGACACCGATGTTGGTCGTCCTTTCTTGTTGACAGCATTAACTTGGTCTTGCCCTCGTTAACCGCTAGACTAACGAACGCTCCGCTGACATCATGCTGTGTTCTTCCAATTATTTCAATGTTGTCTGCGTATCCTAGTAGCTGGACGGACTTACATATGAAGGATTGTGCCGCTGGTGTTGACCGTGGGACTTTGCACAATCTTTTCAAGATGTGTCAATGATGTTGAAGAAATCGCATGACAGCGCATCACCTTGTCTAAAACCTTTTTTGACATCAAATGCGTCCGTTAGGTTTTTTCCGACCATGATGGAACAGCGTTTTCCATTTGTCATCTTACACAGACGGACGACTTTTTGTGGGTCCAAAACTAGACATTGCTCTATACAGTTGGTCTCTACAGACACTGTCATACGCGGCCTTGAAATCGATGAAAACGTGGTAGGTATCGATTTGAAGTTCCTGGGTCTTCTCCAAGATCTGCCGTAGGGTGAATATTTGATCTATGGTGGACTTTCCGGGTCTGATGCCACACTGATAAGGACCTAATAGGTTGTTGACGAAGGATTTCAAACGTTCACACAGCACATCAGACGAGATCTTTTAGGTAAGTGATGTTGAGGAGACTTATACCCCTGTAATTGGAGCAGTTCAGGGGATCTCCTTTCTTGAGGATCGGGCATACGATGCTGAGGTTCCACTCGACGGGCATGCTTTCCTTCGACCAAATTTTGCAGATAAGCTGGTGCATGCTTTGTTTGACTTAAGTCAAACTGCTTGGCAGTGTTGCCACTGGTTCTCTACATTTTGTGCTGGCAGCAAAGGACTCAGGGTGAATTTAGCTTTCTAATGTTGAACAAATCTTATAAGTTTCTGTTTTGAGTGATGTAAACATATTTATGAATAAAAGGGGTCTGTAACGAACCATATGTGCATACTTTTAAAGTCCTTGAACGATTGGAAACCTTGAATTAATACAAAATTAGTTTTCTCCATCTTTATTATCTGAATTGAAGATCTTTTCCCCATGCTCAAAAAGAAAACCTCTTACTGTGTGTTTCATAGTTTGTTTTGTTCTTTAAATTTGATGGTTTGCACATTCCAAAAGCAACAAAATTAATGTCGTCATTGTCAAACAAAAGAGAGCTCATTGAAATGCTTCTGCCATCAACCGAGTCAAGTTATCCATTAAAAGTTCACTAAATTCATTTTTATGTCCAACTGCAATTCCGCATTCGTTCTGCCGGCCGTCTCGTCGCGTCGGTCGTCGCCCAATTGATAAATGGACTCAAACTCACACTGAAACGGAAACTATTTATGCCAATATCGAAGAATTTTCTGGCATCCCTTCCGACATCGAAATAGATTTCTATGACAAAATTAACTGCCTTAACTGTTCAGACTTTCATTGAGATAAATTGCCAAATCACCAGACAAGTACGATTGTCCCCCAAGTGAAAGTTTTCAGAAATTTCTGCATCTTTCTCCCTTTTAAATATTGAAGTCGTACGAAAACAAAAATGTTGAGGTTTGAGAAAATGTCATTCTTGTGCTTTTAAGCTGCGGAAAGTGTTTCGGATTCAAAGGCAGACAGCGCCAGCATAGGAAAACATTGAATTCATATTTAAATTCCCCTTACGGCGCTAAGGAAAATTAATATCAAGTTTCAAGACTACATAACCCAGCCAGTGCAATGGCAATGGCATTCACCAACCATCACCACGCCCACTGCATTGTCAGTTAGACTTTTGAAATTGTATCACGTCCAGACAGAAAGAAATTTATAATTTCCTTCTGTCGCGTTCGTTTTTCTTCCTTACGACAATAATGGGGAGCACGTATCCCTTAAACCGAAAAAGGATTCATGAAATATGTTTTATTTTTTCCTCTTTTTTTTCATTTCTATAAATCCACACCTCCATCTCCAGGGAACAAAAAATCATCACAAAATCACATGACGACCAACAAGTCAACATTCAGTCTCTGATGCCGGGAAAAACCTATCAATTCCGGGTTATTGCCAACAGTAATTTTGGTCCTGGCGAGTCTTCTGAGGTAAGCTTTATATTTTTCTATACATATGTGTAGGTATCATGTTACAGTGGCGTCGATATCGTTTTTGCACCAGCCAGCATTGAGTGTTTTTTAGCTACTCGATGCCTCTGGTTTCTGTTATTAAAAATAAATCTTTGTGTGTATCATCAGGGATTCAAAAACCTAACCTTGTTTGTTCATTTCCAAATGATTTGATTTCATTTTTTTTTTCTCCTTTGAATTAGATTTTGGAAGTGAGGACGCAACCGGAAGAGAATATTGCTGGTCCACCACGAAGTGTTGAAGGTTATGCGTTGAACCACAAAGAGATTTATGTGAAATGGGAACCCCCACTGGTCACCAACGGGATTATCTCCAAATATCGGATCTATTATGCTGAGGTAGGTTTTGTTTTTTGGGATTTCATGTTATGTTAGTAGATTTGTTTGTATTCGACATTATGCACAGGCCATTGGCGTTGTTAAGGGTGAACAATTTTCAGTGGTTTCTCGGTCCTCTGACAAAAAAAAGACAAGGTTAGATTTACGAGTAAATCAACGACAATCATTTGGAAGATAGCGTACTCGCTACTATTTCGTTTTCGTTTTCGTGATATTTTAAATGTGAACCTCGAACCTTATACTCATCGAAAATTGGTTGCCCATATCTCCGATCCAAGAATTCGTAGAAATAAAATTAAAGATGCAATTTCAGCATCAATTAAAACCGCCTTGGTTGAAGTTTGATTTGAATCTGTTACTGTCGATTGGATTTACACCATGTTTAATGGCAAAATTGGGCAAAATTATCAACGCCCTATTGGGAGACGGTATTGTCGAGAAAACAGTAACAAGGCTCACACCACAAGAAAAGGATATCTAGCCTCTACTTCAGATCCTCGTGGCTAACAAAATTCTGACAAATTTCAGAAATCATTGTGACATAGTGACTGTGATATTAAGTAAATTTTTACCACCATTGAAACTTACTTGCTTATTTAAGGTGGCACTACAGTCCGTTGTGGATTTGGGCCTCAATCAACAGTCTCCGCCAGCCAGCTCAGTCCCTAGCTAGCTGTCTCCAGTTTTGCACTCCAAGTAGATTGAGGTCCTCTTGCACTTGTGTCCGCCACCTGAGTCGCGGTCTTCCTCACCTACTACGTCCGCTTCTGTCTCAATTCTCACAAAGGCGTCATTGACATCACGCTGTGTTCTTCCCATTATATCAATATCATCGGCGTACGCGAGAAGTTGAACAGTTTTTCGGAAGATAGTGCATCTGGTGTTGACGGAGGAGTTCTGCACTATCTTCTCAAGAACTTAAAGAAATCGCATGACAGTGCATCGCCTTGTCTGAATCCTTTTTTGACGTCGAAAGATTCCGAACGACCTTGGCAGGGATGCCAAAATTAGTCATAGCATTATACGGTTCGTCTCTGTAGATGCTCTCATATCGACTTCGAGTTCTAAGGTTTTTTTCCAGGATCTGCCGCAAAGTGAATATTTGGTTGATGGTTGACTTTTCTGGTCTGAAACCACATTAATAAGGACTGTTGTATCTCCTCCAATACCTACCAGAGGAATTCGTAGTGCGTTGGACACGGCACACTTCAATTGTGTTGTTCTCTTTGATCAACACTTTAACAGGCCTAATCATATTGTTGACGAAAGGCTTCAGACGTTCACATATTACGGCAGAGGGGACCTCGTAGGTGATGTTAAGTAGGCTGATTACTCTGTAGTTGGCGCTGTTTAGAGAATCTCCCTTTTTCAGGATCGGGCAAACAATGCTGAGGTTCCATTCATCGGGCATACATTCCTCTGACCATATCTTACAGATGATTTGGTGCATGCTCCTATCTAGCTCGTCGCCTGCTGCTTTGAACAACTCAGCAGCTAGTCCATCTGCTCCAGCGGCTTTGTTGGTTTTCAGCCGTGATATTGCGGTTTTCCCTTCTTCTAGGTCGGGATCACGGAATTGTTGGCTATCATCGTGTCTGATGAAAGGCTCCTGTTTTGTTCATCGTCGCCGTTATACAATCTACAGAAGTGGTCTTTCCAAGTCCCCAGCATTGTTTATCTCTGCAGGTATCGGTTCTTGCTCGATGACCTTGAGCCAGCTGTTTAACATTTCGATAAAACCTCCGAACTTCATTCCTGCTATTGGCAGGCTGACGCTTCTCATGCTCTCTCTTTTTTCTCCCGAGAAGCCGGCGGCGTTCGTCTCTCCTCTTTTGCGCGTAGAGCTCACGAGCAGCTCTTGTCCTTCTATGCAGCTCCGCTTTGTATGCCTCCTGCTTGGCTGTATGCGCCTGCCTGTGTCTGCGTCAAACCAGTGGTTTCGTTTTAGTGGCTGTGTGAAACCCAGCACATTAGAGGCGGCATCTCTAACTGCTTTCTGGCAATGTTGCCACTGGTCTTCAATACTTGATCTTGGCGGAATAGGACTCCTTAAGAGGATACTTGACACTCGATCAGAGAAGGATCTGGCGATCTCTTGCGATTGTAGCATTTCCTTGTTTTGGCCGTTGTCGGGCTATTCGTAGCACTACCTTGGCTACGACGAGGTAGTGGTCCAAGTCCATGTTGGCTCCTCGGAAAGTTCGAACATCTAAAATGCCTTCCGTCGATCGCAATGTGATCAATCTGGTTGACGGTTGATTGATCAGGAGATCTCCATGTACCTTCATGGATGCTGAGATGAGGGAATCAGGTGCTTGCTACCACAACATTTTGCTTCGCAGCAAAATCGATCAGCCTGAATCCGTCATGGCAAGTGGTGTCATGCAGGTTGTGCTTACCGACTGTTCCAAAAAAGGTAACCTCTTGTCCCAGTTTTGCGTTAAAATCGCCGAGGACAATTTTAATGTCATAACTAGGACATTGCTCGTACGTTTTGTCCAGGAGCTCGTAGAACTCGTCTTTGGTGTCGTCCTTTTTCTCTTCTGTGGGGGCATGCGCGCATATTAGGCTTATGTTGCCGAATTAAGCCTTGATTCGGATTGTCGTGATGCGGTCGCTTCCACATTTGAAGCTCAAGAATTTTTGCCCGAGTGTGCTTCCCACGACGAATCCGCATCCAAAGATCCGCTGTTGTTCTTCTTGGTAACAACTGCCATATTAGATGTCGCAGTTTTTCATCCTCCTTTTGCCCGGTCCGTCCTATCGCATTTCGAGGTCGAAATGATTGTATTATCTCTAGATTCTAGAAGTTTATTTCCTAGAACGAATGAAAAGGAAACTCGGTATATCTTGCATCTGATTACCGTAAAAGCTGTCAAGATGAAGAAGAAACTGATACTATTAAACACCTGCCCTGTGAATTTCCAATGTCACTCCCTAGCTAGCTGTGTCCAGTTTCGCACGCCAAGTTGGTTCAGGTACTTTGCCACCTGTGTGCTCTACCTGAGTCACAGTGTTCCTCTTCTGCTACGTCTTTCCGCGTTGGATTCGAAGACTCTACGGGCCGGAGCATTAATTTCCATTCGCTCTATACGACCCAACCATCTGAGTTGTTGGACCTTAACTTTTCTGGCTAAGTCAGTTTCGCTAACTTCAAACTTCTAGGTCCAAAAAAAACAGCGATTGATTCTTCATTTGATTTCAGCCCTGGTGTCGTTGTCTGAACTTATAGCGGATCCTAGCTAGACAAAGTACTTAACTACCTCGAACTTTAATCTGACTCTGGCTCCAAGACGTCGATCTTGGGTATCCTTTCTTGTTGACAGCCTTGATCTTGCCCTCGTCAATCACTAGACGCATCTTCTTGGCCTCCATTGATATCACGCTGTGTTCTTCCAATTATGTCAATTTCGTATGCGTATCCTAGTAGCTAGACGGACTTGAAAGATTGTGCCTCTGGTGTTGATGTTCGAGTTTTGCACAATCTCTTCAAGAATGAAGTTTGAGAAATCGCATGATACCGCATCCCCTGTCTACAACCTTTTTTGACATTAAATGCATCCGTGAGGTTTTTTTCCAACCATGATGGCTTAGCGTGAGTTTTTCATTGTCATCTTACACAGACGGATGAGTTTTTCTGGGATGTAAAAACTAGACATTGCTCCATATAGTTGTAGTGTCAGCGCCATATGCCTCAAGTGTTAAGATTAGCTGCAGTAGTGTTTCCGCAACAATTTCAAATATAGCGTCCCCTAGGACTGCTTCGTTTCATAGTAGTAGTAAATGTACCGAATTCTTAATAATGTGGATTTATATTATTTTTTCTAGGACGATAGTGGTGCTGAAATGTACAACGATAGCACATTGCAAAGTATTATTCTAACCGAATTACGTCCTTACACTGAGTATACTATCACCGTTGTGCCTTTTAATCAAAATGGAATGGGTGATCCCTCAAATGAAATGAAAGTGAAAACGTACTCATCAGCTCCATCAGAACCTCCGAACAATGTCACGCTCGAAGTAACAAGTTCAACAGTGAGTTATTTTTATTTCAAATAAACAATCGATATGTTTAAAAATTTGTAATATTTCCCCCACAGTCTATTACCGTTCATTGGGAACCACCAGCTGAAGAAGAGCGAAACGGACAAATTACTGGCTACAAAATACGCTATCGCAAGTTGAAAGAAGCTCCTGAAGTCAAGAGTACCCCGGCTAATATTCGGTACTTTGAACTGAACGGTCTTGAGCGAAACTCCGAATACCAGGTTAAGATTGCTGCCATGACAGTAAATGGAACTGGACCATTTACCGAATGGCATCGTGTTCTGACGCTCGAAAATGATCTTGATGAGACCCAAGTCCCAGGCAAGCCTGTTTGGATTGCAGTTCGAACTGGAGCTGAGAGTATAGGCTTGCATTGGGGCCCACCAGTACAACACGAGATTAAAATTCGAAACTTCGTCCTTGGCTGGGGTAAAGGAGTACCCGATGATAATATTCTCGAACTAAACGAAAGCGAACGAAGCTATGTGCTCAAGAAATTAGAACCGAATACCGAATACGTAGTTTCATTGAGAGCGCGAAACATTAAGGGTGATGGTCCACCAATTTACGATAATATCAAAACTCGAGACGAGGAGCCAATGGAGGCACCAATGCCTCTGGAAGTGCCTGTTGGCCTCAGAGCCATAACCATGTCATCTACATCGATTGTCGTCTATTGGATAGACACCACACTCAGTAAGAATCAGCATGTCACAGATAATCGACACTACACGGTGCGCTATGGAATAACTGGGTCGAGTCGATTCAGGATGCACAACACAACTGACTTGAATTGCATGATAAACGAATTGCGTCCCAATACACAGTATGAATTTGCTGTCAAAGTTGCCAAAGGCCGGCGAGAATCGGCCTGGTCAATGTCTGTCCTGAACACAACTCTCCAAAACATTCCCATATCACCACCCAGAGAGGTGACGGTACGTGCCGATGAGAACAACCCCCAGAGTGTTATAATCCAATGGCTGCCACCGAAACACAGTATGGGCCAGATAACCGGCTACAGTGTGTACTACACCAAGGATACAACAAAACGCGATCGAGATTGGTCGGTGGAAGGTTCAAATTTAGATGACAATGTTATGGTGATAAGAAATTTGACGCAGCACACAACGTACTATTTCAAGGTTCAAGCCCGAACCGGAAAAGGAAATGCACCATTCTCAGCTTTAGTATCGCACACAACAGGTGCTGCAGTTTTAATGCAGGAACCAAATGCCATCAGCAACGGCATCACCAATGAAATGGTCATTTATATGATTATCTTTGGAACGGCTGTGATTTTATTCATAGTTGTTGCGGTTATTGTGATCTTGTGTCGCAAAAAGCCGCAGAATACGCCCGAGCACACTAAAAAGAGGTAGGTGGTGAATTGTAACTCATATATAGCTCCACTTTAAAAGTGTACCTTTCTCCGACGTTTATAGCTACCAGAAGAACAATGTGGGCGTCCCAAAACCACCAGATCTATGGATCCATCATGATCAAATGGAATTGAAAAACATTGACAAACCGATGCATAATCATAATTCAACTCCAGGTAAGTTCATAATGTGCCAAAACTAGTGGTGAATATTTGTTTAATTTGTTTGTTTACCCTTTAGCCTGTAGTGATGGAGCTTCTAGCAGTGGAGCATTGACACTTCCTCGGCCGAGTCTACATGAGTATGATATTGAAGCACCAGTTCCACCGTGTGTGACAAATTCCTTGGACAAGCGGTCTTATGTTCCAGGATATATGAGTAAGTAATAAGAATTTGTACGTAAATACACGACAAAGTCGTATTTACTACTTCCGCTGCTCAAAAACCTATACTTACTTTCTTATGGTGGTGCTACAGTCCAGGTCGGACTAGGGCCCCAACCAACAAACTTCTTCAGCCAGCTTGGTCCCGCCATGCCAATTTGGTTCAGGTCCTCTGTGTGCTTCACGCGGTCTTCTTCTTCTGCGACTTATACCTCTGTAATTGGAGCAGTTCAGGGGATCTCCTTTCTTGAAGATAGGGCATACGATGCTGAGGTTCCATCGTCCGACCAAATTTTGCAGCAGAGCTGGTGCATGCTTTGTTCGACTTAAGTTTAGATATCGCTATCTTCATTTCGTCAAGGTCAGGTGGGTGGAATTGTTGGCCTGCTGCACCCAAATTGAATGGTCCTGTGTTGCTGGCGGAGTTTTGTCGTCATCGCCATTAAACAAGGTTCCCATGATGGTCTCTACAGGCTTTGGTTCGGGGTGTATAAGCCCTGGAGGTTTGTTTCACCTTTTTGTAGAACTTTCTAACCACGTTCCTGTTGTGACATTTTCTATCTCCTCGATCGCGTGCTTCTCATGCTCCCTTTTTTCTCTCTGAGAAATGTATGTTCCTCTCTCCTTTTCTGCTCGTAGAGTTCACGAGCTGCTCGTGTCCTTCTTTGCAGCGCCGCTGCTTTGTATGTTGTTAAGCTGCATATGCTCGCCGGCACTCATCGTCAAATCATGGGTTTCGTTGTGGTGGCCGTGTAAACCCTAGCACTTCAGAGCGGCATCTCTGATGGCTGCTTTACAGTGTTGCCACTGTTTCTCTATATTTTGTGCTGGCAGCAAAGGACTTCTGAGGAGATTTTCGGAGACACGATCGGAAAAGGATCTAGCAATCCCTTGCGATTGTAGTCTAGTCGATGTTGGCACCTTGGAATGTGCGGAAATCTTGCATGCTTGAGAAGTGTCGTGCGTCGATCGCAATGTGATCAATCTGGTTGACGGTTGATTGGTCAGGAGATTTCCATGTTCCCTTGTGAATATCGAGATGTGGGAATCGCGTACTTGCTACCATTTTGTCTCGCCCCGCAGCGAAGTCGATTAGCCTAAATCCGTTATCGGAGGTGGTGTCGTGTAGGCTATGTCGATCGATTATTCCACCAAAGATTTCTTCTCTACCCAGCTTGGCATTAAAATCTCCAAGGACGATTTTAATGTCATAGCTAGGGCATTGCTCATAGGTCTTGTCGAGGAGCTCGTAGAACCTGTCTTTGGTGTCTTCATCCTTTTCCTCAGTGGGGGCTTGAGTGCAGATGAGGCTTATGTTTGTGAATTTAGCATTGATACGGATTGTAGTGATGCGCTCATTCACTGAGTTGAAACTCAAGACCTTCCCCTGAGTCGAGTACCAACTACAAATCCACACCCAAATAGACGCTGATTTTGTTCCCGGTAGCAGTCGCCGTAGTCAATATCGCAGCTGTTCATTTTGTGTAGGCCCGGACCATCCCAACGCATTTCTTGGACGGCAGTTATATCTGCTTGATAGCAATCCAAGGGCTTCCGTCCTTGGAAATGGAGAATTGCATGTTTAAAGCGGGTAGAGTTTAAAGGGTAGTGGGCAGTGTGGTAGAGGGGTATCGATTATCGATTGAGGCAGTACGAAGTCTGCAGGGTTAGCCAGTTTATAATATTAGTATATGATTAAATTTTGAACTGTATAGGCGGCAAAGCCATTGTCAGTCTATTTGCGTTGAAAATATTGTTTGAAAACTAATAAATCTAATTTTTTTTTTAGCAACATCATTAAACTCGACAATGGAAAGGCCACAATATCCAAGAACTCAATACAACATTCCAAACAGACAACACATGGGCGTGGATACAACTCTATCACAACAGAGCTTGTCACAGCCACAGAACAACTCCCTGGCCCAGACGCCAGAGCATCCATATATGTACGATGGATTCAGGTAAGTTCAATCCCTCGAGTCCCTTAGAACATTACCTTGGCAACTATATTTATACCGTTCGTCGAAGACTCCTTATCAAATTAATGTCGAATAAAATTGTTTGACATTTTTTTGTTTATTTTTTTCTTTCAACTTTTCAATCTTGATTTTTTCACTTCATTTATGTAAATTACAATGTTTCGCGCATAAATTTTCAAAATTCTTCACAATTCGTTCTTTTATTTCTATTCTTGCAAACTTCGTTTATGTAAATGAGTTTTTTATATGATAAACTACGTGAGTTTTATCGACTACTGACAAGCTCCGAAAAAAAACGACATCGAGTTCGAATGAGTCCAAGCACATTGCAGAGGGAACTTATAAAACATGGCCAAGCATCTGTGAATCCATTCTTTAATTTCCTCTCTGAAATTCGAATCCGACAGAAACAATGCAATGAACACATTAATGCGGCCAGATTGGTTCGGACAGGTGCAAGGTTGTGGAATGCAAAAACTGATGAAGAAAAGCAACCCTATCGGGAAATGGCGTTGTATGAGAGAAGTCTTAAGCGTTTACGGCCAAAGCGGAAGTCAGTAGATAAATTCACTCACAGAAAACGTCGTAAAAGGAAGAGGCACGCTATATTATTATAATTTTGTTTTTTTCTTTTAAACTTAAGATTTGTATATTTGAAAATATTAAATTGTGGTTAATAACCGTGTGTGTGAAATCAAGTTTTATTTATTTCTTGTAAATTCTTGCAGTAACCCGCCATATCAAACTGCAATATCAACGGTGGAGAATTCAAAACGTGGACATCCATTGAAAAGTTTTGGAACACCTGGGCCACCACAACCCGGTGTGCCGCCTCCAGTTATATCAACATGTTCTAAGCACAGTAAGTTTCTTTCAATTTTGTCATTTTTTTTTTTTTACAAAGAACCATTTTCTATGCTTCGTTTTTTGTCGGTTACGCATGTATAGGTCCGTTCGTTGACCTTCCAAAATTTCCAAAAACTGTCAAATCTACACAAATCGTTTTTTTACGGAAGTTTTTTGTAGTTTGTCAGTTGTAAGTTCAAATGTCAGACAAAATTCTTGGTAAAGTTTTGGGATCGCTGTCAAAACTGAAACATTCATCGTGATGACGTAAGAAATGCGAAATTTAGCCGTTCGGAATCGGCGTTAAATTGTAGGTCCTCTCAATTCTTCACACGCACCCGGAGAATTGTTGATAAAAGTAAAGGCATCCCTAAACGACAAACATTTTCGTGCGCGCTATAAATTTGTCGTGTAGGGGATGGTTTGCGAACTGTTCGGTGTTGGCAAACATTTTCTATTTTCTCGTGTTCGTCCGTTTCGTTGTTTGCCATGTAGGGAGATGATGATGATCGCTAACAAATCTCATGACTTGCTTCTGTAACGCCAGATGGCAACGCTGGCCCTGAATAGAAGAAGCAACAACTGTCAAGTCAATACCAGTATCATTCAACAGCCGACCATCACACAGTAAAGACATCAACTTGAAATGTAAAATAATTTTATTTGATTGCTTGCTCTTAACTGTTGAAAGTAATTAAATTGTGTTAAAGTAAATCGGAATTATTTTGTGTTTAAACTTCTCTTTCTGACACATCCTCACACTTTCAAGAATCAACACGAAATGATGTTCGCCAATTATGTGTTTGCCGTGTAGTGTAGGGAATAACACAAACATGCATGTTCGGAAAACATGTTTGTTGTTTAGGGCTTACCTTAAGCCACTTAGGCATTGGCTCTTTAAGAGCTGTCGCACCACTTTATTTTATGATATTACAATATTACACAGCGCATGAATTTAGTGCGCAAGTCCTGTTTATTTTCTTTTGCGCAGACTTTCCGTAAAGGGTGGTTTACTTGGTCACACATGGTATGACAACATGGTGTGAATATGACGATGTTTGATCATGTAACCGCTAAAACAACCGCTTGAGCTTGACACTCCATGTTGGATAGTTTTCCATTTTTTGGAAAACCTTGTAGTGTGTCACACCATCCAACCCTTGTAAACACATGTTGGACAACCCAACCCAAGGTTAAAAATGTCGTTGATTTGCATAACGTTTTTTGGAGGGAATTATAATCTTAAGATGACGCTAGGTTATGGAGATGGAGAAAAATAGAACCGTCATACCTATTTCACCTGAAAGGGAGAAGAAAGGTATACCGATAGCTACATGTAAACTTCTGCTAAAAGAAACAGCCTTAAAGATAACAAACTCTAGGTGGCACAATTTACCAACGTGCGCAGCCAAAACTCATATGGCTTTCACTGGACCTAAAGCGCTCTAAAGACTTGTTATCTCAAAGCAGACTTCATATTAGCTCCCTAATAGTTGTCCTTACGGGACACTGTCTTATAGGCAGACACGCAACACAACTTGGTGCAGCCTGAAATGACTTTTGTAGGAGCTGTATGGACGAGGAAGAACAGGAAACAATCTCTCATTTCTGTTTCATCTTTTCGTTCTTCCTTTCTCTTTCCCACTTCATACATGCGAGACCAGACATGCGCCGTATAACACCGGACATAAATATGATGAAAATGACTTTTGAATTCAAACTCGAATGGAGCCATTGAATAAGAAGTACAGGAAGCGTCGTTAGCTACATGTACAGTGTACGTGAGTGAAGCAACAAAAATGTCTGATGATGTCAATTTTTGGGACTTGTGCTGTCAATTTTTGGGGCCTGTGCTGTCAAACTTTGACTGTGTTGTCAGTCGAGTTCAGGGGTGTATTATTTCTGTTGTATTACAATCAACTAGAAAATGCTTCTATATTTTCCCCTTGTCAATATTTGAGTCCCTGTCTATTGTGAATTTGAATGCTCTAAAATACATACCTTGACAATTTTGAAGATTTCCGAAAGCTGAATGGAAAAGAGAAAAGTGGATAGAAAGTTCTTAAATTGGAAAGAATAAATTCTAAGTCCGTTGTTTGTTCAAAACACTTTCATGAAATTTATTTTATACTTGATGGTGCAAAAAAAAAGGTTATTTATTTCCGCAATGCCATATGTCTGAGTCTGACCATAATATTAAACTCTTGTTCAAGTTTTTCATAGAATTTGCTTTTAAAAACGATCAAAAAAGTCTTAATAAACGTCATGAATTACGGATGAAAAATGAAGAAAATGTACTGGCAAATAAGAAATTAAACATAAGGTCTGTTTAATGAATCTGTTCTACACAGAAAAGTACAGAAAAGATCCAAAAAGTACACGTTTGTGTGTTCCATGAGTAAAAACCTTGCCCCAAACTGTTCTACAATCTGTCATTTTGTGTTCCATGAAGTTGTCCAGCTCAGTTTAGTGTTTTCCAATCAAACAATTTTTTGAAATTATCTCGATTGACGAGTTTTCCGAGGAAGTAAAAATATTACTAGTAAAATTTCTCGAAAAAATCTAAAAAGCTGTTCAGAATCTCGTTTCCAACAAATGAAAATTTTATTCAATTTGATTTGACTTGGAATCTCTATTTAACAGCTGATTTTATTCTGTCAAAAAGATTAAACAGTGAGCTGATCTTTTCTGTTCTTACTTGTTCTGACAGTTTTCATTTACTTGTGCTGTTCTGATCTGTTTTTTCTCCATTAAACAGTACTATTAAAAACCGAGCATGTGCACCTTTAGTGTTAAAACACCATGCGTCCTAAACTGCGTCAACTGCAGACCAGCCCTGTTGTAATGCGTTTGTGTTGGTGAAACCCACACTATTTAAAAAAATGCTTCATTTCTTTTTCATAAGACCCCTTCCTGTACTTCTTATTCAATGAATGGAGCAAATAATTAACTTCTGCGCTCATTTTGAATTTAATAAATAAATTTTTTAGACCTTTGGCTTCCATGTTTGCCAGCGAAAAAACTGTCAAATAAATGCACAGTACTAAAATGAGAAAAAGGCTTCGTATGACAACGCGCGCGTTACGGAATTACTGTTCAAAAGAAAATAAGGAAGACTTGTGCATTACTGGTCGTAGTTTGTAGCGCTGATGTCAGTGTTGAAAGATACAAAATAAATGTAGTGCGATACAATGTGCAGCTGAGGTTATAGCTTGTAGCTTGATGTGTAGTACAAGTTGAGCGAAGTTCAATTTTTGGGCTACAAATTTGACAGCTCATCAGATCTACTTCTTCTTCGTTCATCATTTTTTAAGTTTTTTCAAGCAAACCAAAGCTAAATAGTTTCACAACACTATTTTCAGTTTTAAATTTATTTATTTTTTAAATTTTGACAGCTACCTATTTTGTTGCGCTACGCATTGTATTCCACTGTTGCTACACAATAAGCGATTTTAATGAAGTTTTTGGCACAAGCGAATTTTTTGGGCTACAGCTACATCTCATATTGTACTCAGCCAGTTACAGTCAGGCGCCGCCTTGTAAAACCGACTATTTTCAATCAAATTTGAAACTTTTCACAAATCAGCCCAAAGAAATTTCTTGGGCTTAAATTCGTAGGTTGGGATATAATACTCTCGTGAGCGCTCTTTTTTACGAAATTTTACGAAAAATTACAAAATTTTGTAATTAGTCGTAAAATCTGACTGTCTTAGAAGGGTACGCGAACAGATCTAATCTGCCCGATCCAGGTAACCGTCGGAGCGGAATTTTCTCCGATTTCCTACGAATTTTGCTTCGACGTAGTTCTCCGACAAGCACAATGTCTCCGTTTCGGAGGAAATCGGAGAAAATTCCGCTCCGGCGGTTACCTCGATAGGGCCGAATATTAAGAAGAACGAAGACTAGAACGGGCCTCCACAATTTCTATTTTGTATTAAGATGACTCAAAATTTAGAATGTTTAGTTACTTGGACTGCGGCATATGAATCGTATGAAGAACGCTTAGAGAAATTCTAGTTTTCAAATGTAAGATTTGAGTATCTGTGACTTTTGATTTCCATGCTAGTCTCCCAATAAACCCTTAATTAGTCCCTTGAAAATGTAAACAAAAAATTTAAAATTGTAATTATTTTACTTGTAGATTCAGTCGATAGATTTCCAAAAATATTGAATACTTTCACAATACAGCTCAACACCCGTGAGCGAGCACGATGACGTTTAAGGCTGAATCACAAACACGCTTCGTCTACATTACGATGCACCCGCTTCGAATTTGCTTTGAATGACAGTTCTCCCTGCGTCACATCAACATGCCTTCATAACAGCTCTGCCACTTTTTTTTTAAATGTACTTTACTCAGAGAAAAAACTTAATTCAGCTTATAGTGAATAATAGCATGTCTTCATTATACTTTTCTATTTCAATCAGAAAATAGATAAGCGACATCTGCAATAAAGTTTCTATCCTAATACACGAACAATAAGCGGACACAATTTACACACACGAAATGTCAATCCTCAACCCAAACAAATACCGAAGTAGTGTTAGAGTTACGTGCTGTGCTTGTATTGAATTATTTAATATTTCAGGCCGTGTGGGACTTGCTTTAAAATGTTGGTTGAGTTAAACCACATATTTTAGCCTGCTAGTTAATATTTAAGAAATTTTACCCACCATGTAGTGTCAAAATTAAATCGAAATTTAACACAGTTCAGACACGGCCGAATGTCTATATAAACTTTTGATAGTAACTGTATGTCTCTCCGAAAACGAAAGAATTTTGTGTGTGTACTTTTTTTTAAACAGCTGTTGAGCTGATCCCTTTCCAATAGAGTGTCAAGTAACCTCATGAGAAGTCCGCTACAGCCAGCATCGAGCATTGAGAACCATTGTCCGAATTACCAGGAAGCCATCAGTGATGCTGCCTATGATGCAAAAGCGAAACCTCCTTTGATGATGAATGCAGGCAGGTACATGCAGCCAAGCAAGAAGCATATAAAGCAGCGCTGCACAGGACGAGTTCAGCTCGGGAGCTCTACGAGCAGAAGAGGAGAGAAGAACACAAGCTTTTCAGAAAGAAAAAGAGAAAGCATGAAAAGCGATCGGTCAAGGATGTTGAGAGACTAAAAAACAGGAATGAGGTTCTTAAGTTTTACCAAGCGGTGAAACGAATGTTTCAAAATTACAGAGCACGAACTGAAGCTTGTAAAGACCAACAGGGTAATATCTGAGGATATGGAAGGATCACTTCTGCGATGACGAATCGAATTCCGCTGTCAGGCAGAAGGAACCATACAATGAAAGCCAAGATTTCCGTCTTTCCAACCTGAAGAATGAAGATAGCAATATCTAAGCTTTAAAAACAACAAAGCCGCGGGAGCTGTTGGCATCACTGCCGAACTCTTCACAGCAGCCGGTGATGACTTGGTTTAACATGCACCAACTCATCTGCAGAATATGGTCTGAAGAGAGCATGTCCGATGAATGGAACCTCGGCATTGTTTGCCGATCCTGAAGAAAGGAGACACCAACTACAGAGGCATCAGCCTCCTCAACATCGCCTACAATATCTTTTCTGCAGTACTATGTGAACGCCTGAAGCCGTTTTTTAACAAACTGAGAGGTCCATATCAGTGTGGCTTTAGACCAGGAATGTCCACTATCGATCAAGTTCACATTACGGCAGATTCTGGAAAAAACTCAAGAACTCCAAATCGACACCTACCATCTTTTTATTGATTTTAAGGCCGCGTATGACAATGACAGACAGACTGTATAAAGCCATGTCCAGTTCCGGTTTTGGCATCTCTACATCTCATTCATCTGAGAAGGCTGACATGAGAACTCGCGCTGCTCCATTAAAGTCGGTAACGACCTCACCGACGCCTTCCATGTCAAAAAAGGTTTTAGACAAGGTGATGCACTGTCATGCGACTTCTTTAACATCATATTGGAACGAACAGTGCAGAACTCTCACATCAACACTAGAGGCACTATCTTCCAGAAGTCTGTGCAACTACTCGCGTACGCTGATGATATTGATATCATTGGGAAAACGCAGTATGATGTCAACAGTGCTTTTGCGAGTATACAGACAGAGGCTGAAAAAATGGGTTTAGCGGTCAATGAGGGCAAAACAAAGTATATGCTGTCATCGAGAAAGGACACCCAAAATCGACGCCTTGGACAAAATGTCACGATAGACGTAACGACATCAGCGCCGAGATCAGACGAAGAATAGATTATCTTGCTAATCGCTGTTTCTTCGAGCTAGGTTAGGTTAGGTTATGAGGAATGTGCACAGCGTGAACTGTTGCATACACGGAGGCCTACTGGATCATTGTGATCCCCTATAAAAATAAAAAGTTAGCATCGATGCTATTCAAGGTTGTCGATTAACGTTGACCGGCTCGTAAACGAACCAGCCTGTGCTATATATAAATTTTTTCATGTTTGCCATTGAAACCTGTTCCCAAAATGACGGAGTCGGTTAGTTTGGAGGTTCGGACAGTCACAGAGCAGTATTAATGGTTTCTATTTCCTCCTCATACTGACAGCTCCTACAGAAATCGGGTGCAAAAGCCCCAATCTTGTTGGCCATTGTGCCAATGGCGCAATGACCCGTTAGTACACCTATCAAGATTTAAATGTTCCTTTTACTCAGCGATAAAATATACCGGCCTAAGAAGGCAATTGAGTAGTAAAGCCCTCTCCCGAACAACTTAGGTGACGCTCTATAAGACCCTCATCATCCACGTCCAGCTATTATGGTGCAGAAACATGGACCCTTTCAAAAACGGATGATAGGGCCCTAGGCCGGTTCGAAAGAAAAGTTCTACGGAAGATCTATGGTCCTGTCTGCATAAACGGTGAATGAAGGAAACTATGGAGGGTCAGCGACACTGACCTAGCTAAAAGAATGCAAGTCCAAATACTCAGATGGCTTGGTAACGTGGAGAAGATGGACGCCAATACTCCGGCCCGTAAATTCTTCGAATATACCCCAGAGGGAAGGCGCAGTAGAGGAAGACCAAGGCTCAGGTGCTGCGCAAGTTGAAGACGACCTGAACCAACTCGGCGTGCGAAACTGGAGACAGCTAGCTAGGGACCAAGCTGGCTGGAGAAGTTTGTTACTTGAGGCCCAAGTCCACCCCGGACTGTAGCGCCACCTCAAGTAAGTAAGTAAGGTGAGCTGTCAGACAAAGCAAATGTTCAGCATATTTAAACTAAGCTTCCGGTTGGAGTCACGTAACATACGAAACTTGAGGTCGAAGCTCAATTGTGATAGCAAGCATTGAATTACTATGGCTGAACTAGTAAAAGTCAGGCGAGCTGAAGCTAAAGCGTCTTTGTGTTTTAGCCTTTATTCTCTCAAATTCTCTGATTTGAATTGAAGTTATATAGCAGGGTACTCTCGCTGACACCAGTGTGAAGGGAGCAAACTTGTATAAATAAAATAAATGCTTTGAAATTCTTGGTATCTTAACTTAAGGTTCAGTTAACCAGAATTCGGCGCCTTCTGGGCTACATCCGCAGCCTGGTAAAGTTCCTAATTGAAACTTTAATACCATTCGCTTTCGAGACCGATAAACTTTCAACAAATTTTTCTTGCTAAAATACTATCAATTCCATTTTAACCGACCGAAGAAGCAACGAATCGGTATTGTTTTTTGGGGTCAATAAATTTGTTAAGTTAGGTGAGCCACTGCACCCATTTACTAAATCTTTGTTTGTTCAATACTCTTCCTTAACTGTTCTTGCAATTCTTCTCAGAAGTGGGATTCTCAGAATTTAAAGAAAAATGTAAACTAGCATTTCCTTTCGAACCCTTCCTTCTTCCTTAGTGTCGCAATGTCTCTGGCATGCACATTTACAAAAGAGTATAAATTAAAAAAAAAAACCTACTATAGCCCAATAAGCTATACATACTAACCCGACTAAGCCTCTACTAGAATTAGTAATATTACATGCTTGATACTCAATTCCAATTCCTCAATCTTTATTCAGACTATTCAATCCAACTTTGAACTTTAGTAATATTTGATTAAAAAAATGTGTTAACAAGAATACTAATAATTTTCTTTTTTATATTCTCCTATCCCAGCACCATCAGTAACTATACGTCCACAAAACGCTTCACCGTTCAAGAAACCATCGTTCTCAGTTGCCACACCCACAAATCGCCTAACCGGCTGTTCATCAATAGCACATTCAACGGATGAAATACAAAGACTTGCACCAAGTACATCCACCGAAGAGCTCAATCAAGAAATGGCCAATCTAGAGGGTCTGATGAAAGATCTTAGTGCGATAACTGCCAGTGAATTTGAATGTTAACATCGATATTAGTTATTTTTCAATAAAGTAATTCATAAATGAAACCAATAGCTATCGACCCTTCCCAGTAACCAAAAAAAAAAAACACACACACACATTTTCTCTTATAAATCCTAAGCACTTAAATTTACACACATGTCCATATAACTATGATAAGAAAAAAAAGCGAAACCTTTCCTAATGCCATCTGAAATATTAAGAAAAAAAAAAAAAATATTGTAAAATTGTTTAAATCAGGTATTTTTTTATAACAAACATTTAGACAATTAGATTTACATAAATACACCGATAATAGCATTTTGAACAAAATATAAATGTACGCACTCAAGAACTGCCCCATAAGAGGGAAAGAGACATAACCGTCAAGATCGATTTTAGCTAACACATTACAAACACATAAACATAAATGCATGCATATCATCACGTTGACCTTGTAATCGAGGACCAAAGTACATTACGTAAAAGAAAGTCCTTGTTAACAATTCTCTCATTTCGATTTTTCTTTGAAAAATCATTTTCAATAAAGAATTTCCGATCAAAACGATTTGAAATCGGATTGCCACTGTACAGTACATACGGGTGTTACGAAATAAAAAAGATCTGTAGAAAAAGCGGAACCGAACTGTTAAGGCTGAATCACAAACACGCTTCAGCTTCAGCTTCGTCCACGTTACGTTACGATGTACCCGCTTCGAGTTTGCTTTGAATGACAGTTCTCCCTTCATCACATCATCATCCCTTAAAAACAGCTTTGCCACTTTACTCTTTTCGTGTTTTTGTATGTGTACTTTTTTCTTAAACAGCTGTTGAGCTGTCAGGCAAAGCAAAACTTCAGCAAATTTGAAATAGAGCTTCCGTTTGGAGTCACATTACGTACGTAACGTGAGGTCGAAGCGCCATTGTGATAGCAAGCATCGAATTCATATAGCTTAACTCGTAAACGTCAGGCGAAACTTAAGCTGAAGCGTCTTTGTGTTTCAGCCTTGAAGGCTGAAAAGACGAAGACGAAGCGTGTTCATTCAGCTGTTCAGCAAAAGTTCAGCAAATTTTAACTAGAGCTTCCCTTTGGAGTCACATTTCGTAACATTACGTTCTTTTCCTTACGGTTGTCAAACGAAGCGTGAGGTCGAAGCTTCATTGTGATAGCATTAGCATTGAATTCCTATAGCTGAACTCGTGAGAAGCGTCATTATGATTCAGCCTTAAAGATTTGGCAGAGTTTGTGGCATTAAGGCCGTGTGTGAATTGCGTTAAAAAGTGTGTTGAAATTTACCCAGCGTTAAAATTTGACACTAATGAGGTGAATAAAATGGGTTCAAATTTATTGAGCTGTGGAGCAGGTTAAAGTGTGTTAAAATTTGACGTTTTTAGTGATAGAGAAATTTGTTCTTGCTTCTGCATTCAAACAACGGAACATAACTTACCCCACGCTCTCTTCTCTGTTTAATTGAATATCTCGTTAAAATGCGTTGATATTTTAAAGATAATATGAATTAGATCGAGCAATAGTAAATGGAAAATAGTCTTATTATTAGTTCAGAACTTTTATAACCTGTTTTATTAGAAATATGTTTTGTAAGAGAAATTATTTTTCCATGAAAAAGGAAACCAATTTTTGTTCAGGGAAATTTCTTAAATTATCGAGGGAAATTTGTTTAACCTACGCAGAAATCTTGGTTAAAATAATTGTTTTAACGCAATTCACACAGCAAATGGCTAAATTTGATCCCACCTCAAACAAGACGTCAAATTTTAATCGTGGTAGAAGTTTTAACGCAATTCACACACGGCCTAAGATCCGTTTAACAATTCAAAACCTTTCATTGTGGCAGACACAAGAGGTCTCTTATATTAACGAGATATTCTACGATTTGAGTTGAGACCGTATAGTTTTTTTTTTTATGTTTTGTTGTGTTCTTAATGTTCGCAGCTATCCGTAAATTCGATCAAATTTAAAAGTTGTTTTTTGTATCAAAATGTGAAATACATGTTTCTACTTACAGTCAATATTATTGTTGAATTAAAACACAATGTGCTTAAAAGAAATTGAACTACAAAAATATGGAATTTTTTTTCTAATCAAAAAATACTGCTTATAAATCTACTAACATTATTATATCTTATCTCATGTGACAAAACTATTTTCTTTTTTTTTTGTAAATCAAATCACAAACATGCCTGTAAATATTTATAAATTGAATTAGTAAAAAATTAAAATGTGCAAGTGAAGAAAAAAAAAATATTCGTCAAAAAATGTACATATTATTTTTTCATTGACATAAAAAACGTACACTTGACATTTTTTGGTCGTAGTTTTTTTTTTTTTTTCTTTTTTGAGATTTGTTGCTTAGTTCGACTCAATACTTTTGTTTAGAATATAAAAAATAACTTCACTAACTTCATTTCTAACTTATGAATGTTAATTCTTATCTATACTAAACACAAATTATTCTGAAAATGAAATTTTGGCCATACATGTGAATGTATCTATTTACATGCAAACTATTTACGTTTTAGAATTCTGTGGAAAGCTCGAGGGGATTTTAGATTTAAAGAAATATGTCAGTTGTTATAGCAATTTTGTTTAAAGGGTTCAATTATGAAGGTTGTGTCAGAGAAGAATATCTTGACAATTTCGTTACTCAGCGTACTTATTTAATGACCGACCCACGATCTTTCTCAAAACACACTATAGGCACAAGTACAACAGCAGAGTATTCAACTCGGAAAAAAAAATATCAAAAAGAATCTATACAGCCTTGGCCAAAGGTATTGAGAACCCGTGAAATCTTTTTATATTCTTTGTACGGAAGGATAATTTTGTTGGACCACCTTTCGCCTTAATGACGGCAGCAATTATTTTCGGTAAAGAACGCACAAGATGATTACACTCCTCTGCGGATAAAGCATTGCATTCGTTCCATCCGATGGTTTTATACTTATCTTGCGCTTTAATAAACCCCAAAGATGTTGGGTTTAAATCTGGGGACTAGGCAGGCCAATCAAGAAGCTCAACGCAATTTTCGATTAACCAAGCCATTATTTTTGCAGCTTTGTGACAAGGTGCGTTATCTTACTGGAATTTCACTCCGTCAAGATTTGATTCACCAAAAAATTTTGAAAAATGAGGAGAGAAGTGCAGTTTCCAGTACATTTATGTACTTTGTAGAGGCCATGGTGAGAGCAATCGCTTTTTAGCTGGCCTTACAACCTTTAAAACCAGCTTCAAAAAGGCAGAAATAGACTTCTTTAACGCCACTGAAAACTCACTAGCCAGCTTTGACGAGTTTTCCTTATGATTTTTCAATGAGTTTCGTATCAAATTTCTCTCCTCACGCCTTGTCGTCACTCATTTTCAACAAAACGTCTGATACAATATTGCACTGACCGCTGGGAACAGTTCAATGTTTTGAAAATCTCTACTTGAGATTTAACTTGCTGATTTAAAATCTGTATTTGGACACGTTTTTCAACACTTAATTCGAAAGGTTCCTTTTCAAATTCTGCGCCCTCCTTGGATCGAAAATTATAACACACTAAGCCCAGAATGGGAAAAGAATTCAAAGTCCATCAGTCAGGAACAATTTTTTCATTTGGACGATCTGTGTATTTCATTTTTAAGATACATACAGTGTCTCCCAGCATAAATGATGCAGCAGATATTTTTTTCTGAAAAATCCAAATAACACCTTGTAAAATACGACGAATAAAATATTAAAGACAAATATTATGTTTTATAGAAAATTTATTTATTGAAGAGAAAAAAAACGTTAAAACAAGAGCAAAACCATTTTTTGAAATAAAATACCATCGCAGCTAAAACGATGTGTCAGTTTGATCTATCGAGAAATGTTACAAAGAGTGGTGTTAAAATACTTGGTTAGGGTAGTCTTTCTGTTTTAAAACTGAATCAAGCCTTTTAGGCATTGAAAGTACCAGTTTTTTGGTGTATTCTGAAGAAATTAGACTCCATTCTTCCAAAAGAGCTTCTTTTAGTTCTTCTTTTGATCGCATCTCGTGCTTGCGAACATCTCGCTCAAGTTTCAAACACAAATTCTCCATAGCATTGAGATTCGGTGACTGTGCAGGCGGTTGTATTACATGTGGGCAGTTCCAAATAAGCCAAGACTGAACAATACCCAACTTATGTCGGTACATTCGAAACTGGTCCTTAATGTTCAGTTTTTCGGCACTGCTTCAGATTTTGCTTCAAAGTCTCTAAGTTCATGTTTTTTTTTTTATTTTATAAAGAGTCCTGGCTAATATGCTCACGGGCGAATTTGATTCTAGCAGCTTTGTTCTTGGAACTAATGAAGGGATTTTTTCGAGCACTCTTTCCATTTAAATTAGCATCTCTTAGAACCCTCCGTATGGTTTCAGCGCTGCAATTTTTCCCCCAAATATTTGTACACTTCTTCTGCTAGTTTTGGTGCACTGAAAGTTGGGGTTTCTTTTACTTTTCGCACAATCCATCTGCAATCACTTTCGGAAAATATTTAATTTGGGGCTTTTCTACCCTCACTACAAATTCTATTTCCACGCACATAAAGCTCAATAATATGTTGTACCGTTGAAGAGCTTATTTTCACCATTTCGGTAGTTTGTTTGGGTTTTTGATGCATTTTTGGCTGTTATCATCTTGAAAATGCTTTATTACCAGTTCACGAGTTTCAATACTAGTGTGACGGCCCATATTGAAAAAAAATCCGAAAAAGATGTCGTGCTTATCAAAACTGACTTTTAAAAAATAGCGTTTCCTTGGTTTTATTATAAACAACTCCTACATATTCCAACAAAGCATATTTTCTACCTTTAAGACTCGGTACATCATTCAAGCTGTGAGATTATTTAATAACAAATTAATCAATTTGTTTTACTTTTGATGGTAAAAAGATATTTTTTTTCTATTTTCAATATAAATGCATTAAAAATTAGTCTTAAAATTAGAGCATATGTCATTAATTCAAAATCACTGCGTTTTTAAGATTTGCTTACGAAAATATTTACTACATCATTTAAGCCGGGACACACTGTACATATAAATTTAGTGAACTAATGTTCCGAAATTTAGTTGAGAGCCTCAACTTTAATGAAATAAAAAAAACATACATTTTACTTTGAAAGATATTTCCATACACACCGTTAATTATGGGTAAAGTGTTCTCATGGCAGTTCGGAATGGAACGTTTCGTTAGGTTCTGACACTAGCTTCCGTTTGCTTACGCTTATTGTAGTTAGCCCTTATTGTTTAAACAAACGTCTTTTTTGACTTTTATCTTAGGTTTGTGGGTTCTTTCCTCAAAGAACGCATTTGAATCCTAATTTATCTCCAATTAATCATATTCATTGGAATTTCCAAATGAAATAGTTGTTTTTTTAATTTTTTCCCAACAGCTATGTTTGACAGGTTCAACACAAAGCTTGTTGATATTTTTATCAGTGAGAACCAAGTATGTAGGTATTTTTGTGTATTTTATCCGCTCATATTTTCGAGCAAGGAGACACACGCGCTTAGTCTGTTGTATAACGACTATCCGACTGACTTCATTTCATTTTAAGATCGTAACAATTTAAGTAAGAAGTAAGAAGACTTACGCAAATACATAAACACTAGGGTGGTCCTTAAGATAAAATTATTGAAGACATCCGCTCAATCGTCTCTAAATAAATAAAAAAAATCCTCTAATTTTTTCATTTTTTATTTTTACCCCTTACTGGCCCTATAGCGAAGTGAAATGCTAATATTAGGGACTTTGCGGCTGATTTTTTTATTATTCCCGTATATCTCCATTTCGGCTTTACATTTTTGTAAAATTTTTGCACAATTATACTTAACATTATACTTAGTGATATTGCATTCCAAGATATTATTTAAAATATATTCTTGAATAATAAAAAAATCGGTAAATAAGTCCATTTTTGTAGTACCTTTTGGGTTTATTACACTCTTTTCTAGATTTTTCAAAAATGGCTCAACCAATTTCTAAGAAATTTCGACAACACGTTTATATGCAATGTCTTAATAATTTTGCATACCAAAAAATTTCATAAGTGTTTTAATTTCCTTGTAAAAAAGTAAATGGCCGAAATGGAGATATACGGGAATAATCAAAAAATCAGCATCAAAGTCCCTAGTACATATTAGAATTTCATTTCGCTACAGGGCCAGTAAGGGGTATAGATAAAAATCAGAAAAAAATTAGAGGATTTTTGTTTTATTTATTTGGAGACGATTGAGCAGATGTCTTCATTAATTTTCGAAAAAAAAGGAAAAAAGAACCACCCTAATAAACACATTAAATATACACTGGGTGTAAAAGAATTCATACATTGCATTTATCTAAGCACTTATATTTTGATGGCGGTCAAATAGGATAAACAATTAGAAAGGTTGAACTCATTTTAGCTAAGCTTACTATCAATTTGTTACTTTGTTGGTTATAATTTTTTTTCTTCTTAAGCAATCAATTTTTAAATAAATCACCTGAGCTGATTCAAACAATGGTCTTAAACAGCTGACATAAGAAATCCCACAAGTGCAAGTTGAAGAAATCGAAAATTCCAAAAGAGTTCGTTTTTATTCTATTTTTTTTTTATATATTTTAGATAAAAATTCTCGATCACGATGATCAAAAGTCATCCAAACAAAATTTATTTTCTGTTAACAATATTTAACCCATCGTGATCATTGTGCCATTAACAGTTCATTCATTATTTGAAACCATAAAATATATATAATTTTATTTACAAATTTAAGTTTATAATTAAGAAATAATATTATATTATTATGTAATACTTTATAAATAATGTAGGATATAAGAAATCACCACTTTTCTTCCTTGCTTCTTTTTTAGTTTTTTTAAATTTCATTTTATCATCTAAATAGATATATTTTTTATGAAATAAACATTATACAATTCAATGATTTAAATTGTAAGACATTTTTGTACAAATTTATATATACATATATAAATAAATTTAAAATTGTGAAAAATTAAGTGAACTTACATACAAAACACATAAATGAAAAAATATTAAGTTGAAAAAAAAAACAAAAATTTAAACAAAAAATAGAACTAACGGTGTATTTATAATTTTTGAGGTTTACATTAAAATCGAGTAAGGAAACAATGAATTCTTTTTTATAAGTAGTTAAAGTCGATAATAAGTTATTGTTAACAAAACAAAAAATGAAATTGCGAAAAAAATTACAATTTAATTTTTACGTACATACGAGAAGTGAAGGAAAGACCATACATACAACTAAAACAAAAAAACATAAATAAACACAAGACACGATTGACGAGCATATTAACCAAAACAAAAAGTAAATAATAAATGTACATTCTTATTTATAAATTTATTTGTTTTATTTTTTTTATAATAAACACAAACTCAAGGGGAGTGATTGCTTCAGGAAAGAAGGAAGGGGTTGGAGAGGAGGTGCCGGTGTACATTGGTCTTAAATTCCTGAACACTGCAATGATCGGGAAAGACAGAGTGTGGAAGAGAGTTCCACATTCGCACAGTACGGCTAATGAACGATTCTCTATACTTGAGCGTACGACCGAAGTTGGGCTGGAGGGTAAACTGATGGGCATTCCTGGAAGCGCGGGTATTACGGTTGGGTTGTTTAAGGGGTGGAATATGTTGAATCAAAATCACTCATCTTTTTCATAACTCTGTTTTTAGTAATTTCATTTCTAATCAGCAGGAAATGATTTTGTAAATTTCAATCAAAGAAAATTATTTATTCACTCGATCCTTAGCAACTGAACAATAAACATCTTTTGTAAATAAATATTAAAAAAATAGAACAATATCTTTTTCTTCTGGAATCGAATAGAAGCTTTCTTAACTCAAGACCTTCCTCTAAACATTTTTTTCCCCGCTTCGTTAACTTGAAGAGTTGACAAAAAACAGTATTAAAAAAAAAGAAAGAGAGATAAATTAAGAGTACAATACAATAATTAAGTTAATGGAAAAAAAATAGCATAGTTTATATTAAAGAATTGATAGGCAAAGGGCAAAGTTTAGGTCTTTAAAGAAAAGAGTTCTTTGTTTTTAACGGTGACTACACGAGTTAATCCATCACGGCCTGGATGCAGTTCGGTGACACGTCCGAGTGCCCATTTCAGCAGGGGGATATCTTTCATCTACGATGAATACTAAAGAGTCCTTTTGGATTGGTTCGGTTTCTTGTTTCCATTTTGAAATAGATATAGATTGAAAACGTTGATATACTCCATTACTCCAAAAATGTCCAACTATCTACGTCTTATATGCTGCCATCGAGAAAGCCTTGAAATAGGAATCAAATAAAAAAAATGTCCAGGCGTTAGATACGCAGGGTCTACAAGATAATTCCGTGAAGATGAGGCCAACTTCTATTATCCGATTCTAGTGATGGCAATTCTGAGGTAGGCTTAGATACGATATGATCTGCTGTTTCCCATTTGATTATTCGTTTAGTTGTTATAATTTGTGTTTAATGTTGATTCAGTGGACTGTATTTGATTTTGATTATTAGATATTGAATGATGAATTGAAGTATGAAGCTGCCTGTTGCATAAAAGACATCGCTTCGTTGAACGACAAGCTGAAACCCGATGAGGACCAAGGCAATTGAAACAAAGTCTGTTTTCTTTGATAAAGACATGACGTTGGTCAGGCTTGAGGTTTGTGTATGATGTGCAGATGGACAAATAATGAGAGTTGTTGCACATTGAGCATTTCTTATTTGATTCGGAATGATAAGTAACTTGAAGAGCCTTCGTAGAATCTTGAACGGAAGCAACATGAACTTTAGCTGAAAAGTTCCTTGATGGTTTAAATTCGGGCGTTAATAATTTGTTGACGTTTCCTTCTGAATGCCTGTTTTCGACAATCTCAAGAGCACGAATTCTACTAGTCAAAAAAGTTTCCAATTCATTGAAAGTAGCAGGCAAAGTTGATGAAACACGATGAACTTCCCAACCTTCATGAGACAATGGATCAAGACGACGCACTATAATGCATACAATCACTAAATCCCAGTGATCAGTAGAAGCGCCTAGAAGGTGCAAAGCCCCAAGAGAGTCCTTTGTTACGGCTAACAAATTCTTGAGGTCACTTGCTGCTTTGTGTTGAACGGGCTTGAGTTTGAAGATTTGTCAACTAAGAGTCGTTTATTTTCGTAGCTGGCTTCAAGAACATTCCATGCACGCCCAAAAGTTTCACTTGAAACAGATATGGTTGCAATAAGGAGTGCAGCTTCGTCCCTCAAACTTTTTTTCAGATAGTGAAATTTTTCTACATTCGAAAGAGCTGAATTATCTCCAATCATTGATGTGAAGAGATCATGGAAGTTCCGCCAGTACCCTTGAAGATAGGCAGTTGTATGTTAGGAAGAGAACGTACCTGGTGAAAATGACTATTTGCATTTGAAGATGGTTGTATTGCCACTGTATTTATTTGTGGAGCAGTCAATTTATCCAACATTTCCATCATAATGCTTTGAGTGTCGACAAATTTTTCTTTACATTTCTTGAAAATCTACTCAGTAAAATATGGACGTTCTCGGATAACATCCGTAGTTCGGGAGTTTGTAAGGCGATAATGTTCCACTTGAAATTTTTCCCAATTGGATTCGAGGAGCTTCAATCTTGATTGAATTTGTGTCCTGGTGATTCTATCTTCCCCAAAGCTCTTAGATTGCCCATGGAAGAACAAATAAAATCATAGCGTTCGTTCTGCTTCTCCATTAAAATTTCTTGAGCAGCAGCCATGTTTATTTTATATTCAAGCAAAGATACCTTTAATATAGAAAAAACCAAGAGCAGATCCGGCTCGAAGGACCAAAAAATGTTTTGTTTAGAGAAAGGTCTGGAATCGAATAGAAGCTTTCTCAAGACCTTTCTCTAAACAGAATACAACTGGCTATTTCACTAGAGCAATTACCGTAGAAGTAACGGTAAAACAAGGAGAGACACGAAACGTAACGACGGTGTTCCAATGAAGTGAACGAGTTAGTGAAGTCTCTGTCACCAATCATTCTTACTGCTCCTCTTTGTATACCATTCAACAGGCTTAAATATATTACTGGTGCATCAGACTCAAGCTATGGACGGATATAAGCCTTTAAGATAATAGCCAGATCAGACGGAGAAAAATTTCTTGCACAGTCTTAAGAAACCCAAACATCTTGCATCATTTTTGGCGACATCGAGTATGTGCTCGGTCCACAAGAGGTGGTCAGTGATGCACATACCGAGAACCTCGCATTGTTCGGTTTCACTGATACAAGTGCCACTCATGGACAGTGGCAAGGTGGGTTTATCATACTTCAACGATACAAGACAGCATTGAGTTTTCGAAGCATTGAACTCTACGCGGTTTTTTAATCCCCCTTGTACAATGCTGTTTAAGTCAGAGTTTAATGAGCTAATCATATTTTGCCATATCAATTCTACATCCGAATAGGAGGGATGTGAATCTGGAAACGAAATAGAGAAGCAAAGGTATATCGCCACCCTATGAAAGAAGAACAAAAAGTGAAAATATGAAAATACGAACGCCACCGAAACAATTTATTTAATTAGAAGTAACAGACAAGAGATCATAAATAAAAATGAGAAAGAGGGTCGGAGACAAAACGGAGCCCTGCGAGACATCAGCATTTACATTGTGGGTTTCAGATTTGAATTTGTCCAATACAACTTGCATTAAACGGTTCGAAAGAAAGTTTCGAATCGAACGAAGAAGGGATTCATCGATACCGAAGGCACGCATTTTCGATAAAAGAGCAAGATGCCAGACTTTATCAAATGCCTTTGAAATATCAAGTGTAACAATCTTACTTTCTCCAAAACGATGTAAAGATTTGTTCCACTGTTCGGTGAGATAAACCATCAAATCACCAGTGGACCTGTTGCCGCGAAAGCCGTACTGCCGGTCATTAAGCAGCTTTCGGTCTTCGAGATATTTAGTGAGCTGATAGTTTATTAGCGTTTCCATTACCTTAGAAAGAAGGGACGTAAGTGCAATCTGACGGCAATTAGAGGGAGTTATTCGCCTTTTTTTGGAATTAGCTGGCCAAATGCTGTTTTCCAACTGCTCGGAACGAGCCCCGAAGAATAGGACAGATGAAAAAGCTTATGCAAGGGTTTTGCAAGCGCGGAAGAACCGAGGAAGAAGAAGAATTCTTCGTTTTTTACCAATGGCAAAAAATTCGTACTGCCTTCGGGACATTGGAGTATATTTTGTCTTGATTTTTGATCATGTAAAATTTGGTCCCGACGACCATACGTCCTCGTTGCCAAATTGGTTTTCAAAGATGTTTTACTGTGAAGTCTAGAGAGGAAATTAAACATATCTAATAATATGTAGCGCACAAAAAAAATGTCCATAGAGAATGAAAGCAAAGGAAATTCAGTTTACATAAAACTAAAGATTACTAATACAAACATCGTAAATAAGCATACATACAGTGCCTTGCATAAGTATAACCGCACCCGAAAAAATGCATTTTAATGAAAACCTTACTATTTTTTTAATGAGTTGCATCACTGATCAAGCAAATCGAGAAGAAAATAAAGTACCGTTATTCCCTCTCCTGGTGTTTAAAAATTAAAAACAGATTTTGATGTATTGCAAAAATATTTATAAACCGCATTTATTTATGTGTTTTTGAACAACGATAGTAACTTAGAGGTGCTTCCACCAATGGCTTTTTTCCGTCAATTCCTTTATCTGGCTGGAGTTATAGCTATTTCACGGGTGCCAAGCCGATCATCAGACTCGTTTATTAGTGGTGCTGTCTAGTTGTTCTTTCATTTTAATCGAAAAACTTTTCGAGTTCACATGGGATTTGAACCTAGGACCAGCCAATGCACTTTTTTTTTTTTTTCAAACTTCATTTTTTTATTCATTTAACTTATATCTACTTACATGCTAGACAAAAATGTGAAACTAGCCTAATTAATTCTACTTATATATAACTTACTGGCCCTAGTCGGGCGCTCTAAGCAATTCATTGTTCTTAAAATTAATGCCTTTCGGCCTACGAACTAAGTTTGTTTCTTTTTATTTCAATTTATTTTTTTTTTTTTATTAGAAAATTTAAAAAACTAATGCCTTTATCTCTTTTTGGGTTTTTTACTTACATACTAGGGTCCTTAAAATAAAACTTAAAATTACCTATTCTACCTACAAACTACTTAAAACTAGAAACAACCACAGCGGCAAAAACTATGTCCTTAAAACAGTCCTCCACAGTGTAGTGGATTTTTGAATTGTCTTCTTTTTTTTTTAATTCTTCTATTGTTTATTGTTTATTTTTTTCACTTTTTTCACTTTTTCACTTTTTTTTTCTTTTTTTTATATGTTTCCTTGGTTTTTTTTTTAATATATTTTATAGTGCCACCATACCTACTCTACTTAAACCTAAGACCTAAGACTAAAACAAATATGTAAGCCGGCCAAGGCAAAAACTACCCCACCCCGGACTACTGCCGTTTGAAGCCACCAAAGCTGGTTCTCCTGCTTCACCCTATCAATGCGGTCCTGTTCGGACACAGCCCTACTGAACCGAAGCAGCTCCGCTCCATCACGAGCGAGGATGCCTCGTTCATACAGGAGTCGCCGGTCTACGGTTTTACGCCTGACGTGGTAAATAAGCGGTACTGCCAATCTATCCTGTATCATGCCGCATTGGTCTAAATAGATGAATGCCTCTGGTGGAATGAAGCCGCTCAAGCGTGCATTCTCGAAGTATTTTCGTTCGGATAGAATGGCCCGAAAATCAAATTGTTGGTCGAAGTCATAGCTCTCGCAATGTGACCCCGAACAAGTTTTATCACGAAATTGTCAATTCTGTTGATCCGAGCCCCATTGTATAGAACCTCGTTTGAATAATAATGCAGATAAGAAGATTCCGGTGTCCGATACCAACCGAGACAGCGCCGAAGACACTGCCTCTCGAATACCCGAAACTTCTCCATTTGGGAAGGGGCAATGTTGAACCACACTGGGCAACCATAAACGATCATTGGCCGTATGAGGGCCATGTAGCAAATTACCTTCACTCTGGGGTCAAGCCGACTGCTGAAAAACAGCCGTTTCGTCAGAGCAAAGGCTCCTCTGGCCTTAGTCAGAGCAGCATCTATATGTCTGTCGAAATACAGATACTGGTCCAACCAGATACCGAGGTACTTCACTACACTTTTGCTCGTCAATACCTGTCCGTGAGGATCAACAATCATCTTGCGCCAATTCTTACACGTATCTCGCGAAGCCTTAGCCAACGGAGTCCGGAACAAAATTGTCTCCGACTTTTGGACATTTATTTTCAGTTTCCAATCGTCGCAGTATTCGCTGAATCTTGTCGAAGTCACGCTGTAAGAGAATTCTAATAACTTCAACCTTTCGAGTCGTTCTGTACGCAATCAGGTCGTCGGCATACGCAATTGCGTTAGTTAAGCTACCTATAAGATCGCTGGTGTAAATGCTGAAGAGGATCGGCGAATTCACCGCTCCCTGTTGAAGACCGTTTTTGATTTCAAAGGTGGAGGTAGAAGTTACATTGCCACTTTTGACAACAAACTTTCTACCGTTGAGCATATCATAAAGCATATACAACAATGGTTTACTGATGCCTAGTCTGGTGAGTTTTAGATACAAACCTTCTAACCATACGGTGTCGAAGGCCTTCTCTAAATCCACCAGAACAGCACCCGTGCATTGTTTCTTGGACTTGTTCCATTGGACGTCAGAAACGAGCTTAGACGCGGCATGAATGGTGTCATGTCCTGCCTTGAACCCGAACTGATTATCCGGAATTATTGTGTTGTCCGCAGCCCACTTAATCAGAGCTGTATTGATGATCTTTTCGACCGAAGATTTGACGGATTGGAGTTGTCCTTTCCCTTTTTCGGGAGAGGATGAACCACAGCTGTCTTCCAACGCACTGGATAATATGCATTATTCAGCGCGTTGTTGAACAGAGTGGTGTAGATGTCTATTGCCTCAATCGGTAAGTGTCTAAGTACAATGTTGGATATACCATCGACACCTGCTGACTTCTTATTCTTAATTGAATCGAAGATGAGCTGGAGTTCTACCTTCGTGATGAGCAAGGGACTTGAGCCCGTTCGATCGGCGATTATAGCGTTTGCTAAGAAGTCGTCATCAAACCGGGTAAAACCACGGTTCTCGGATCGCCATTGCGTAATATCATTCCTTAGGTAGAAGTGATGAAGTAAGGCTCTGTTTTCCAGGTCGTGGTTCGGGCGAGTGCAAGCATTCACCTTATACACTTGCTGGAAAGCAGCACCAACTGTCTCCACTTTCTCCTGCGGATCTTCAATCACAAAGAAGTCATCGTCCAAGACGGCTTCCTCAGGATCGATTTGCGCTGTCAGAAGTACGTCTCTGTTCGCTACTGTCCTCTGGAGCTTAAGACACGGAAGGTCGTTCTGATTCTTGGACCTAAATATCTTATTAATTTGAGGGAACATACTCGGGTCGCTAGAATTAACGGCCCGAATTTTCTTGTCCCAGTACAAATTAATAGATAACCTGTAGTTTTCCTTGATCAGGGTGTTGACGTTCTTAATCGACGACTTCAGTGTCCTAATCTCCAGGTCGTTCGGGTCTGTAAATCGTCTGTACAAGTTTTTAAGTCTTGTCAGTAGTCCGCTTTTCTGTCTGTGCAGTGCGTCTATGGTCGCGTTACTGTAGACGTTTTGGTCGCGTTCCTTGTACTTCGGTATTGTCCGTTCCATTGTCTGTTTTATTATGTTGTCCATCTGTTCAAGGTGTTGGTCGATTTCTGTATTTGTCAAATTTCTGTTGTTTGGTGGGGCTATGTCACTCGAACGAAGTTATCTCGCTAGGATTTGGGTGAAACGAGGCCATCGCATCTTACTGTAATTGTAAGAATGCGTTGGAACGTATTCATCCAACTCCACGCGCTCGTTCGGAATCTGAATTACAGCAGCGAGTCCGCAGTGGTCACTGTCGTACTCGACTGTCTGTAAGCAGTTTCGAGGGTGATTACCCACTTTGTCCGTTATTGTCAGTCTGGTGTCGTACAGCAAAAGATCCAGGAAGGAACCGCTCCTTGGGAACGATGGCCTTTCTGTAGCCAGCAAGTCGACACCATATTCAACACTACAAAGATTCATCAAATTAAAAAGATGATTACCTCTTGGATTGTTAGTTTGATTTCCCCAATCTTCATGTTTTGCGTTCAAATCTCCGGCCATTACGAAGTAGTTTTCTTCCAAGCTCAGTTTTAGTACCCTGAAGATAATCTCGAGCTCTGATATAAAGATAGTAGCCTGCGGAGCTTCAGCCGCATAAGCCGCAATCATATACACCCGCTTCCCTTGAGTGAGAGAGATGCATATGACGCAGACTTCTAGCGTCCTCAGCTTTCGCAAATCATTATTGTATATGACTTTATAATTAATGCCCTTACGTATGAAGATTGCAACACCGCCTCCTTGAGTGGAGCCGGGTCGATCCCTTCTTACGATATTGTAATTGTTATCAGTCAGTTTATGTTTCTGGTTTAGCTTGGTTTCGCTAGCCATGAACACATCAGGACTGTGGTCTTTCAACAGCTGGAACAAATTGGCTCTACGTTCGATCCTAATCAATGAATTCACATTCAAACCTAGGATCTTAAGGCGCGTCTTCGGCAGCGCGCCCTTAACCCTGAAGTTGCGCTTGGCCAGTCATCAAAGAGTGGAGATGATCCACTCTTGAGGCTTGCTCCCAGATCTGACTTTGTAGTCCTGCTAGTTGGCCTTGAATGGCAACCAACAAAGCCACAATGTCTGGCTGACCTGCCAGCGCTTTAGGCTCTTGGGCCTGTGGGGCGACCGGTGGTGGAGCCTGTCTCGCTTTACCCATTCCTTTCGCTGATTTGGCGTAAGAAAGATCGGGCCTCACGAATGTGTGTGTACAACAAAACCGTTGTCACACAAAGATAGGAAATTAGAAAAAACAAGATAGCATACTTTGAGGAGCTTGTAAAAATGCATGTCTATTCATTGCAAAATCGATAAACAATAAAAAGTCTGCAATGGGAAACCAAAACATCAGTGGAGTTGTTAGCGCAGTGCGTAGTGCATTGGCTTCCCAACCGGCTGGTCCTAGGTTCAAATCCCATGTGAACTCGAAAAGTTTTTCGATTAAAATGAAAGAACAACTAGACAGCACCACTAATAAAGGAGTCTGATGATCGGCTTGGCACCCGTGAAATAGCTATAACTCCAGCCAAATAAAGGAATTGACGGAAAAAGCCATTGGTGGAAGCACCTCTAAGTTACTATCGTTGTTCAAAAACACATAAATGGAATTGACGGACGCAGCCTAACTGCAGTGTTAAATAACACAAAAACAAATTTTAACCGCATTTATTGTTTTTGTGTTTTCTTTGTTTTAAGTTCATTTTTAACAAAAAATTAATATGCAATTTTATTGCTTCTATTTTCTATTCTTTGTGGCAAACTATTAACTAAATTTTTCAATATTGTGTCGTCTAAAGCGTTCCATTCTGTCACAACTGCCTCTCGCAGCTCAGCAACACTAGCAAATTGCTTATTATGGGCATTTTGCGAGTTAAAATTCCCCAAAGATTTTCGATGCGGTTGCAATCTAGAGAATCTGACGGCCACTCCATCAAATTAATGTTTTTCTATTCGAACCAATCCAAACTTTGACGACTTACATGAATTGGGGCATTATCTTGCTGGAAGACATGCTCAAGTCGGCGAAATCGTCTTAAATAAGGTACCAAATTCTCCTCAAGGATCGAAGTGTAGTCAGAACTGTTCATTCTGGTAGAGGTGAAGGCAAGTGCAACCTTGCCACGCTCGCAGAAGGCCACCAAACCATACAGCTGCCACCACCGAAGTTCCTCTTGGAAAAAAACTTTTTCTCTTTCCTCAAATCGTGCCAATATCCGCTAAAACCATTTGGTCCATCGATTAATCTTTTTTTCATCACTAAAACTAACCTAATAAATAACATTCATTCCAGTATGCCATTTGGAATAACGAGGTTTTAGTGTAGATTAATAGAAAGTCATTTACGGTTTTCCCATCCCGATTTATGTTTTGGCGAGCAAATTCCAATCTTTTTTGTTTGTGGGCTGCTGTTAAATTTGGAGCTGGCACCATTTTTCCCCGAACAATCACTCCACTTTTTAAAGCACGAGAAACGGTTGAAACCGAAACTCCTAAGCCCAATTCGTTACGAAATTCCGACAAAGAATGCACCGAATTGGATGCAGCATTGATTAAACGCCTCTTGTCGCGACGTGTCAGCTTCTGCGGACGCCCGGGTCTTATTTTTGTCCCATAAGATTCTGGATGTTTTAAAAAATTTCGAACGACACGATCCGATCGTGAAATTCGTCGTCCAATAGCCCTCAGACTTAGGCCGCTTGACCGAAAAGCCAAGATTTTGCCTTTTTCAATTTCGCTTAAATGCGTACCGCGTGGCATTGTTGTTTTTTATTTGAAAGCACTTGACTGAATGCAGCTTCAAAGAGATTTGCATTGTGCGGTTATATTTTTGCAATACATCAAAATCTGTTTTTAATTTTTAAAGGAACGGAAGGAGAGGAAATAACGGTACTTTATTTTCTTCTCAATTTGCTTGATCAGTGATGCAACTCAATAAAAAAATAGTAAGGAGTCACTCCTATTGTAGGTTTTCTTTTAAATGCATTTCTTCGGGTGCGGTTATACTTATACAAGGCACTGTATGTAGTAGCTGAGCCCGCGAACCTCATTTCGCCTTTTTTCAGATTAACTCCAAGATCAAATTTTGTCAAAATGCAATTTGATTTATTTGAATCCAATTGATGATTATGATGATGACAAACTGTGGCGTATGAGTACTTTCTATTGATTTGTTTGTTTTTTTGGAATTGTGAGTTTCTTAATTTCGTATTCTATATTGAGTGGAGTCAATATGACAATATGGGCCGTATTCATAGTTGTCTAGCTCCTTCTAAGCTATTACTTTAAAAGTCCAGAGTTTAACCTATTCATAAAAAAATGTAGACCTATGTTTAGGACTAAACCTGTGGTCTAACTTTAAACACAAGAAATGCTGTGTTTAAGCAGTTACTAAAAAGATTATTTTTTGCTGTGAAAAGTCAAATATAAATTCTCATAAAATAAAATAACAATGGATACGGCAATATGAAAATGGCAATACAAGAAGATTTGGATATTATTGAGGATGTTGAAACATTTGCTGAAAATGTGCCACAACAACGTAAAACAAAAATTTACAGAACCAGGTTGAATCCATTCGAGTTAAGCGATAAAGACTTTAAGCAAAGACATCGTTTGGACCATAGAGAATATATAATACCTAGAGTCACGACTTCGGGTGTTCGCTCTCTTTTTGCCTACAAGCTGCAATTTGGTCGTTTTGTACTAACCCAGTGAGAATGTGTTAGTTTTCCAATGCTTTTTAAATGAGAAACTGCACCCATACATTCGCACTGAGTTAGATACAATGCTCAGGTTGGAGTCGAGGTGGGTTTCATGGGCTAAGATTTCGAAAATAAGATTCCGTTGAGCTCAGCATTTTCAAAAAAAAACTTAAACATACAAAAAATGCATGTAATATGAAAAATAAATACGTTATATTGTTTCTTTGCACTTTTAACATATAATTGCACTATAATTTACCAATATTTGTATCAAAAATCTTAATAAATCTCAAAAAAAAAAATTGTGCGTTTAGTCTCGTATTTGCTGTGGTGGAAGTCTGCCACTTTGGGTTTGTGCATCAGGAAAAAAATTTTGTCACTGCTGAGTGCTCACTCATTTGTCACCTCTTACACAGGTTCACGGACACGAAAAAAAGAGATGATTGTGAGAGTTCACCTCTTACACAATTTCACAGACACGAAAAAAAGAGAGGAATTTAAGAGTTCACCTCAGAAAAATTTTGAGGGTGTTTTCGGCAAGGGAGGAAAAGGTCGCGACTCTAGGTATTATATATTCTCTATGGTTTGGACAAGGAAACAGTATTATTCATTATACTCTGTTCAACTTTAATTGTCAGTACAGGAGAGATAGGGATGTTTGCATCTCTTTTTCACTATTGCAGATTTAATTAATGCTATATTCTTTCAAAAGCTCCATCAGTGTTGCCATACTATACACATTAAATTATTGAAAATAGTATTGAAAAAATTACAAAATTACGGCTCAGAAAAATTACAATAACAATTTGTGTTTTCAGTGGCATTTCGAGGTGTTTTCTGCTTTTCTTATATAGACAGGCACCTTTGTAGATGAAAAAGCTCTGCCATAAGAGCAACGCTGACAATTATTTGTGAACGAAGTATATAAATTTACTAAATATTGATGAACTTCAAAGTATGCGAGGATTGCCTGTTTTTGGAAGCTTACAAGTTTTAACAGCTTTGAGATTCTTTGGCAGAAATGTTCACCAAAGTGATATAGGTAAGACAGATAGATTTCTTTATAGAGATGCATATGAACAACTTATTTTTTTAGCTGATCTTCATGGTATTTTGCCACCAACAGTCAGCAGAATAATAGTAAAAATTGCAAAATAACTAGCCCTTCAGCTGCCAAATGTCGAATTATTTTTTCATGATTATACAGATCGTCCATGTAATAAGCATCGACTGCGTCGTACGACGCATGCTAAAACTAAATATTTATGATTACTTTTATGTTCCAAAAATTGTAAAAAGTAGTGTTAAAATAAAAGATATACTTTAAGCAATTCTGATTACACTCCTATGCACTTAAAAATTTACTTGAAATAAATAAATATAATGTTCTTTCATTAAAAATTTGATCATTTATAGTAGGAGAGCCGGCTGCACTTAACTCACAAGAAAAAACTCAATATATAAAAATAATTACAATTTATTAAAAAAAACTAAAATTTGAAAATGTACCTCGTAAATACATTTAATTCCAAAACTTTAAATGCCAAACAAATTCAAACCTTATTTTTGATTTATTGATTTTTTTTTTTAAATCGTTGGAGCCGTTTTTTTTTTTAATTAATTTTTATATATAAAATTTTTCAAAAATTTCTTAAAATTAATTTGGGTATGCAGCTTTCAAGACCATGAAATATACATATTACACTTGAATTTGGATTTTTAAAATTGATCCGTTTTTCAGATACAGAATTTTGAAACAAAAAAATTAAAAATATTTTTTAGAAATACAAAAGAAAATGTGAAATTTGTTTGAATACAAATCATTATTTGAACAATATATGTATTCGTACTTTCAAAAAAAAACTTACGCTGATCGGACTTTTATTTTTCAAGAAAATCTAATAACAAAAAAAACGGATCTATGGGAGGTACAGTTTTGGAGCAATACAAACATTTTTTTTTTACATAAAATACATGAATGTTTATAAAAATAAAACTCGAGGAAGTTTAAAAAAAATCGTAGGAGCCGTTTTGGAGAAAATTGAAAGTTCTGTTTGTCTTGAAACAAAAATAAAAAAATGTGCACGACTGGGTCGTACGAACTTGCTCCTGCATGCTAAAACTAAATATTTATGATTACTTAAATTACAAAAAGTAGTGTTAAAATAAGAGTTATACTTTAAGCAATTCTGATTACACTCTTACTTACAGCTTACACTTAACTCAAAAAAAAAACATATATATATAATATATATAAAATAATTAGAATTTATTAAAAAAATAAAATTTGGAAATGTACCTCGTAAATACATTTCATTCCAAAAATTTAAATGCCGAACAAATTCAAACCTTATTCTTGATTTATTGAATTTTTTTTTTGAAAATCGTCGGAGCCGTTTTTTTTTAAATTAATTTTTATATATATAAATTTTTCAAAAATATCTTAAAATTAATTTGGGTATGCAGTTTTCAAGACCATGTAAATATACATATTATACTCTAATTTGGATTTTTAAAATTGATCCGTTTTTGAGATACAGAATTTTGAAAAAAAAAGTTAAAAATATTTGTTAAAAATACAAAAAAAAATTTGAAATTTGTTTGAATACAAAATATTATTTGAACAATATATTCGTACTTTCAAAAAAAAAACTTACGCTGATCGGACTTTTATTTTTCGAGAAAATCTAATAACAAAAAAAACGGTTCTATGGGAGGTACCGTTGTGGAGCAATACAAACATTTTTTTTTTTACATAAAATACATGAATGTTTAAAAAATAAAACTCGAGGAAGTTTAAAAAAAAAAAATCTTAGGAGCCGTTTTGGAGAAAATTGAAAGTTTTGGTTTTGGCCAAAAAATGTTGATCTTAAAACAAAAAAAAAAGCTGGGATATGAGTTTTTGCTCAAACCTCTAATTTTAAAACTTGAAGTCGATCGGACCAGTAGTTAAGGCTGTAGATGCCTGTAAACTTCCCGACAGACAGACAGACGGAATCCCCGGACCCACTTTTTTCGACTTCTCTATCATCGTAATGTCATATCTCATCATCATCTCAATTTTTTTTTACGAATTCAATACTTGCCATATATTCTATATGTCGCAAGTAAAAAATATATACATATATGTACAGTCTACATAATCAAGCAAATATAATAATTTATTATTTTTAACCAATACCTAATTTTATGCCTTTCGGTGTAAATGTTGCTTCAATTTGCATTGGTTTGTTGTTTGTTCCAATTCCAATGAAAGCTTTCGAATAAGAGATTGTGTTCTTCACGAGTTAGCACTCAAATAAAATTCGACTCAATTCTACTTCTACATTCTCTTAAAAGCATACTCGCAACAAAAAATGAAAGAAAAGGTAGTGATGGTCGAACGCATACGAAAAAAGCTTGTCCCCCTGAATTCGTTAGGAAGTTTGGTAACACAAAGCATAAACACGGGCCAAGTTTCTCAAGTTTGTTGGCCAACAGCACAGCACCCGTGGAATTTAGAATTGATTCAGTCGAAAAACGTTAATCGCACTGTCTTGAAGCTAAACGCAACGGGCTCTATCTATAGTAAGCTCAGAGATATTCTTCCTATAGTCTCTCTGAATGCAAATTAATTTCGACTTCGGTTAAAAAAGAAAGTGTGGTAATAAAGTGAATTCCAACAGGCAAATAAAAAAAAGTTATTCATTTCAATTTTGGTTGAAGAGTGAATATTAAACAAAATAGTTTGTGTCAATTGCGAGTTTGTTCAACGAAATTGTTTTAGTAGCTCAAGGTATCCATTATGAGATCGTCACCACTTTTGGGTAAAACTAAATCTATCATAACTGCCTTATCTGAAATTTCACTTAAGCCACAATGCGAACAATACACAACATGCCCACATGCTGCAACTGCAACAAGTGCTTCTAGCGCCACAGATGTTTCCTCTAGTAAAGAGTGGGAAAATGCATTGCCATACCATGAAGTACCTGGGCCAAAGCCGATACCAATTCTGGGTAATACCTGGCGGTAAGTTTGTTTTCTTTTTTATGTGTACGTGTGGTATTTTTACCAGATAAAGATTAAGTATTCTTGCGATGTTTGAGCTTCCTAACTCGTTTTGTTTTCATTTTTTTTTTCATTCGATTTTGACAGTATGTCATTAAGGTAAGTTACCAGTTTGGTTTTGCTTCCCGTCTATCGAGGCCAAAACTTGTTTTTCTTTGCTTCTTCTTTTTCGTCAATTCGTAATGTGCAATTAAATTTTTGGTTATAGAACTTTGAATCAAAATAAAAGTGAAATGTTATGGAAATGTGAAACGAGTTTGTAGCGCATTTAAAATAAACATAAAAATCTACCTTCCTTGTTCCATCTTTTGTACCAATACTGTTATCACCACTATCTTAAACAGCTCTTAAAAACCTACATGGCTTAAAACATTAATGTGATTTTAAGCACAGTTCTCAATCATTTCCAGAAGAGTATTAAATTTGCTTTCAATATTAAAACCTATACACTGGACTGAGCAGAGATTTTTTTTCAACAAGCCTTGCAGCTGATAGATTTTTCATGTACATTGTTCCCATAACCATCAGTGGATGGTACTAAAGCTAAGTACACACGATTGGAAGATCTTCCAATATTGGCAGATTTTTCGAAACAAATTTTCACCAATTTTCTTTCAATCATATAAGCACCCAATTTTTTGTCTCAAAACTGACAGAAAAAAAATTTAAAGCCAATCTTCTTCGAATTTTCTATCAAAAAATTGGCTGACTTTTTCCAATCGTGTGAATGTTTGTAAAAAAAGAAGTTTTCAAATTTTCAAAAAATTAGACGTTTTTCGCTAATTGGTCATTGGATTAATAAAATTCTATCCAACAACTTCGTTCAATTTTTAAATGGGAAAATTTGTATTTGGGAAAAATTAAAAAAAAGTGTTTGTGTTTTAAACAACGTAAATGCCTAAGATAGAATAAAGGATTAAAAAGGATGTCCTACAAGAAAAAGTTGAAAAGGATTGGACTCAAGAACAAATTATGCAGCTCATTCAGGAGGTCGAAACTAAGCGATGTTTGTGGGATGCAGGTTGTGCGAGTATAAGCTCCCCAAAGACGCAGTTTGGCAAAACGTTTGGAACACCATTGGGAAGACTATAAATGAATGTAAATGTAAAGCCAAATGGTCGAACCTCCGCACAACTTTCAACTGTAACCTGGAAAAGGTTCGTAAAAAAAAAATCCGGCCAGGGAACAAGCGACAATGTCTTGATCTCCTGGAAGTTTTTCAAGCAAGACGTTCACCAGCGGAAATACTTTCCCGCATGTTTGTATTTTTCTTTTCGATTAATGGAGTCACTTGCGAAAGAAGGAAATCAAAATTGTAAGTTCGGTTACCGTTCGCAATTCGCGAGCAGAAAAAGCCCTCCTCCTTACGGCGTACCAATCGTTCAACTGCGTGTCTCTTGGGCACTCACTCCCTCGCGTTTCCACAAATGCTGCAAGATAGTCCATTCTCTTTCATATTTTCCGTTTCTTTTTTAAATTTTGTTCAATATTTTATTTGATTTCTTGCACATCTTCAGAAATATTTGACTTCCGAAATTAAATTTCATATTTCAATCAATTTATTGGAAGAAAATTCTCTTCCAATGGGTCTACCAATTGTTCGTTCACTTAAGACTTTCAATTGTGTAAACAGACAATTTTTAATTTGATGACAAAAAATTGTCGGCAATTGACAGCCAATTTTCTTCCAATAAATTGACTAATTTTTGGATGAAATTATCCAATCGTTTAAACAGACATTTTTCATTTGATAGAAAATTGGCAATTAAAAGCGCATTGGTTGCTGTTGGAAGACTTTTGACATTTCGGCCACCATTGGAAGATCTTCCAATCGTATATACTTAGCTTAAGGATCATAATCATAAAAGTCTAGTAAAGACGATTATTTGTTGTTCGTCTTAAAAGCTGGTCAAAGGTCGTTGTGGGAAAAAAAAAGTTTTGGGCATTAAATTTAACGTCGATGTACGATCATATGTCCCAAAAATTCCGTGAACCCGACCTAGAAGAAGTGAAAACGGCAATATCACGGCTGAAATCCAACAAAGCCCCTGGACCAGATTGTCTAGCTGCCGAGCTGTTCAAAGCAGCAGGCGACGAGCTAGATAGGAGCATGCACCATATCTGACCATATCTGTAAGCCCGATGAACGGAACTTCAGCATTGTTTGTCCGATCCTGAAAAAGGGATATCCTCTAAACTGCGCCAACTACAGAGAAATCAGCCTACTTAACATCACCTACGAGGTCCTCTCTGCCATAATATGTGAACGTCTGAAGCCTTTCGTTCTTATCAATGTGGCTTCAGACCAGGAAGTCAACTATCAACCAAATTTTCACTTTGCCGCAGATCCTGGAAAAAAACATATAAACTCCAAGTCGATACTCGATACCCATCAGTCCATCACCTTTTTATCGATTTTAAGGCCGCGTATGACAGCATCTACAGAGACGAACTGTATAAAGCTATGTCTAGTTTTTGCATCCCTGCCAAGCTCATTCGCTTGTGCAAAATGACGATGGAGAACTCACGCTGCTCCATCAAGGTTGGCAACGAGCTTACGAAATCTTTCGAGGTCAAAAAAGGTTTCAGACAAGACGATACACTGTCGTGCGATTTCTTTAACATCGTTTTTGAGAAGATAGTGCAGAATTCCACCGTTAACATCAGAGGCACTATATTCCAAAAATCTGTTCAAAATCTGTAAATGAGGGAAAAACGAAGAATATGCTGTCTTCGAGGAAGGACACCCAACACCGACGTCTAGGACAGAACGTGACAGTAGACGCATACAATTTCGAGGTAGTAGAGGAGTTTGTCTGCCAAGGCTCCGCTATGAACACGGCCAATAACACCAGCGCCGAGATCAGACGAAGAATAACTCTTGCTAATCGCTGTTTCTTTGAGCTAAAAAAGCAATTGAGTGGAAAAGCCCTCTCTCGAGCAACTAAGGTATAATTATCTTCCCATTCCTGCTATATGGTGCGGAAGCAGGGGCATTGACAAAATCGGATGAATGTGCCTTAGGATGTTTCGAGAGGAAAGTTCTTCGGGTCATCTTTGTTTCCGTGTGCATTGAAGGAGAATGGCGAAGAAGATACAACAGCGAACTTTACGGTTGGGTCAAGGTCCAGAGACTCAGATGGCTCGGTCATTTAGAGTGGATGGACACCAATGCTCCGGCCCGGAAAGCATTCGACACTATTCCCGAGGGACGTAGAAGGATAGTAGGACCGCGACTCAGTGAAGCACTCAAATGGAAGAGGAGCTCAATCAACTTGGAGTACAAAACTGGAGACAACTAGCTAGGGACCGAGCTGGCTGGCGGAGACTGTTGATTGAGGCCCAAGTCCACAACGGATTGTAGCGCCACCTTAAGTAAGTAAGTAAGCTTAAAGCTAACTTTTTTTTAATGGAATTCTTGTCTATTCCAACGTCAATCTATTAGCGATATATTTTTGGAGCATATCCAAAGTAAACAAAAACTATTGACATAAAGTTAGACTTCATTGATGTAAACAAGGCTTCATCGTCAGTTAATTTACTTTTCTTGATCAAATAGTTAATTAAGGTGCGAACATGTAAAAAAAGAGGCGCAATATTAACCATGCAAATATTTATCCATACCTAACCTACCTCTACCTGTCATGAGACTGGCAAAAAGAAATACATGTACATTTTTGTAGTTGGTTTTATGGTTTTTTGAATTAAATTCGTTTTAATTTTGCTATCGCTGTGTTTAGCTGCAACTGTCGTTGGGAAAAAATGAACAATTAACTTATGGTACATGCGGATAAGAAAAATTTAGTAGTATTTTGATATTCAAGGAAAAATGGCATTTTTATTTCATTATAAAGAGGAAGGTATGCCGTTAATAATGTAACAAAACATCAGCCAAATGGCCGCCACGACCACGCTTACAGGACCATATCCTTTTCATGAAATTTTCCATAACCAAATCGCAAAGTGGCTGCCCTATGTCCTCGATAGCCTCACGAATTCCATCTTTGAGGTCTTGAATCGACGCTGGGCTGTTGGCGTAGACCTTATCTTTCACGTGGCCCCAAAGGAAGAAGTCGCAAGGTGTTAAATCACAAGATCTCGGTGGCCAATTGTGATCACCTCTTCGAGAGATAACACGGTCCGGAAACTTTTCCTGTAACAGATCGATGGTTTCATTGCTTGTGTGGCACGTAGCGCCGTCTTGTTGAAATTTCAATGCGTTGTTGAAGCGTGTATCGTTCCATTTTTATTAATGGCGTAGTTTCTACTTGTCAAATGTCAAAAAATTACAGCTTCAAAAGTGACAGCTACCGAAATAGCGGGCTATTCAAAATAACACCTCTAACTGGAAACCCTTTACAATAATTAAAATCACATTTTAAAGATCAACGTTTTTCAAATTCTCTTTCGCAACCTGATACGCGATTCACACATGGATTAACAACTAGTGTTGTGTTCGTATATCAGAGCCAAAAAGCATAAAGAAAGTTGAATTCTTTTCTCTGATCTTTTGTTGTTGTTTTTTTTTAATTCCGTTGAGTTCATTTAAAGAACGACGAAGCGTGAATTAAATGATGATAAATAAAAAACTTTAAAATTATGTCAAATTAACTTCTTGCTTATTTTGCCGAGGTTTGATAATGTTTTCATAATTTGACTTGATTGCTTGAATAGTGTATGCATACAAAAACGAAAGTAAACATTTTGTTTGCCGGAATATAGGCAAGACTTCTCATTATCACCGCACATTCAAAGAGATAGGTACCTATTTTTTGCTATTTTACAATGCAAGTCTAATTACATCTTTTTTACCATTTCACGAGCTTGGCCTTAAGAAATTAACCGTGCAAATTGCCGCATCGTAATTGATCGTTGTCCCTGACATTGAAAAGTGTATGCATCTCTTCACATAAACACCATGGGAGTAAATTGGACACTAGACTTTATTGTTAGTATTTTTCTGTTGCTGTTGACAGTCTTGTTAGCGTTCAAATGTTTGACTTCAGTGAGTAATGGGTTTCTTAATGTGAATTTATTGAACTCGCTTCAAATAATTTTTTAGAAGCAAAAGAAGGTGATATCATCATGTAGGTGATTTCCATTTGCGTAAGACAGAAATGCTCATGCAGAAATAATGCTGTTTGTTTATATTTACGAACACAATTCTGGCAGTACTGCGGAAGTTTTACATTTACGAACTCAGCCTTTGCCTCATAATATGTTTCTTTATGGTTATTTTCAAATTTTCTATTCTAATTTAAGTCAAGTTCTTAACAGATTTCACATTCTTGTCATACGTGTCGTACGCTTGTTCTTCAATCGTTGTGAAGGCCTCAAGCACAGCTCTCTTGGATCGACCATTGATGTCAATGTCGTCCGCATAGCCTAGGAGCTTGGTGGATTTGTTGAAGACAGTGTTTTATGCGCTCACACCTGCCTTGCGCACCATCTGCTCGAGGACTGTGTTGAAGAAGTCACATGACAGCGCATCTCCTTGTCTTAACCATGCGCATGTTTGGAACAGCTCGGATGAGCTATTACCCATTTGATACCGCACAGCTGGATCAGTTTGTTCGGGATCCCGAATTCAGACATCGCCATCATAAGCTCTTGGCGGTGGATTCTATCACAAGCAGCTTTGAAGTCGATGTAAAGATGGTGGGTTTCGACTTGAAATTCGTTGGTCTTTTCCAGGATCTGCCTCAGTGTGAATATTTGGTCTATCGTTGTTCTGCCTGGCCTGAAGCCATACTGGTACGTGCCGATTATTGTGTTGCAGAACGGTTTAAGACGTTCACACAGTGCATGCGGTTCATCAAAACACCTCCTCCATATTAAAAGAGTTCCGCAGGTATGCCATCCGACCCGGCGGACTTGTTATTTTTTATCTTCTGGATGGCTTTTTCTACCTCTTCTGCGCTGGAACTGGGACTGGCTCTTCATTGAGTGGGTCTTGCTTCTCTTTCGTCATTAGCTCGCTCGACATTTTGCGTATTGAGCAGCTGTTGGAAGTGCTGCTTGAAAACATTTAAAATTCCGTGTGCTTCGGTGACTAGGTTTCCTTCACTGTTTCGAAGAGCCTGTGTCCCGGTTCTGAAACCAGAAGTTAATTGCTTCGACCTTTTAAAGAAACGCCGGGTGTTGTTCTTGGCCAGAAACTCTTCTAGATCTTTGAGCTGAGAAACTGCGGATGCTCTTTTTCTTCCTTCTGAGGGTCTTTTTCTCATTTCTCCTTTTTGTTCGGTACTCTTCTCTTGCTACTGTTTTTTTCCGTTGGAGCATCTGCAAACGCATTTTCCGTCTATTTTTTTCAATAACGCACACTCATCGTCACACCACGGGTTCTTTTTCGGGGTTGGTTGGTAACCTATGGTGGTCTCCGCTACATTTTTTATTATTTCGCGATATTGGTTCCATAAGGTGTTGACATCTGTGGTATTTGGGAGGACGGCGGAGAGTCACTCTCACTCAGGCGCTCGCTGTAGTCTCTGGCATTATCCGGAGTGCCAAGGCAACATTGGATGCGTGTCTTGCGCCGATTAGCACATGGTCGATTTGGTGGTTCGACCATCCGGAGATCGACAGGTTGCTGTATAGTTCTTTCGTATTGGAAACCCAGTGCTTCTTGTCACCGTGTTACGATCGATATCGCAGCAAAGTCGATAACCCGGAAGCCGTTATCTTTTGTAACTGGAGGCTGTGCTTTCCAACTAATCCGCCACAGATGTCTTCCTTCCCGATTTTTGCATTGAAATCTCCGAGTACGATTTTGACGTCGTACTCTGGACTGGCTCCGTAGGCTCTATCCAGAAGGTCGTAAAAATCCTCCTTGCTAGACTCCTCAACATCATCGGTTAGGGGCATATGCACATATTATACTGATGTTTTGCAGTGTGGCCTTGATGCGGATTACAGCCAGGCGATCACTAATTGGCTTGAAAAATGTCTTTCCATCTTAGCCGATTTCCCACGACGAATCCGCATCCAAATATGAGGATTCTTTGTTGACAGCTGTAAATATCACAATTTTTCCTATTTATTGTCCCTGATCCTATCCATCGTATTTCCTGGATCGCAGAAATGTCTGACTTATACTGCGTGAGGACAGATTCAAGTTTTTGAGTTGCACCTGGAGTGTAGAGTGTTCTTACATTCCAGGTACAGACTGTCAATGCATAGTCCGTTGTCGTTCCGGGTCTGGGTACCATAAGAGGGGGTCATTATCCGAAGCTACTATCTCTCTCATAACTTCTAAGTTGTTTTTACTGTGGAGGGGCCGTTGTGCTTCTGTTAAGTGCTTCTGTTTCTCCGTTTTGCACTCGCGTGTGTAGGAAAAGGTACAGCATATGCTCCCAGATCCTATAATACCCAACCACCTTCTTCATTCATAAGTATTTTTTTTTTAACTTCTATTGCTTATTCTGATGAGTTCAGTTGTCATATTAAAAATTGTTTTATAAAACAACTTACAACGCATTCACTTAGAATACTTAGATATCAAGTGTGAAGTTAATAAATTTAAAAAGAGGATATAATAATTAGCGCATCATCAATTGCTTCATGTAAGACGTTGGAAATAACTTTAGTAAATAAGATATGTAACCTCGAACCCAACTCATTTGGAAGTTGATACTTTATAAACGAAAAAAAGAGTGTTTTCAAAAATAAAATAAAAATATCGGGCGAATCGATCAAATAAATCGACATTTTCGACAAGAAAAAATTACTTCAACTTCCGTCTGAAAACATATTTTGCTTTTTGGGTCTAGAAAAATATTTTTGTCATAAATGCATGTTAGAGAATACCGAAAAGGTTATACCAAATTTTACGGAAGAACGGCGAAATAGTAGAAATAAAAACATCTAATACCTAAAATCAAGGAAAAGTTTATGACTCACTGTTTAAAATTGACAATAATTAATAGAGTGGTACGACTCCGAAGAACCAAGGTCTAAATGGCTTACACTCTTCAACAATTCCTTGAGTACCTACGTGTAGATTGAGGAGACGTAGAATCGAAACGACAATTTTTCGTAACACATGATACTGTTAGAACCTTTGTCAATACTTCGCTAGAGGCAGTACCACTGAAATACTTCTAGTTACTGGTCATCACACATTACGCGCGGGTATTTCTACAAATTGACAATGCTATTCTTTTGTCTCCTCCTCCACGGGGTAAGCCTTGACGTGGCGGAGCGGCTTACGGTAACTACTACTACTATGAAGCTTAGAGCTATGCGAACGTGAAACTTGTTTTCGCAGAAGGGCCTCCCATGGTCGACAGGTCGAAGCGGAGTAGGCTGTTACTACTAATTACCCCACAACGAAGGAGTGTTCCCACCAAGGTACTCCCACCGAGGGACGGCAGCGAATGAATTTCTTCTTTGGAATCAACGGTGGCGTCTCCAGTTCCAGTTAGGCCGAACTACTTGGTGAACACCTTTACGGGCTACTTCGACTTATTTGAAGCCCAGGCCGTAAAAGGAGCGGTTTTTCCGGCTCTTGCACTTGGAGTCACATCAAATGCCTGGTACTCCAGGTTGGGGGTTGTGCGTCGGGGTGACTTCCCGACCACGTAGAAAAAAATCTAGTTGCGAAGCAACAACAGGCCTCGGAAACGGACGGATACACTGATGACGACACAAGCAAATGTACAAAGGACAACGATTTTCGGATATGCACGTGGAATGTTAGGTCCCTTAACAGACCGCGTGCTGCCGAACAGTTAACGGAGACCCTCAACTGCTACAAAGCAGATATTACCACTATCCAGAAATGCGATGGGATGGCGGCAAAGCACAGGCCTGCACGACACCACATGGATGAACGAGATACAACAGCGACGATTTGCTGCGGGGCGAATGTTGTGGAAGCAAGCACCTGGTTCCTCAGCTTCAACATCCATGAAGGTACATGGAGATCTCCTGATCAATCAACCGTCAACCAGATTGATCACATTGCGATCGACGGAAGGCACTTGTCCAGCATTTTAGATGTTCGAACTTTCCGAGGAGCTAACATCGACTCGGACCACTACCTCGTCGTAGCCAAGGTAGTGCTACGAATATCCCGACAACGGCCAAAACAAGGAAATGCTGCAAGAAAATTCGACGTCGGACGGCTACAATCGCAAGAGATCGCCAGATCCTTCTCTGATCGAGTGTCAAGTAACCTCTTAAGGAGTCCTATGCCGCCAACATCAAGTATCGAAGACCAGTGGCAACATTGCCAGAAAGCAGTTAGAGATGCCGCCTCTAATGTGCTGGGTTTCACACAGCCACCAAAACGAAACCCCTGGTTTGACGAAGAATGCAGGCAGGCCCATGCAGCCAAGCAGGAGGCATACAAAGCGGCGCTGCATAGAAGGACAAGAGCTGCTCGTGAGCTCTACGAGCAAAAGAGGAGAGAGGAACGCCGGCTTCTCAGGAGAAAAAAGAGAGAGCATGAGAAGCGTCAGATCGAGGATGTTGAGAGAGCCAACAGCAGGAATGAAGTTCGGAGGTTTTACCGAAAGGTTAAACAGCTGGCTCAAGGTCATCGAGCAAGAACCGATGCCTGCAGAGATAAACAAGGGAACATCATAGTAGAATCGCAGTCAATGCTGGGGATTTGGAAAGACCACTTCTGTAGATTGTATAACGGCGACGACGAACAAAACACCGCCGTCAGACAGGAGCCTTTCATCGGACACGATGATAACCAACAATTCCGTGAACCCGACCTAGAAGAAGTGAAAACCGCAATATCACGGCTGAAATCCAACAAAGCCGCTGGAGCAGATGGACTAGCTGCTGAGTTGTTCAAAGCAGCAGGCGACGAGCTAGATAGGAGCATGCACCAAATCATCTGTAAGATATGGTCAGAGGAATGCATGCCCGATGAATGGAACCTCAGCATTGTTTGCCCGATCCTGAAAAAGGGAGATCCTCTAAACTGCGCCAACTACAGAGGAATAAGTCTACTAAACATCGCCTACAAGATCCTCTCTGCCGTAATATGTGAACGTCTGAAGCCTTTCGTCAACAATCTGATTGGTCCTTATCAATGTGGCTTCAGGCCAGGAAAGTCAACCATCGACCAAATTTTCACGTTGCGGCAGATCCTGGAAAAGACCTATGAACTCCAAATCGATACCCACCACCTTTTCATCGATTTTAAGGCCGCGTATGACAGCATCTACAGAGACGAACTGTACAAAGCTATGTCTAGTTTTGGCATCCCTGCCAAGCTCGTTCGCTTGTGCAAAATGACGATGGAGAACTCACGCTGCTCCATCAAGGTTGGCAACGAGCTTACGGAATCTTTCGACGTCAAAAAAGGATTCAGACAAGGCGATGCACTGTCGTGCGATTTCTTTAACATCGTTCTTGAGAAGATAGTGCAGAACTCCAACGTCAACACCAGAGGCACTATCTTCCAAAAATCTGTTCAACTTCTCGCGTACGCCGATGATATTGATATAATGGGAAGAACACAGCGTGATGTCAATGGCGCCTTTGTGAGAATTGAGACAGAAGCGGCAAAAATGGGTTTAGCGGTAAATGAGGGAAAAACGAAGTATATGCTGTCTTCGAGGAAGGACACCCAACACCGACGGCTCGGGCAGAACGTCACAATAGACGCGTATAACTTCGAGGTAGTAGAGGAGTTTGTCTTGAAGGGTCAAGGTCCAGAGACTCAGATGGCTCGGTCATTTAGAACGGATGGACACCAATGCTACGGCCCGGAAAGCCTTCGACACTATTCCCGAGGGACGTAGTAGGAGAGGAAGACCGCGACTCAACTTGGAGTGCAAAACTGGAGACAACTAGCTAAGGACCGAACTAGCTGGCGTAGACTGTTGATTCAGCGCCACCTTAAGTAAGTAAATGGGCCTGCGATCGACTTAGAAAAGATGCCGATTTTGCCAAAAAAAAAAAAAATCGTCTTTTCAAATGAAGCTCATTTTGATCTTGGCGGGTATGTAAACAAACAAAATTGTCGAGACACTGTTTGCTGCGGATTTTGGTCAAGGGGCATGCATAATTAGGCGCAGTGTCATAAGTCCGTAGGTCATAAGTCCGTTAAGGACTTTTGACCCCCTTAGGTGGGTCAAAGCTTCATACATCGATTATGAACTTATAACCTACGTAAATGAGTCAAAATTCAGCCAAAATGAGAGCCATAAGTTCTTAGAAAACAAGTGTCAATAGATATGGCAAAAATTAATAAATTTGTTTTCTTTTATGAACTAGACTAAAAAATAATAATTTATGAAAATATTATGATACGAAATAGAATTTAGACAAAATACTTCGCTTTCTTTGTCACAATATGCTTGCAAGAGAGGCACAAAATTATTTTTTTTATTTAATTGCTGTTTGAACTGCTCGTTGAATATTAATTTTTTTCTTTTTGATGGGCAAACAAAAAATGTCCACACTTTTCTGTTATCGACCCCTTAGTTGGTAAAAGTAGGTAATCTATTCAACTTTGTTCTTCGCTCTTTGCACCAATGGGATGTCAAAGTTCGGTGGAGTAGGGCATCCTATAAGCACAAGGATGCGAAGCGTGCGGACAAAATTTGCCCAAAAGAGAATCAACTTTGGGTGTGAAAATAAAAAAATTGGCGCAAATTTGTTTATTTCACACCCTAATTGATTCGACTTTTGGGCAAATATTTTTTTAGTTCGCGCCTCGGAATAAGCAAACAAAAAAAATCGATTTCACTAACCGTAAGCTGGGGTCAGTATTCCATGACGAACTTTTTGACTCACTTACGTGGGTTATAAGATCGATAATCGATTTAGAAGTTTTGACCCACCTAAGTGGGTCAAAAGTCCTTACGACTTATGACCTTACGGACTTATGACACTAGCGCCGCATAATTAGGCCACTTTTCTTCGAAAAGTGAGTAGGGCGTAGCCTTAACAGTCAATGGCGGCTATTGGGCCAGGCTGAATGAATTTTTGTCCACAGAAATTAAAGAAATAAATAAAGTTTAACGTGGGCACCTAGCAATTAAGCCTTTTCACGGTGGACTATCCACTCTGTATGTCGGCGTGACAAATTCCAACCGAAGTCGGCTGAGTCACTATCTTATATTAAAGAGAACACTTAACCTCTTCCTGATGATCTTCAAGAATACAATTAGCATACCTCATCTTTCTTAAAGAAAGAAGCAAGAAAACCCTGTATCTAGATTCATACCAGTGCTAATTGAATAAGTGCCAGCTCTTATTCATCTGGTTTTATTCTAGACAAACTACTCATGTAATATCAACGGACAACCGCACTCAACTTTCACACAAATAGCAGCTGAGGCTAAGCTCAGACAATCACAAACCCCGCGTAGTCCATTCCAGAAGTGAGGTGGCTAAACCTCATTACCCGTGGTACCCAACGACCTGGATGAGGGTATCACACTTTTGTATACTCTTATGTTATACTTTCTGTGATATTCTGCAGAGTTAATTTATGAATAATTTATAATATTATGCTTTTTATTGACTTTTTGAAGGTTCGTCCAGCTGGCAGACGAAGGACACTCCTCACCCTCTGTCAGATATATCCACATTGATCGAAGGGACGAACCAGCCAATTAAGGGATATACCCAACAATTTGTCTAATTTTCATAACGAATTACCACAGTCGGTACTCGTAAATTATTTTCAGCTTTTACTATATCCGAGGATATAGTATCTTTTCTGGATCGCATATTTCGTCATTAGACTACAGCTGCCTAATCCGCAGGTTCATGCCAGTAAATTGACAAGAACCTCTCAGAGGCACCGCTAGAAGGTGAAGGTCAGCACGTTCACTTACTGGCGAATATGTACTTGGAAGATTTCCTTTCTTAATTTCCAGTCATGATACTCCACAAAATGTAAGAGGAGGATATTGGCAACATTTGGTTTCAACAGGACGGAAGCTACACTCGATTTTTTGCGCCCTGTTTTTGAAGATCGCACTATCACCCACAGAGCTGATGTCGTTTGGCCACCTCGGAGCTGCGATTTGACACCGTTGGACTAATATTTGTGGCGTGCCGTAAAAAATAAGTGTTACGCCGACAATGTTGCAGAGCTCTTCAGGTTCTTCGGATTCCCAAAGATGCGAACAGTAATAATTATACAAGAGAACTCGTTAATATTACATAAACATTTATTAGAAAAAATGTAAAAGAGAAAATTACAAAATTACAAAAGCGACTGATTAATGTGACGAGCAGAAAAACAAGTGAAGCTTAGAAAACAAAAATCAAAAGTATTTTCATGAAATTAAAAACACAGTAATATGTTTTCTTGAAGTAAAAATACAGTAGTAGTTCGTTTGTACATATCTCCAACAGACAATTGACGCTTTAAAGGACAATTTCGTGAAGTCATTGGTGGAAAACAGCTGCACACAATCGATAATGTGCTTAAAAGTTGGACCGATCATGTAGGCTGCTGCATGGCCAGCCGAGGCAACCATTTGAATGAAATTATTTTCCATTACTTAAGCTAAAGCTAAGTATACACGATTGGAAGATCTTCCAATATTGGCAGATTTTTCAAAACAAATTTTCACCAATTTTCTTTCAATCATATAAACACCCAATTTTTTGTCTCAAAACTGACAGAAAAAAAATTGAAAGCCAATCTTCTTCGAATTTTCTATCAAAAAATTGGCTGACTTTTTCCAATCGTGTGAACGTTTGTAAACAAACAAGTTTTCAAATTTTCAAAAAATTGGACGTTTGTCGACTAAGTGGTCATTGGATAAAATTCTATCCAACAACTTCGTTCAATTTTTAATTGGAAGACAATTTTTCATTTGTAGTTGGGAAAAATTAAAAAAGTGTTTGTGTTTTAAACAACGTAAATGGATAAGATAGAAAAAGAATTAAAAAGAAGTCCTACAAGAAAAAAGTTGAGAAGGATTGGACTCAAGAACAAATTATGCAGCTCAGTTTGTGGGATGCAGGTTGTGCGGAGTATAAGCTCCCCAAAGACACAGTTTGGCAAGACGTTGGGGACACCATTGGGATGACCATAAACGAATGTAAAGCCAAATGGTCGAACCTCCGCACAACTTTCAACTGTAACCTGGAAAAGGTTCGTAAAAAAAAATCCGGCCAGGGAACAAGCGACAATGTCTCGATCTCCTAGAAGTTTTTCAAGCTCATGCTGTTCTTGGAAAAAAACAAAAGAATTGCAATCTGGTAAGTTTGTTGGATTGGCCTTTTAAGACGCTTTTTTATGGAGCTGTATATACACATATGAAGCATTTTTTAGAGTCCTGCAGGTGCTGACGAAGTTCGGTCTTTACTAATAGAACTGGGCTTGCAAGACACGCCATGTTTACCAACAACAACAACAAGAAAGCACTGTAATGCTCTTTATGTTTGCATGTATCTATTGTTATTCGTTTCAGTTTCCTAATGGACAGGAGTGCGTCAAATGACGTTTAAACAAGCTTCAAACTCCAACGAAGTGTTATTTGTTTGTGATGATGATGACTAAGCTAGGAGTGCAGTCAACGAAGATGAATCCAGTCATGCCGTGGAAAGGGTACCGTCCCAAGTTGATGTTCACACATTGAATGAAAACAGTCTTTTGTTTAAATAAAAATGAACTAATTTTATGTTTCTTTGTTATTTATTTAACTGTGGTTATATAATTTGGTGATTTGGGAAAGGGAGGATTTCTTATCAAAACTAAATGCATCTATACTGCCCGCTCTAATTCACCTTCTTCGACAAAATATGTTTTATATTCTTCTTGCACATCCTTGGCTTTAAGTTGTGTTTCTGAACTTTGCCTTTGCAATAAATGTAAGAGTCCTTCCTCCATACTAACTTCTTGTCTCCAGTCCCCCAAAATAAGCTCATGGTTGTCATCATATCGATCAAATGAATTGCTTGGAGCGTACCATATCCTATTCGTCGTCATAAGTAATTGTTAAGGACGCAGCAAGCAAGTGTTACTTTTTTTTTGTTTTTTCGGCATCCATGTATAGGCTTTCTAAGAACACGGAAGCGAGCTGCCATAATTCCAAAACATTTTCAATGATGCGGCGAGCTCGCTTAGCCTGTAATTGTATACACACTGGCACCATGGTGAGACCACGTTGAACCAAATGGCTTCAACATATTCGGTCGCAAAGCAAATGCGTCGTCTGCAACTAGAACATATGGAACAGGTAAGCTTCGTCCAGGTTATGCTTTGGGTAGCGGTAACCAAAGTTTATTGCTATCCAAAGCTTGTCCAAATAAGCATCGATTGAAAACACCACCATCCGAGAATCACCCGTTTCGACCGACGTCTATGTATATATAGGAGCTTATATTCTGCATCAGCAACACCCATTAGTATAATACTGTGGGTGCCTTTATAATTGTAAAAGATGCTCCCCGAATTAGGTGGTGCTACCATTACAATATGCTTGCCATCCACTGCTCCAATGCAGTTTGGAAAGTTCCACATATTGTTAAATTGGTCGGCAACAACTTTCCAAGCATCTGCAATTTTTGGCATCTATATAAAAACACATTTTTACATGTTAATGTAAAACTTAAGTAATGTAACCAAAGTACCTGAATATATCTGTCAACAAGCACTTTATAAATTGCATCTAGGACTTCAGGCACTAAAATACTGCAGGGACCGAAAATTATCGCCTGTTGCAAGGAATCGTAGCGTCAGCGCAAGACGTTCACCAGCTGAAATACTTTCGCGCATGTTTGTATTTTTCTTTTCGATTAATGGAGTCACTTGCGAAAGAAGGAAATCAAATTGATTCGAGTCAATCCGCAAAAAATTCTTGTAAAGTTCCGGTTCCCCGCTTCGCAATTCGACGAGCAGTTTAGAGTAAAGCCCCTCCTCCTTACGACGCGCTACCCAATCTTTCGTCCAAACTTTGCGATGTCTCTTTTGTGGCAACTCATCTTCCTCTTCGCTGCTTTCCAACAAATATGCTGCCAAGATAGTCGCTATTTCTCTCTTCATATTTTCCGTTTGTTTTTTAAATTTTGTTCAATATTTTATACGATTTCTTGCACATCTTCAGAAACATTTGACTTCCGAAATTAAATTTCATATTTCAATCAATTTATTGGAAGAAAATTCTCTTCCAATAGGTCTACCAATTTTTCGTTCACTTAAGACTTTCAATTCTGTAAACAGACAATTTTTAATTTGATCTTGATGACAAAAAATTGTCGGCAGTTGACAGCCAATTTTCTTCCAATAAATTGACTAATTTTTTGATGAAATTATCCTATCGTTTAAACAGACATTTTTCATTTGATATAAAAATTGGCAATTAAAAGCTCATTGGTTGCTGTTGGAAGACTTTTGACATTTCGGCCAATATTGCAAAGAGGCCCATAGAATCCGTCAGTGCGTCAGCGTTGATAGATGTTGCTTAACTTTCTACTTTTTGCGTCCGTTGATCCGTTGACAACTGAATTTGACAATGTGTTCCCACAGCAAACAAGGAAAAGCAATGAACTATCAAAATTATGTGCAAAAAAAATACTTTAACACGATTTTAATATTTTTATTAAAATTTTTTGTTCAAATTTGCAGTTTTGTGAATAATTTTTACACCAAGCAAATGAGACTGTCAAAGTATACAACGTATTCTATGGGACGGTTTCATCCGGCAAATACGTTGGCAGCAACGTATGCATTGACGCTGACGGATTGACGGATTCTATGGGTCGGCCCCTTAAAATATTCCAACTTCCAATCGTGTATACTTAGCTTAACCGGAAGGATTGTACTTTGGAATAAAAAAAGAAATTTGAGAAAATATTCAGTAGTTTTTTTATAGAATTTTCAAAACAAAAAGAGTTATTTGGCGGACCCCTTAGAAACAGTTTTTGTCTACCAATTGACCTTAATCATTTCGATAGGAAAACCGATCGCTTCATTTGAAAAAACGCAGATTTGCTTAAGTACGTTTACTCAACTTTTTTTTCATTTTCATTTTTACAGAATGATGCCGATAATTGGACAATATACAATTTCTGATGTAGCCAAAATTTCGTCTCTTTTGCATGAGCGATATGGGCGCATTGTACGCTTTAGTGGATTAATAGGCCGCCCTGATTTGCTTTTTATCTATGATGTCGATGAAATTGAAAAGGTAATCAATAAATCACCAACTTTTTAAAAATTATTAAAATTGAATTAATTATATGGAAGAGACGGAGTCTTGTACCACAGACAAGTAATTATAATTATATATATAAATTATATTATTATATATATATATATATTATAATATATATATAATTACTTGTCTGTGCTTGTACCTTTAGTTCTAGCAAGGTAATCCGTAGAATGGAAAAATACTCACCTTCAGTTGATACAGTTTCATTTACTCGTATTTTGTAAATAAAAAAAAAATCAATTCATTTAGCACAATATAAAATGAAATCGTCTTAAATACGAAATTCCCTGCTGTTCATATTATGTAAATACGATCTCGGGAAAGCATTGCAATTCAATTGTTATTCAGAACGTGCACCTCTGACTCTGATGAGTAGTTGTCTGCTTTACGTTGCTTACAGTTAAGAAACGCACTTAATAATTTCCTTAAGAAAATATATTGTAACTACATACTTAATGGAATAATAAATAGAAATACTATTGTTCATCACATAGGAAGTCGCTTAAACACTGAACAAAAATAACTTACAATATTTAAACCGATTCATTTTTTTTAAGCAAAGGCAGCAACCTATAGTATCCGTCAATTTCGTCACCGTCACGTCAACGTATGAACATCGCTGTCTACATGTTTGCCGGATAGAACAGTTCCATAGAATACGTTGTATACTTTGACAATACTGAAACGTTTCATTTGCTGCAATTTGCAAACAAATAATTAAAATATTTAAATTGGGTCGAAACAATTTTTTTGCACAGAATTCTAATCATCGGTTGCTCTTCCTTGCAGAGGGAAAACATTGAATTGAAATTGAGTGCTCCTCAAATTCAGTTGTCAAAGGATCAAAAGTAGAAACTAGAAAGTTAACGAACTCTATCCAAAGAATACGTCACATACGTTTCAACTTCAATCCCAATGGAATGAATAATTTTTGGATTTTACTTACTTGCTTACTTATCCGGCTCACAATCCATGAAGGATCTAAGCCTGAGATATTGCAGTCTTCCATAGTGTTCGGTCCCTCGCATGCACTCTCCAGTCGCCGAAACCAAGCGCTCTGGCATCCGCAGTCACTTGGTTTTTGTACCGTAAGTTCGGTCTTCCTTGCCGTCTCGAACCTGGGGGATGGGATAAGGAGACTTTCTTGGCTGATGGAGCGTTGTCGTCCATTCGCTCGATGTGGCCGAGCCAATGAAGTCGTCTTTTCTTGGCCTTCTGGACTACATCCACATCCTGGTACAGCTCGTACAGTTCTCGTTGAACCTTCTCCATTCACCATCGTCGCATACGGGACCGAAAACCCGTCGAAGAATTCTTCTTTCGTATAAGTGCCCAGTATCAATTCCTCTTTTTAACTTATCGTCCAGCACTTGGCGCCGTAGAGTAGGACTGGTAAAATCAAAGTTTTGTATAGCAGACACTTTGTCTTTCGTGTGAGGAGTTTTGAACCCAGTTGTTTTGCCAAGCCGAAGCAGCAGCGGTTCGCTAGGGTTATTTTTCTTCGGATCTCTACTAAGGTCGTATGTGGATTGATGTTTGTTTCAAGATAGGTGAACTCCTTAACTAACCTCGAAATTGCTGCTACAAACAGTGACGTTTTGTCCTAGGCGGTGGACAGATGTTGCTTTGTTTGTTGATAGCATGTACTTTGTTTTGTCCTCATTACTTCAAGCCAACGATTTCGCTGTCTTCAATCGCTGTGAAGGCCTTGAGCACAGCTCTCTGGGATCGACCGATGATGTCAATGTCATCCGTATAGCAATGGACTTGTTGAAGATAGTGTTTTCCGTGCTCACAACTGCCTTGCGCACCATCTGCTCGAGGACTGTGTTGAAGAAGTCACATGACAGCGCATCTCCTTGTCTTAACCCTGCGCATGTTTGAAACAGCTCGGATGAGCTGTTACCCATTTGCACACTGCACTGCGTATTTTTAAGTGTCATGCGGCACAGCTGGATCAGTTTGTTCGGGATCCCGAATTCAGACATCGCCATCATAAGCTCTTGGCGGTGGATTCTATCATAAGCAGCTTTGAAGTCGATGTAAAGATGGTGGGTTTCGACTTGAAATTCGTTGGTCTTTTCCAGGATCTGCCTCAGTGTGAATATTTGGTCTATCGTTGTTCTGCCTGGCCTGAAGCCATACTGGTACGTGCCGATTATTGTGTTGCAGAAAGGTTTAAGACGCTCACACAGTATGTTGGATAGGATTTTGTATGCAACATTAAGCTGGGATACCTCTATATTTAAAGAGTTCCGCAGGATGGCATACATCCGACCCGGCGTTATTTGTTATTTTTAAGCTTTTGGATGGCTTTTTCTACCTCTTCTTCGCTTGGGGCTGCGACTGGTCTTGCTTCTCTTTCGTCATTAGCTCGCTCGACATTTTGCGCATTCAGCAGCTGTTGGAAGTGCTGCTTGAAAACATTTACAATTCCCTGTGCTTCGGTGACTAGGTTTCCTTCACTATTTCGAAGAGCCTGTGTCCCGGTTCTGAAACCAGAAGCTAATTGCTTCGACCTTTTAAAGAAACGCTGGGTGTTGTTCTTGGCCCGAAACTCTTCTAGATCTTTGAGCTGAGAAACTGCGGATGCTCTTTTCTTCCTTCGCAGGGTCTTTTTCTCATTTCTAATTTTTGTTCGGTACTCTTCTCTTGCTTCTCTTGTTTTCCGTTGCAGCATCTGCAAACGTGCTTTTTCCGTCGATCTTTTCAATAACGCACACTCATCGTCATACCATACCATTGGTTCCATAAGGTGTTGACATCTGTGGTACTTGGAATTGGGAGGACGGCGTAGAGTCGCTCACTCAGGCGCTCTCTGTAGTCTCTGGCATTATCCGGAGCGCCAAGGCAACCGATGCGATGTTGAACTTCTTTCTTGGGGCCGCACTGGTTTTTTTGTCGTTTTATAGTCAATCTCTAAACTTAGCCACTACCAAAAAGTGGTCAGAGTTGACATTTGCTCCTCGTCAATTAGCACATGGTTGATTTGGTTGGTGGTTCGACCATCAGGAGATCGCCAGGTTGCTGTATAGTTCTTTTGTCTTGGATACCCAGTGCTACTTATCACCGTGTTACGATCGATATCGCAGCGAAGTCGATTAACCGGAAGCCGTTATCTTTTGTAACTGGAGGCTGTGCTTTCCAACTAATCCGCCACAGATGTCTTCCTTTCCGATTTTTTGCATTGAAATCTCCGAGTCCGATTTTGACGTCGTACTCTGGACAGGGTCCGTAGGCTCTATCCAGAAGGTCGTAAAAATCCCCTTGCTTGACTCCTCGGCATCATCGGTAGGGGCGTGTGCACATATTATACTGATGTTTTGCAGTGAGGCTTTGATGCGAATTACAGCCAGGCGATCACTACAGCTTATGAAAAGTTATACAAATACCTTCGTCGAACACAATACCTCAATATTATAATGCGTCGTAATTCAATAAGTGAAAAATTAACTGTTTTGGTTTTCACTTGAAAATGTTTATAAAAAAAAATGACAAAGTTGTTCGTTGGTTTTCAAGAACAAAAAAAAACTATCAGCTTAATTAGTAATCACAGAATAGCGAAGGATTAACCCTTATTCTGTGGAATTAACGGAGGTACTAATAATAAAATAGCGTTGCTAGCGTTCACTGACGTTGACGTTTTCTAGGCCAGTTAAGCGAAGGATTAAAAAAAAATGTAACAAACTGCTTCTCAGTCGAGTTCATAAGATGGCACTACAGTTGATATCCATTTACATTCATACGAGGGGTGTTCAGTAAAAACTGAGAGTGACGTCATGAAACTTTTATTATACAAAATTATTCATCGGCGGACTGATCACGTGCAAGATATTTTCCATTCAAAGCTTTACATCTGTTCATGCGCCCTTGCCACTCTTCAAAGACATGTTCAAAGCCATTTGAAAATAAGCGCTTTACAATCGCCTTTAAAGCTTTTACAACAGCTTCAGCGGATGGAAAACGCCTGCCTTTGAGGTCCTTTATGACTGTGGGACACAAGAAGAAGTCGTTTGGAGCCAGGTCGGGGCTATAGGGCGGGTGCGGTACCGTTTCGATATTTTTTCTGGTCATGAAGTCTTGAACCTTAACGGCGACGTGTGGCCTGGCGTTGTCTTGGTGTAGTTTCCAATTTCCAACGAGCTCTGAACGCTTCTTAGGGATGTGGCCTTTCATCATTTGCTTTATAACGGATATCTAGTAGTCGGCATTAACTGTTCGGCCTTCTGGAACCGCGTGAGTGTACACCATACCTCGATAATCGAAGAAAGTAATGACCGGGAACACCCTTCAGCTCACAGCTCTCACGGCCTTCCAAATACTCCTTGTGCCATTGGAAACATTTGCTTTCACCCAAAACAATATTGCCATATGCTTTTTTCAAGTCGACGTAGGTTTCTTTCGCGGTTTTTTTCAAAAAAACGCAAGACTCTATGGCGTAACGTTGTTCGCGAAATTCAGGCATCGTAAAAGTTCAGAGGCGAAATTTTTCAAGCTTCGCGAGAATCCGCATAAAAACCGAATAAAACACGCTATTCACTTCGGGTTTGCACTAATCGACTGAGAATTGGACAGGCTTTGAATGGTGGCTCGGCGACCCCGATAGTTCCAGAAGTTCCCAAACTACAGCGCTGCTCTCAGTCTTTATTGAACACCCCTCGTAAATAGCAAAGGCAACGATAAGTATGAATAACAAAAACCTCAAAGGGAATTTTAAGCCATGGACTAACTCTTATTCTATGGGTTAGTTACTCTGTGGAATAAGAGTGGAATAGGCTTCAGATTTGTTTTTAATTTCTTACTTTCACCTTACAAAGTTTAATCAATAATTATTGTAATCATTATCATTTTTGTATTACAGTGCTACAGAAATGAAGGTCCAACACCATTTCGACCTTCAATGCCCAGTCTAGTCAAATATAAAAGCGTAGTACGAAAGGATTTCTTTGGTGATTTGGGTGGAGTGGTTGGAGTGTAAGTATCCTCTGAACTACTTCAAAAAAATAATAAAATGTTTAAATTCACTTCTTTAGCCATGGAGAGCCGTGGCGACAGTTCCGATCAAGAGTACAAAAACCCGTCCTTCAATTGTCAACGGTGCGACGATACCTTGGTCCATTGGAAGAAGTAACCAACGATTTCTTGCAAAGATGCGAAACTTTACTGGATGATAAGTCTGAACTTCCTGATGATTTCGATAATGAAATTCACAAATGGTCGCTTGAATGTAAGGGAAAGTGTATTTACTAAACCCTGGAGCCTGGAAAAAATTATGGGATTATTTTTAGGTATTGGCCGCGTTGCTCTTGATACTCGTCTAGGTTGCCTAGAGCCAAATCTAAGTGAAGACTCAGAACCTCAACAAATAATCAATGCTGCCAAATATGCTCTGCGAAATGTCGCAACCTTAGAACTTAAGGCACCTTATTGGCGATACTTCCCAACACCTCTATGGACCCGTTATGTGAAAAATATGAATTTCTTTGTTGAGTGAGTTTGAATACAACGTTTTTCAAATGAAACGTCCCGTTACTTAAACTGTTTCTTCAGAGTTTGTATGAAATACATAAAAAGTGCAACAGATCGCATGAAGTCAGCTGGATACACTCAAATTGGCGAACCCTCGCTTTTGGAAAAAGTAATTTTATCTGAAAAGGATGAAAAAATCGCCACAATAATGGCATTGGATTTGATCCTTGTGGGAATTGACACGGTAAAATATGCTGAAAGTTCTTTTTTTCTAACTAAATAAAACCCCCTTTGAAATAGATATCGATGGCTGTTTGTTCAATGTTATATCAACTGGCGACTCGGCCTGAAGAACAAGAAAAAGTCCGTGAAGAACTTAGGAGAGTTTTGCCAACACCTGACACACCATTGACAGTTCAACTATTAGACCAAATGCATTACTTAAAAGCTTTCATTAGAGAAGTCTTCAGAGTTTATAGCACTGTTATAGGGAATGGAAGGACTTTACAGGAAGATACTGTGATATGTGGCTACCGAATTCCAAAGGGGGTACATTTTTATAATCTCTAATTATATTCGTGTTTTTTTCACTACTCAGTAGCCAGCACAGCAAAATTTCCCTTGGCCAACAACAAAAATTTGGATTGTAGTCGATAAAAAGGCCAGTAAAAAAATGACATTTGTGCCGGCGATAGAACTTTCAATCATTGAAATGAAGACAGCGCTGTTAGCGTTAAGAAGAATGATTTTGCTACGCAATTCTTATGATCTGAGCTTATATGAGTTATGCACTCGCTTAGGTTGAAGTACTTGCTAAATTTGTGTAACCCGAGGCGCAACCCTCAGGTCCATTTTGCGACGTTGTATGTAACAATTGCCATACAAATTGAATTTGACAGATAAAGTGATTTGGAGCGTTTTATTCGCACTTGATTACAGTGCTGGCTACTGAGTGATGAAAAAAACACGACTTATGTATAAACTTCTTTTTAAACCTACTAAACACTCATTCAAAGGTTCAAGCGGTGTTTCCAACTATCGTAACAGGAAACATGGAAGAATATGTAACAGATGCAGGTACGTTCAAGCCTGAACGTTGGTTGAAGGCCAACCAAGGTGAAGGAAAGTTGCATCCGTTTGCTTCTCTGCCATATGGTTATGGTGCCCGTATGTGCCTTGGAAGGAGGTTTGCCGATTTGGAAATGCAAATTTTACTGTCCAAAGTATGTTAGCTAAAAAATTTTTACCGTTTTTATTCTTAAACCAAAAATTGTATATATTTTATTTTTGCAGCTTATAAGAAACTATAAGCTGGAATTCGAACATGAACCTCTCGATTATGCTGTGACGTTTATGTATGCACCTGAAGGAGCACTTAAATTCAAGATGACAAAGTTGTGAACATACCTTAAGAGAATTTGTTTTTTTTTTTTATGAAATAATTATCTATGTTTAGTTCTGCTTAATAAAAATGCTTAGTTACAAAACATTATATATGTCTGCTTTTTGCAGATCGATTTTTGAGAAAATTGACTTACCACTAAGTATGGTGGCAAAATCGTGCAGGTACGGAAGCGGGTAGCGATCTGGTAGGGTAATTGCGTTGAGATTTCTATAGTCTCCACAAGGCCTTCAGGACCCGTCCGCTTTCCCTACCATGTGGAGCGGACTTGACCAATTTGACTTTGATGGTCGGCATATTCCAGCCCGCATTAACAGCTCGAATTCTTTTCTTGCTGCTGCCAATTTGTCTGGTGCTAGACGGCGTGCACGAGCCCTACAAGGTGGGCCATTTGTTTCAATGAAGTGAAGTGCTTTCGATTTGGTCGATGCTCCTGACGGTGCGAGGCGAGTTATTCCTGGGAACTTATCGATGATGTCCGAGAACGGGGCTTTTCGGTCCATGAGCTGTGGCGACGACTGATTGCTGGCCATAGCGTAGAGAGGTTTATAGAGCGCGTTTGTACGCGAATCGACAAGGCGTGCTAGGTAGACGTAAAAAGGTCTACCATTAAGTCGTGATGTTTTAAAAAATCTGATCCGATGATTGGTGATGTGACGTCTGCCACGATGAACGTCCATACGAACGGGTTGCGAAGACCTAGGTTGAGTTCGTGCGTAACTTCACCAAACACTTTTATTGGGGTGCCGTTAACGGCAAACAATTGCATTGTGGTCGCACGAGGTTTTTTGAGGGATGATGAAGGCGGAATACAGGAAACTTCGGCGCCTGTGTCGATGAGAAATGGGAGATTAGTGTTCTGATCACGTAAGCAGGGCCGATCGATGGAGGAGCCAAAATGCTCTTTTGTTTTGGTATCCGAGGCCGTTGGACGAAGTCACAAAGGTGGTTGCGAAGAATATACGTTTGTTCCAGAGTATTGAAATCGGCATGGCTGACGACAATTGGTTGCCTTATTGCCGAATTTGCGGTGAAACTAGCAATCGGGAAACTGTTCAACTGATTTCTCGCGTCTACGTTGGCTGAAAACTCGTGGCCTGTCTGTTGGCTGTGAGGCACCGGCACCCTGGCGCTGACGTGACGGTCGTTGGCGATGTTGCGTCACAATTTTAGAGAATTTCTGAACTATAGGTGGGCCACTTCGGGTGAAGTTGATGGATTCTCTAACTGGGCCGGGTGTTCGTGCTGTGTTGATCTGATTGTATGGTCGACTGCGTTTATTTGCCGCAGCTCTACATTCTCCATGACGGTGTCAGCAAAGGCTGCAGAGCGTTTGACCAGTATGGTAACCTCCTGGACAGCTTGCGGAAGGCGTGCGGCCCATAAATCATGTAATACTTGTTAATTAAGCGCCCCTCTAGCTGCCTGAACCATCTCGTAATACAAATGGCTGGGTTTCTTATCCCCCAGCGGCATGTCGTGTAACACGCGGCGAAGCCGTTTCTGCTGACTATCTGCGAAATACTCAGCTTTGTTTGAATGTATTCGTATTTCTTGGTCAAGGGTGCGTCGTCTATTATCGGCCAAAGTTCGGTGACTGTGCGCACACGGTGTCGAATTGGCAGACATCTCTGTCGAAGCCTGATGCGCGAAAGTAAAACCCCATTAAATAGAACCAATTATCGACATCTGATTCTACGAATGGGGGTATCTGGAGTCGAGCGTATGTGGTTGCGGCCAAAGTTTGGCCACCCGTTTTTGGAACTCGTCGTCTGATTCCGTCATTGGGGTCACCAATTTGGTGTCCTTAGTATTAAGCCCAAAAATTAAGATACAAATGTTTGAAGATGAAATAATTTATTAATTTTAATCAATTTATTTTTAATTTATGATTTGCTGTTATTAGATTGTTTGCTAATGATTTACTGAAGTTACTTTGCTCGGTTGCTTACTGGGTATAGACTTTCAGCATCCGCCACATATGTATATTTATTTATTTGCATTTATAAAGTAACGTTATATAGATGAGCACGGCGCAGGGTAATAAGTCCACGGGCCAGAAGTCAACAATGGACTTTTGACCCTTTTTGAGCATCCTTTTTCACTTTCGACTGAGGAAGGGATTATGCTGATTCGGAACATTCAAAATCGATTTGGTTTGATTTCGAGTGAAATGAGCGAAAAAAATTATCCCATAAGGGAAAGGTGTGGAAATAAAAAAAAATTCACGCGAAGACTTCACGGGGCGGAGTATTGGTGCCCATTTTTGAGAAAAACACAGTGTATCTTGCTGAGTGGCGTCTGTCGCGCTACTCTTTTTTTTTTTTTTGTATGGTGACATTTTATCTAAGTTGTCGATGTTGGGTGTCCTTTCTCGATGACAGCATATACTATGTTTAACCCTCATTGACCGCTACTGCCGTGCTGTGTGAACATTTGAAGACCTTCGTCAACAACCTCATAGGTCCTTATCAGTGTGGGTTCAGACCCGGAAAGTCCACCATCGATCATATATTCACCCTACGGCAGATCTTGGAGAAGACCCAGGAACTTCAAATCGATACCTACCAGAAGATGGGTCTAGCGGCTAACGAGGGCAAGACCAAGTTAATGCTGTCGACAAGAAAGGACAACCAACATCGACGTCTTGGAGCAAACGTCAACATAGACAGATTTAACTTCGAGGTAGTTAAGGACTTTGTCTACCTCGGATTCGCTATCAACTCAGACAACAACACCAGCGCTGAAATCAAACGAAGAATCACTCTTGCCAATCGCTGTTCTCTGGACTTAGAAGGCAATTGAGTTGTAAAGGCTCCCGAATAACTAAAGTGACACTACAAAACCCTCATCATCCCAGTCGTCATGTATAGTGCAGAGACATGGACTATGACAACATCTGATGAAAACGCTTTGGGCTGCTTTGAGAGAAAAATTCTTCGAGTGATTTTTGGTTAGGCGATATTCGATAAAAATATCGGCATCGTATCGTATCGTATGGTATCGAAAGTCGATACGATAATCGACACGATATCCATTACCTGCGATACCGATATCGATACGATAAATGTGTTTATAAAATTGTCGATATTATCGTATCGCCGATAAGCACTGGCCGATAATTTTCACATATATCGTATCGACTGAAAGCATTCTCTTTTCGACACTGCGTGCGCAAAATTCGAATCTTTTTCCAATAGCATTTACTAATAGTAGTTTACTTGCAGTAATAAACATATTTGATTGTTTTTTAACGCGTTCGCTCGTGCTTTCATTGTCGATCGTCTTTTGTAAGAACCCGATGAACATCGATACTAGAACGAAACGCGACATTTGTTTTCGAGACATGTTAGTAACCGGTTGATTATCATTTTATATAATATAGGTGGTTGGAAGGTTGTCTTCATCTACAGTCATATATGTATATATAAATGCACCTATAAAAATAAAGTCTGTTAGGGGTTGGAATATCAAGCCTAAACCAGAAAAACAAATTACGCGAAAAGAAACACCGTTCTATATTTTTCTCTTAGAACGGTGATGGGATTGTGAGCTTTCAACAAATGTTAATTTAAAATTGGGGGTTCGGATAGTCTATAATCAAATAAAATAAATTTTGAATAGCTTGCGTTTCACTTTTTGCCTCGCTTTAATAGTAATGAACATTTTTCTCTTATTTCGATATTTTATCGAGTATCGTATCGGTACCGTATCGAATACGATAACGATACGATAAATTTGTCTTAAAATTATCGCCGATATCGATACGATACGATAAAATAATTTGTTATTCGATTCGATACCGATACAATCGAAAAATATCGGTATCGTATCGTATCGTGAAGCCCTATTTTTGGTCCTGTCTGCATTAATGGAGAATGGAGACAAAGATTCAACCAAGAACCGTACGAGCTGTACAGCGACACTGACCTAGCCAGAAAAGTAAAGGCCCAACGACTTGTTATCATGTTGAGCGAATGGAAAATAATGCTCCGGCTCGTAGAGTCTTCGAATCCAATCCGGAAGGACGTCGCAGAAGAGGAAGACCGCGACTCCGGTGGAGCACACAGGTGGTAGAGGACCTGAACCAATTTGGCGTGCGAAACTGGAGACAGTTAGCCAGGGACCGAGCTGGCTGGAGAAGTTTGTTGGGTGAGGCCCTGGTCCGACCTGGACCACCGCCACCATAAGTAAGTAAGTAAGTTAATTCATGCCGACAAAGCGAATCTTATTTTTCTTGGTTTTATCATTTATATGATGACGGAACTTCCTTGTATGGGGGCTCCTGGGTCTATAACCCAGGATTACTGCTTTCTTTGATTGTTGTTATTTATATAGTGCTATTATTTTCTTTTTCCTTGAAAACTATAATTTGCTTAATACAATTTTTGTTTTCAAGGGATTTTTATACCCTTTTTATGCCATAGACACAGTGAGTGCTTTAGGAAAGAGGGTAGGGGTTGGAGAGGAGGTGCCGGTGTACATTGGTCTTAAATTCCTGAACACTGCAGTGATCGGGAAAGACAGAGTGTGGAAGAGAGTTCCACATTCGCTTAGTACGGCTAAAGAACTATTCTCTATACTTGAGCGTACGACCGAAGTTGGGCTCGAGAGTAAACTGATGGGCATTCCTGGAAGCGCGAGTATTACGGGCGAATTGTTTAAGGGGAAGAATGCAACTGGCTATTTCACTAGAGCAATTACCGTAGAAGTAACGATAAAACAAGGAGTGACACGAAACGTCACGAAGATGTTCCAATAAGGTGAATGAGTTAGTGATCTCTCTATCACCAATCATTCTTACAGCTCTTTTTTGTATTCCATCCAAGAGGCTTAAGTAAGTAGCTGGAACACCAGCCCAAAGATGGGAATTGTACTCAAGCTTTGGACAGATATGTCTTGTAGATAATAGCCAGATCAGACGGGGAGAAAAATTTCTTGCACCGTCTTAAGAAACCCAAGCATCTTGCGGAATTTTTGGCGACATCCCGTATGTGTTCGGTCCACAAGAGGTGGTCAGTGATGCACATACCGAGAATCTCGAGATGTTCGGTCTCATTGATGCAAGTGCCACTCATGGACAGTGGCAAAGGGGGTATATCTCTCTTCAACTATACCAGACAGCATTGAGTTTTCGAAGCATTAAACTCTACACGGATTTTAATTCCCCATTGGACAATGCTGTTTAAGTCAGAGTTTAATGAGCTAATCATATTTTGCCGTTGCAGTTCCACATCCGAAGAGAAGGGATGTGAATCTGGAAACGAATATGAGAAGCTAAGGGTACTATCGTCAGGGAAACAATTTATTGGATTAGAAGTAACAGACAAGATATCACTAGTAAAAATGTGAAAGAGGGTCGGAGAAGGAGCCCTGGGGCACACCAGCATTTATTTTGTGGGTTACAAACTTGATTCAGTCCAATACTTGTATTGAACGGTTCGTAAGAAAGTTTCTAATCCAACGAAGAAGGGATTCATTGATACCGAAGGCAATTATTTTCGATAAAAGAGCAATATGCCAGACTTTATCAAATGCCTTTGAAATATCAAGTGCAACAATCTTACTTTCTCCAAAACGATGTAAAGATTTGTTCCACTGTTCGTTGAGATAAACCATCAAATCACCAGTGGACATGTTGCTGCGAAAGCCGTACTGCCGGTCATTGCGAAGCTTTCGGTCTTTGAGATATTTCTTGAGCTGATAGTTAATCAGAGTTTCCATGATCTTAGAAAGAAGGAACGTAAGTGCAATCGGACGATAATTGGAGGGAGAAGAAGATTCGCCTTTTTTGGAACAGGCTGGACAAATGCTGTTTTCCGACTGCTCGGAACGAGCCCAGAAGAATAGGATAGATGGAAAAGCTTACGCAAGGGTTTTGTCAGCGTGGAAGAAAACCTCTTCAGAATAATAGCGGGGGTACCATCCGGACCAGCGGATTTATGTATGTTGAGATCCTTTAGGATTCTCGCCACAGCACGAGTGCGGAAGAAGATTTGTCCCATGGAATCATTGACGCGCTCAAGAACTGGAGGAGTCATGACACTCTCTGGGAGCGAAGAGTTGGCGGCGAACTGCCTAGCAAAAAGGTTAGCATTCGCTAGAGAGCTAATAATTGGAACGAGCGTAGGGACCGAGGAAGAGGAAGAACTTCATTTTTACAAATGACCAAAAAATCTTACTGCCATTGCAGTATTTTTTGCCTTAATTTTTGGTCATGTTAAAATTTGGTACGTCGAATATGGGTTTTGCAGGCCTTCCTGGCTTGTTTAAACTTGTTCCAAATTTCCTCAGTTAGGTTGGCTCTAAAACACCAGAACTTTACTTGTTTTTCCCTGATAACCACTTTACAGCTTGAATTTAACTTTGGTTGTTGAAAAAAAATTGTTTTTACTATTTTTATAAGGAAGCAAAAGTCAAATTTTTGTTTTACACTGTGTGGGATATTTATGGGGGTTTTCGTTTAATGGCGTGGGACAAAATGGATTTTTTGATATTCATCGTGGGACTTTACGCTTCGAAAGTCTGTCATCACTGGTCGGATTCACTTTTTCTACAATGATCAGAACTTCCAGAGCGATTTTTTTACGAATGCAGAACATAACAGGCGCAATGCGCATACTTGCTTCGCAAATTAAAAATTCCTCGTGCCAGAAATATTTACACGTAACTTTTCAAAATTGTCAAACGGCCTTCACCCTTCATTAATAGAAATCTTAATTTGTCTCATTGACGAAGAACAAAAAGGAGAACATATGAATATGTAGGTTTGTAGGAGCCCTAAGCTATTTTGACGAGTACTTAGTTGAAAATATCCATGGATTTGAGTTCGTTATTCATGCGAAGGATCAATTCAATAACAGAATTTTATTTTTGCTATTTGTCAAAAATATAGCAACAGGTACCTACCTAATTGTAAAATATAATTTTTACAAACTAAGGAATTAGGATGCAGTTCAAAAGGATCGAAAACGAATTAATATGTATTTACACTACAGAAACAGAATACAAGAAAAATATGGTTCTGCGAAGTTTAACGAAGTCAAATTATAAAAAAACAAAAAACAGTGAATGTCAATTACATTCAAAATCACCCTATAACATTTTGTTCATGCGGACATAGTATATAATATGTAACTTAGCTACATATTTACGTACTAACATATATGTGTATCAAAACTCATCATTGACAAAGTACGTTTGTGACGTTTTTTTCGCATTCCTACAACCATCAAACATCTATTCTTATTTGTTTGGTTTATTTAAAACAACGGTTAATCGTAATCCCAAAAACAAATCTTGTTATGTAATATACTTTTCGTTCACTCACTTTTTTAATTTTGTTCAATCTCATCTCAAAGGAAAAAAGGGCATAGAAAAAGTGTTTTCTTTTTTTGTCGCAAAGAGAGAATCTAGGTATGTCGTGCAGTGCATTAAAAAGAGAGAACGGTCAAGTTCGAGTGATAGATATATTTATGTACTTTTGAATAGTAGCAAAAAATACGATCTAGTTATTTTTTCATGTAGCGCAACTGTAAAACCTTTAAGCCAAAACATTTAAAGTATAATGATTGCCACCTTTGTTTTTCATTGTGAATATGAATCTGTTCTAATTTGGAACCTCATGCTAGTATATCAAGGCCCGGTGCACACATGCGATTTCGCAACTATTCAGTACACATTGTGTCATTTTACCACAGGTTTCAATTTTTAGATTGAGTTAGTCTTTTAACAGTGGAGGTTTAAAGGAAGAAAAGAATTATTTTCGCGTACCTCGAGCATAAAAGTTTATGGTTCTTCAAAATATGAGACAAAATCCTGAACATTTTTTTGACTATTTTCGAGTGAGTGTAAGATCTTTTGATGAGTTGGCGGTTAAAGTTTCACCAAACATCAAAATCCAATAAAAAGAAACCAGTATCAAAATCATCTATATTTTCTCTTTCAATTTGAAAAAACGCATGAACAAGACACATGCGATTTTTGTCGCTGCGACATCGCCAAGACATCGCAGAAACTTTTGCAACATTTTACTGCGGAAATGCCGCTGCGATATCGCAAGTGTGTGTGTGCACCACTCCATTTGTGTCCTCAGTATTTGACAGCTAAAGCAAAGAAAAAAAAAAACACAGAAACACGAAGAGAATCCGGAATAGGAAAGTCGCCTCGGAAAAAGATAGTCTTAAAACAACGAGTAGGCAGTAAAATGTGTATAAATCTCGTAAAGGTTTCCTAAATTCAATGCAACTTATTTGCATACGGTGCCGACGAATCACTTATGCCGATTATTATTTTTGGAATTGAAGTAGAGAGCTAAAGCACGCCAAGGCCTAATTATCTGAACGCTCTTCATTAATCCTTAGCTAATGTCCGTAGCTTAGTGGTTAGGTGCGTTGGCTGCTAAGCAGAACGTCGTGGGTTCGAGTCCTACTCGTGCCCATAGTTTTTAATTCATCTTTCACAAGCACTGCCTTTTGAGCAGAACTGACAATAACAAGAGTATAATCTGCCATTAAAAAGTGCTTCTCATCTTTGCCGGTCGGAAATCGGCGTTAAATTGTAGGTCCCCTCAATTCTTCACACGCACCTAGAGAATTGCTGATGAGAGTAAACCACTTGGGCCTTGGCTATTCAAGAGCTGTCGCGCCACTTTATTTATTTTTTGTGTTTGAAGAATTGAAAGAATGTACAATTTTCTGCCGATTCCAAAAAGTCAAGTCTCAGCTTTCTGCATATTTTATGACGCGATCTATCAGTTCTTCGTAAAAGGCAGTACCCTTAAAAATCGAATTTAAAACACTATTCTATTGAAACTAGTTGGATATGAATCCAACGCACCTAAATTACACTACCAAATACTTATATGTATGAACCTCACTGAATTATTTGCATAGAAGAACCTGGTAACCATATTCATTTTTGCTCGCAGATTCTAAACCTGCCATTGTATTTACGCATTCGCATTCGCATTCCTTCTTCGGCAGCTAATCAAACCTCACCCGTTCGTGGAAGAGAATCTTCTTTACGCCTTTTTTTATTAATTCTCAATCTCGTTTACTTTCAATTTCATTTGAAATAAAAAAAAAAAAGTTAGAAAAATGGACTCATCATCCATCTCGGAAAGGGTTAAACTAAGATCGTTAAAAGATCCTAGTATTCCTTATATTTTAAATGGAGAACTTTATGAAATCTTAACCCAGCACGGTGATAATGTAACAGTGAGATGTTCTAGCTGCCCTTCAGATAGAGTATATCGGGGAAGTGTTCGCTCTACTGGAAATTTTCATATGCATATTAAAGTAAGTATTCTCCAAATTTGTTTTTTTTTTCGCTTCATTGTGTGTTTTGAAATTATGAGGTTTTTGAAACTGTACCTAATAAGTTATGTTTTTTTTCTGGTATTAAATCCTACATTTTCCTTATTATTTTACAGAGAAGGCATCCAGAATTATTGGGAAAGTTACATGAAATGAAAGTTGGATCGTTGTTAGAACGACGTGAACGATTGTCAAATGCAAAAAAGCTTGTTATTAGAGCGCGAATCAAAAAGGAAAATTCTGGATCTGGAGAAGCCGTAGTAAGTAGAATATTTCGGGCTTTCAGGAACTTATCGAGGAAGTAATTAGGTTCTCAAACACTTAAATTATTTATATTGTGGGGAAGGTTGAAAGTAAAAATAATAAACTTAATGCATTTTTTGTTTTTAAATGGTAGATACTATGCAGGTAGTGTTTTAAAATCAGTTTATTAACTTCCCAGAGGAAGTTATTGTAATGGGGCCGATTTTGTGAATCTCCAATTTTTGCATATCTCCATGTTTCGACGTCACTAGAATCCGAATCAAGTGTTTATATGATGATGTGTGTGTGAGTGTATGTGTATGTGTATGTATGTTCGTATGTACGTCTGTGCTTAACGTTTTTTCGGCTAGACTATCTCGCAAACCACTCATCGTATTGTCATGAAATTGGTCTCATTCGACAGGGTATTGTGTTGTTAAGAGCTGATTAGGTTTTGAGCGAAATCCTCTTAGCGGTTTTTTATTGGCAAGCAAAAATCTAAGATAACCGTAATAAAATGAAAATTATGATACTTCCTGCAATATTGTCAACAATAGTGCAAAAAAAACTTATGGTTAGCGTGAAAAATAAAACAATATTCAGGAGTATCATAGACAATATTTGATTACTAGCTGACCTACCAAACGCTGTTTTGCCATATAAATGTTAATCTCCAGAAATACTTATCCGATTACAAAAATTATTTCACTAATAGAAAACTACAATATTCAGGAGTAATAGGCTGTATTTTACTGTGCAATGTAGTTGTACATGAGTTCATGACTTGGACCCATTGAATAAGAAGTACAGGAAGCGGTGTTAGCTACACGTGCAGTGTACGTGAGTGAAGCAACAAAAATGTCTGATGATGTCAATTTTTGGGACCTGTGCTGTCAATTTTTGGGGCCTGTGCTGTCAAACTTTGACTGTGTTGTCAGTCGAGTTCAGGGGTGTTTTATTTCTGTTGGTGATGGCAAGGCGCTGCAATTCGTTGAGTACTTGTATATTTTCCCCTTGTCAATATGAGTCCCTGTCTATTGTGAATTATATCTTCAAGAATTTGAATGCTCTAAAATACATACCTTGACAATTTTGAAGATTTCCGAAAGCTGAATTGAAAAGAGAAAAAGTGGATAGAAATTCTTAAATTGGATAGAATAAATTCTAAGTCCGTTGTTTGTTCAAAACACTTTCATGAAACTGATTTTATACTTGATGGTGCCAAAAAAAAGAAGGTTATTTTTTTCCGCAATGCCATATGCCTGATCATGATATTAAACGCTTGTTCAAGTTGTTCATAGAATTTGCTTTTAAAAACGACCAAAATTGGCTTAATAAACGTGATGAATTACGGATGAAGAAATGTACTGGAAAATAACAAAATAAATCATTAAAAACCGTGCATGTGCACCTTTACACCATGCGCCCTAAAAAAAGAGTTGAGATTGGAAAAAAAACTTGAAGCAAAATCGATGAAATCTTGATTCAATCAAATTTTCGCTTGGCGCCCCTGAGATTAACCATTCAACTGCAGACCAGCCCTGTTGTAATGCGTTTATGTTTGTGAAACTCACACTACTTAGAAAAATGCTTCACTTCTTTTTCATAAGACCCCTTCCTGTACTTCTTATTCAATGGTTGGACCGACCAACTTTTGTCAGATGGTGCCACTGTTATTCAATGAACTTAATGTAGATATGTCCTCAAATCATCAATTTTATGGAATTTGACTTTGAAAACCAACGTGCATGTACATTTTCAACTATACAACGAAAACATGTTTTACTCATTTTTTACTCTGGGAAGTTAGTCGTGTGGACTACATGGGTCGCACTCATATTTTAATAAACGGAATTAAAAAAAAAAACATATTTATCAATCAACATTTCGCCTGGTAGTTTAAAAAAATAAACCTAAGCCTAGGTGTACATCAGTGTTAAAATTTCATTTTTTCTAAATATTTTCCAATTGTATTTTTATTAATTAAAAATAAAAACTTATCTGCTTCCTACGTTGACAGCTTCATTTTCTTCAAATTCTTCATCCTTCTGAAAAAAAAATTTAGATACATATACATACATACATAAGTTTTAAACTTTTTTTTGCTTACAAAAGAGTTTACCTACCAAATTTACTTCTATTTGTTCAAAAATGTTAAACTAGCGTTTTTAATTGTGTTAAGATTTTGGAAAGATTGATTTGCAAAAAATATGAGAAAAAACTATTTTTATTTGCATAGTATTGGTACTGAACCTATTGAAAAGAGAGGGATAGAAAATTTTTCAGATTTCAATTTTCAAAATACAATACAAATGTATTGATTTGGCCTGCACACACGGGATGAATAATTTATGGACTAAAACGGTTTGAGTCCTTAGTCTAAGCACACACGAGATGATTTCAGACTGGGGAAGAAATGTATACATGAATCTCTTATACATGTGTGGAGTATTCATATCGTACCAAAACTGACAGCGGTGTTAGTTTTAGTCTTCGTTCATCCAGCAAATTTCGGTCCGTTTCATGCTGCACATTTCGCTTCCCTTGCCCACTAAACTGATTTTAGTCCGGATGAATTAGTCTCGTGCGTGCAGGCCCATTGAATCGATTATTGTACACAGGGGCTGATTATGGGATACACGGCGAATCGTTTTGCTAGCGAGATTGACATTTTTAATGATTGCTTTCGCTTTCGCATTCTTCGTCATAGAGAATATATAATACCTAGAGTCGCGACCTTTTCCTCCCTTGCCGAAAACACCCTCAAAATTTTTCTGAGGTGAACTCACACAATCTCTCTTTTTTTCGTGTCCATGAATTTGTGTAAGAGGTGAACTCACACAATCCTCTCTTTTTTTCGTCTCCGTGAACATAGAGAATATATAATACCTAGAGTCACGACCACTGTTGTCTTTTTTGCTACTATAGTAGTATTTTACTCCTTTCGAGAGTCAAATACTACTCTACTACCCATAGACGAAATATACTCCTCAAAATCAGTGAACAAAATATCTTCAATTTATTATGAGATAAAACAAAAGACGAAAATCAATTTTCTCACATCTCTTAGCTCATTTCAATGAGTGAAATAGTTGGCCTAAATTCAAGTCATAGTTACCAATTTACCAAAATTGCCAAACATTTTAAGGCTCATTTTAAGTTTCCTACTTCGATATTTTAATTACTCGAAAATGAAAAAAAAATGAGCCAGCATTTTTGAAACACGCTTTCATGGATCACTTAAGTCTGCATTTGTAGTTTCGTTTATGATTTTGGATTACTATCTACAACCTTGAACCTGAAGATCCAGAAACGAAATTAAAAGCATAAATAGAGAGGTAAAAGTTGAAAACTAGATGTAATTTTGTAATGAACTGTTAAAAACCTGTTTTTTTAATTAAAAATCTTCGTCGCAAGACAGCAGTTGAAATTTTTAATATGAATTCTTCAGAAAAGTTGGAAGCTAGCGAAAAAGAATTATAGGCATAAACAATTGATTTTGAGCAGTTTTCTTCACTTTTTTCAACTTGTGAACCTTTGCAGTTGACAAACTCTAGGGTTGAATTGTAAAGTCAAGCTGAGGATTGTTTTTTTTCACGTACGTAACTTTCAATTCAGGGTTTTGAAAAAAATGAAAGTTGGAAGTATCCATGGGATATTCATAACAGTTGATGGTTTTTTTTTTTTGCTTTTCGAGACGGTAAAAACAACTGCGCGATGAAATTCTGAATCAAGAAGAAAAAAAGAAGACAGGTACCTCTTCATGTTCATAATAAAGCACATATTGCTGAAATAATATTATAGTCTCTTCCGGAAAAAATATTCTCTAGGAAGTACTAATATAATATATCTAGTTCACAGGCCAAAAGTCGTTACAGGATTTCCTTTTGTATTATATCACTTGGAAAATAATTGTGTTAATAGTCCGTTAGATTTTCAAACTTTTTCTTTCCTAACTCTATCCATACTGTCAAAGCATAAGTCTTCACTATTTTCTCTTCACTTTATATGATACTGTAGCTTAGTAGTTAGCTGCGTTAGCTGCTAAGCAGAACGTTGTGGGTTCGAATCCTACTCGGGCCCAAAGTTTTTATTTCATCTTTCAGGGACACTCCCTCTTGCGAAGAACTGACAAAACTTCCAAGAGTATCATCTGTCATGAAAAAGTGCTTCTCAACTTTGCCGTTTGGAATCGGAGTTAGATTGTAGGTCCCTTCAATTCTTCACACGCACCTAGAGAATTGTTGATGAGAGTAAGCCACTTAGGACTTGGCTCTTCAAGAGCTGTCGCTCCACTCTATTTTTTTTTTATATGATAAATTTAATATTTGTTTAATTAAAAAATAAGTGTTTTACTTAATGCAGAAAAAACAAAAGATCTGACAGAACATTGAATGTTTAATGGTCAAACTTTTTTGGCAGTTGAGAAAAACTCTAATGAAGACAATTAAAATCAAAATTTAAGGATAAGCTCCTCAAATTGATATCAACATCGATTGAATAAAAGGCTACCCTACTATCCGACTTGCGCACAATTTGAGTTTTATGCCCAGTTTCATAAACAAACACTAAAAGTACTTCTAGCAAAAATCTTTTTAAATTTTATCAGACCATTAAACTTTTGAGTTTCACCAACTTCAAATGGGAAATTTCAGGGAATTTTTTGTCAAAATTGCCATCCTTATGAAAATTTTGTGAGAAAAAATGAGAAAGAGTTGTTTTCAGTTTTCAAAAAATTCAATGACACTTTTAAAATTTAATGATCCAAAAATGGGCATTTAGTTTTAAAGGGTGTTTAAAAGTTTGTTTATTTAAAAAAACGCTTGGTGAAACCAAAAAATCTCATTTTACGTTTTAAAATCCTGTTAAATATTTTAAAGTCGTTTATGAAATTGGGCATTAGAGTTCCTAATAGTTTATAAGAAACTATCGTTTGTTTATAAACTTCAACCATATCATTTTTGAAACTTCAAAACAATTTACAAAACACAATACAAGTGTTTTCTTGCGGAGTCAATTTATCGCGCTACGTACCTACAGTTAAAAAAATATACTACTCAAATGCAGAAAATACTCCTCAAATTAATTAAAAAATACTCCCCATGAAAATTTTGAAACGACAGCACTGGTCACGACTTCGGGTGTTCGCTCTCTTTTTGCCTACAAGCTGCAATTTGGTCGTTTTGTACTAACCCAGTGAGAATGTGTTAGTTTTCCAATGCTTTTTAAATGAGAAACTGCACCCATACATTCGCACTGAGTTAGATACAATGCTCAGTTGGAGTCGAGGTGGGTTTCATGGGCTCAGATTTCGAAATAAGATTCCGTTGAGCTCAGCATTTCAAAAAAAACTTAAACATACAAAAAATGCATCTAATATGAAAAATAAATACTTTATATTGTTTCTTTGCACTTTAACACATAATTGCACTATAATTTACCAATATTTGTATCAAAAATCTTAATAAATCTTAAAAAAAAGTCGTGCGTTTAGTCTCGTATTTCCTGTGGTGGAAGTCTGTCACTTTGGGTTTGTGCATCAGGTAAAAAATTTTGTCATGGCTGGGGTCGTTTGCTTATGTTTGCTTATAGGACGAATGCAGACAAACTGTACTTGCGGCAACACTGACAGCAAGAAGAAATAATGACATGTAGCCTGAAACTATACATATTTAAGTGATGCATACTTTTTGGCGTCGCAAATGAACCTTATTATGAAATGAACTCGCTCTGTTTGATAATGAACTTTTGTGATGAGATGTCGTGTGATGAGCTGTATGTTGTGAGTGGATATCGGGTGATGAAATGTCGTGAGATGAAGTGTACGGTGATGAACTGTTTTGTGATGAAGTGGCTTGACCCCCATGGCTGAGTGCTCATTCTTTTGTCACCTCTTACACAGGTTCACGGAGACGAAAAAAAGAGAGGATTGTGTGAGTTCAACTCTTACACAAATTCATGGACACGAAAAAAAGAGAGGATTGTGTGAGTTCACCTCAGAAAAATTTTGAGGGTGTTTTCGGCAAGGGAGGAAAAGGTCGCGACTCTAGGTCACTGATCACTTATACCAAGATTGGAAACCTTGCTGTCAAAATGACATTTGCCTACAAGCTGGGGGAGCAGGTTAGCTGTAACAGTATGCGTGTAATACAAACTTAAAGACACAGGTTAGCTGTAAGAGTATGCGTTTTATTGTAATAATGATACAATTGCCTACGTAATAAAGCAAGTTTGCTGCAAGAGTATGTGTGTATGAAGAAAATAACTTTTGCGGTATTTGGAGGGTAAAACGTAGGTAGGTTTCCAATCTTGTTATAAAGTGATCACTGCTCTAGGTATTATATATTCTCTATGGTCGTTACTCTAGGTATTATATATTCTCTATGTTCTTCGTATTGAATTCGACCAATTAACGAATTCGAAGGCGAATTTGCCAGCGAGTTGAATTCCGACAGCTTTTTGTTGGCGGATTCACAGCCACATGGATTCTGCAGTCGAAATGGGCTCGTTTTTTCTTCATTTTCTTCATTTTTTATTTTTTTTTTTTGAATTTAGACTCGTTTTTTTTGCAGACACAAATAGGTACAATTACTAAGAATTTAATACACTAGTCAAAACGATTAAAGGATCACTTGAAAAAACTCAAAAATTGAGTGGATTCAGAATTGATCGTATCGTATAGGCTTACAGCAAGCACCATGTTACGACCAATCGTTTGCCAACACAGGGACTGTGTTATACCACTGGCTCATCACTTAGTGTGGTGTTAGTTGTAACTTGTAAGTAAGCACATAACGAAACTAAAACAAATAACACAACACACATAAAATAATAAAGAAAAAAAAAAACATTACAAAATCAACTTAAAACATTAAGGAAGTGGAACACTGGTTTTCAAAATTATTTTAAGTTGATTTTTACTTAAATTAAAATCAAAACGTTTTGAGTTCCAGTTTATAAGTTTACCCATACGTGTCAGAGGCTCATGCATTCCATAATTTGTACGGTGAATATGGATCTTAATCAGATCCTTACTACGGAGATTATAACCTCACCCTCGAGAGCAAAACAAAATTTTACAGAGAAGGTGAGGAGCATCAGTGACTCCAGTTATAATTTGATGGAAAAATACAATATCATTATTATTTTATTATTATTCTCTGTTGTAGTGTTTGCAAATTAAGGATTGACAAACGATTTTCGTAAGGAAGGGTATTTAGGGGATCAATCCACTGAAATCCTTTTAACAAAAAACGGGTAAAATTCCGTTGCACGGATTCCAGTCTTTCAATATGAACATCATATAAGGGAGACCACACCTGCGATGCATACTCTTGATGGGGACGAACCAAACTTTTGTACAAAACACAAGTGACATTAGGATTTCTTTTGCCCATCGCTTAATAAAACCTAACATAGAATTAGCTTTGTTGACTATGCCGTTAAGATGCTCAGAAAAATCTACGTTGTGTGTAAAAAGAACTCCTATGTCTTTAACAGTAAAACCGCGAGCTAAAGTGTGGTTTGAAATGACATAGTCATAAGATGAAGTGAACGTTTTTTTAGAGAAGCTCATTGTTTGACATTTTCCATTGTCATCTTACACAGACGGATGAGTTTTTCTGGAATGCCAAAACTAGACATTGCTCTATATAGTTGGTCTCTATAGACGCTGTCATACGCGGCCTTGAAATCGATGAAAAGGTGGTAGGTATCGATTTGAAGTTCCAGGGTCTTCTCCAAGATCTGCCGTAGGGTGAATATTTGATCGATGGTGGACTTTCCGGGTCTGAAGCCACACTGATAAGGACCTACCAGGTTGTTGACGAAGGGCTTAAAACGTTAACACAGGACGGCAGACAAGATCTTATAGGCGATGTTAAGGAGACTCATACCTCTGTAGTTGGTGCAGTTCAAGGGATCTCCTTTTTTGAGGATCGGGCATACGATGCTGAGGTTCCATTCATCGGGTATGCTTTCCTCCGACCAAATTTTGCAGATGAGCTGGTGCATGCTCCTAACCAAATCATCTCCAGCTGCTTTGTACAGTTCGGCGGCTAGCCCGTCTGCTCCAGCGGCTTTGTTCGACTTTACCTTAGATATCGCTATCTTCACTTCGCCTATGTCGGGTAGGTGGGATTGTTGGCCTTCTGCACATGATAGACATGACATTGTTTAATTTTCTTTATTTGTAAAAATGTCGGCATAAACGTATATGTGCGGGTGAGTGCATGTATGCGTGATTCTTCACATTCAGAATCGTTTTTCTGTTCTATTGAGAATAAGAATTGTCATCTTCATCTTGAGCCAAGTGAAAGAATTCAGAATTGTTCGGAAAAGTTCCGGAGACCAAAAAACGCTATGAAGCAAAATCCAGTAAATGTTTATTGTCATATGATTTATAAGTAGCAGGTATTTGAGCATTTAGCGCCACCTATGAAATCTGTTGTTTTCTGTACCCTGAGATACAGTGGTTCCTCAACCAAAAAAACGAAAACATTTTAGTAACGTTGAAATCATTTGCTGCGCAATTAGTTCCAATTGAATTTTATCATCTTTGTTATCTTTGACTTTTAGGAGGCGACCTCCAGTGAGGGTAGAGATATTGCTCATCCGATTGACTACAGCTGCAGAGATGTCTCTCGTTCTCAAATATCACAAGAAGTGGGTGAAAGTAACCGAGTAACCAGTTGCCCAAATTATTATTATTTTCAAAATATTTTAGCCCATACCGACACAAATTCAAGCAGATAACGAGCCCCATATTTTAATAGCAACTGAAATTCATTGCGATAGTGAAGCTAATATGGGAATTCAAAGAACTCCGATTTATTTTTCCCACATCAAAGAGGAGTCATCCCCTTTATTGGACAATGAACAAGCAATGGACCTGACAACAACTAGCAATTCCAGGCATTGTGATAGCCGTAAGTTTAGACTCTTCTTTCTTTTTTAATAGCAACTCAACATATTTTGATGTTCCAGCATTAACTCAACAAATTTCAAATCTCAAATGGGAACAAGTCCTTCAGAGAGTTGAGGGCTCCCTAAAAAGTATTCAGCAAGAAATGAGGACTCGTAATCAAATTGAAACAAACCGTATTTTCTTGGATTTGGCAAAATTCAAATATCTCAACCCGGAATTTCGTTATCAATCATAATTCAAAAGAATAATCAAAAGTAGTTGATTTTCTAACTCGCTGGTCGAAATTTAATTGTTGGAAACAATCATTAGCATTTAATAATTTCTCTTGGAAAAAGATATTTTTTTTTTATTATTTACATACATACCTACGATTTGTTACCTTAATTTGTATCAAACAAAATTTGAAATATCAGAACAAGCTACAATTATCGCTTTAATTGAATAAAGTTATTTTGTTTCAAAATGCCAAAACTAGTTTTGAATTCTCTTGGGTAGGTGTGCGTGTCCTTAGTCTCAAACAAAATGACCTTAAATGTAAAGAAATACTTCTACAGGGTGTGGATTTGATGAGGTGTTCGGTCCAGCTTTTCTCAATCGACAAATCGATTTTTAGACCGATACTAGTTTATGGTTACAAGCTTAGAAACGCTTGGGTGCATAGAAACGCTTGCGTAGGGACATCAGGGACAATCAGGTCATGCCCAACAGATGCATATCAGGTGTCCTGCAGTATCTTGAGACTCAAAGAAATACGCTGCTGGAGAACCAGATTCTACGGGCACTGCAACCAAACCAGCCTGATACCATCAGACATCCTATCTACAATCACCGATTACTACATCCCTACCTGTCAAGAATCGACTGGGAAGAAGGCGATGTGACGGAAGACTTCGACACAACTATCTTCACGGACGGTTCAAAGATGGAATGCGGTGTAGGTGCAGGTATCTTCTGTGAATCTCTTAAGATTTCAAAATCCTATAGACTTCCCGATTTTGCCAGTGTATTCCAGGCAGAATTGTTAGCGATAAGGGAAGATTGTATAGCCCTTAAAGATATCCGACAGAACCAAAATGTAGCTATTCTAACAGACAGTCAGCCAGCTATTAAGGCCATTGATTTAGCTGTATCATCCTCTAAACTGGTCCAGCAATGCAAAGAGGTCCTCAAGGAACTTGATATGAGCGTCATTTCATCATAGCCATAGGGGCTATGACTATGAGGGGTATTAGAAAGCAGATGAGCTAGCTAGGCAAGGATCAGCCTTTCACAACTCATTGGCAGTGAGAGTATATGCTCCTCTTGAAGTTGGAAGCAAATCATAGGCGGAATAGTTTAACGAGTTGCGTTATATCTAGGAAAACCTGGTCCTCCTATAATAAATACAATTTAGTTTCCAAACCAAGGCATGACTTAGCCAGGATTGTTGCTACCTGCACAGGGCATTGACTCATAGGAGAGCATGCGGCTAAATTGGGTATACCACATAACTCCTTCTGCCGTAGCTGTGAGGACCAGAATGAAAAAGAAACGGCCCAACACTTTCTCTGCCATTGCCCGGTCTTGGCTAGGAAAAGAGCACTCCACTTAGGTAAAGAATTCTTCAACGGTATTGAGGAACTCTCAGAATTCAAGATCACAGACATTATCTCATACCTCAATAACACAAATTGGCTTTATCCCCCCTCCCCCCTATCTCTCGTTAACTAGATGGCACTATGAGACAATAGGCTATAGTGTAGGGAATTTAATACTACATTATGTATAGAATTGTACGTGCGAAATATACATCCTTCCTAACCCATCCAAATCTTTTTAGAATCTCATCATGAGGTATGGTATCAAAACGGCTCACTCAGCGCTAATTGTGTCTAACACGGAAGTGAGACAGCCGTTTCTACCTACCTACCTACCTACAACAGTTGGTTTATTGGTGCCATACAAAACAATTGATACAATTGATACAGAAGTAAAAAAGATTTAACGTCAGCACCTAGCAGTTAAGCCTTATCTTACGGTGGACCTAACCACACTGTCGGCGTGACAATTTCCAACCGAAATCAGCAATGTCACTATGTTTTATTTAAGAGGACACTAAACCTCTTCCTTATGATCCACCAGAGTACAAAAGCACACCTCAACTTCCTGCATCTAGATTCACACCAGTACCAATTGAATTAGTGCCAAAACTTATTCATCTTGGTTTGATTCTAGACTACTATTCATGCAACACAAGGAACTGCACTCAACCTTCAGTCACCGAAAGAAGAGCCGTTGTCCGGTCACGGAAACTGTACGCAACTTTCATTCACCGAAAGAAGAGCCGTAAACCGTGATTTGCGAATAGCAGCTGAGGCCAAACTCAGACAACCACAACCCCCGCGAAGGTCCATCCCACTAGTGAGGTGGCAAATCCTCACTAGCCGCGGTACCCAATTGCCCCTGGGTGAGGGGTGGTGTCACATTTTGTTTTATATAACCATTCGTTATACATCATTGCGTTTTGTCATCTTTTCTTGTTTTGCAGCTTTTATCCAACTGGCGGATGAGGGACACCGCTTACCCAATGTCAAGTATATCCACATTGATCGCAGGGATGAACCAGCCAATCAAGGGACACACCCAACAGGGCGTCTAATTTCATTAACGTTTATCCACATTCGATACTCGTTGATCGTATTTTCTCATTTAATATATATATATACTTAAACTAGCTGACCCTGCAGACTTCGTACTGCCTCAATCGATAATCCATATCCCTCTACCACACTACCCACTACCCCTTAAACGCTTCCCGTTTGTGCTACCCAGTACGTCTACCCATATCTGCTACCTCATTACGACACTACAGAGTGTGGTATTCAGATTCATATTTTTGTTGTTAGGCTAATAAACGTATCTTTGTACTTCACAATTCGACTGAATTTGAGTTCGTAAGCAGTCCTGAAGCCGCGAGTTCTACATTCTAATCTCTTAAGGAGATTTTCCAATCACGAATTCTCTTTTTTCCCATTGTTAAAAATCCATTGGCTTGGGGTTTTTTTGGCTTGCTCTTCAAGAGTTTTCCATTTTACCATTTCAAAACTAATGAATTTCATTTGGAAGAGTGATTTTGAGATTTTTGTTAAGTCAATTTTTTTTGCATATCAAATTTTCCATTTTTCCAATTTTTTTTAACTTTTTCTTGCTTTCTAGTTCCCCATAACAAATTTTAAAGTTTCACTTTGGAAACCAATGAGTATTCGAGTTTCTCGTCAAGAAATTTCTATTTTCCATTCAAAAACCCATTCTGTTGTTCGTGAAGAGTCCTTAACTCTGCAAAATTTAGTTAAAAACAAATTTTCAAAATCCTAAAAGGAAAATACTTTCAGAAAGCAAAAAGCTTTCAAAAGCGTGCTTTACACGATATGGATTTTCCGTATGGACTGTCACCATTTCCATATGGAATATTATACAAATCGTGTAAACGTATTAAAAATTCATATGGAAATTACAGATGGAAATTCCATATGGATTTTTTTCATTTAGAACTGTTTCTAAATTTCATCTGTATACAAACGAAATCGAATTTTTCAAACGACAAACAAAGTTTATTTTAAAACATGGGAGAAGGGATTTAATGTTCTCTTGTATTTCTTTTTCAGAAAAAAAAAATTGTTACATTTAGGTACTTTGAACGAAAAAAATGTTTTGAAACTACAAACGAAAAGTCCAAATCGTCTAAATGCTTATCTGATTTTACAAAAAAAAATTCAATTTGACATACATATGAAAACACTTTTGGAAATAAGAAGTGACAGTCCATATGGAAAATCCATATCGTGTAAAGCAGGCTAAAGCAAACATTTCATAGTGTGACGACCAGCGCTGCCGAAACTACTACCAAGGGAGTATTTGTTCTCCCTTTGCGTTCAATGCACTGCGCTATACTCGAAAATACTCCCCTTGGAAACTTAAAGGAACATTATAAAATTAATATATTTTAACTGCCGGGATTACATATTTATTTTTATCATTATTTGAGCGAACACAACTAGTCTTGTGGTGTTAAATCGCCCATATCTTGACGTAACTCGCTCATCAAACCTCCCCTTCAATAAAGTGATTGTGAAGCGTGCTTTGTGGCTTGTACCACTATCCTAATCGGTTATCATGGTGCGATAACGCTGGCCATTCAGAACGCCATAGAATTGACGGCGCGCTGCCGGAACGGCAGCGATTTTTTCGACACTTCGACCTAACCACTGTCTCACTGACACAGCAACATCACTCAAATGTTTGCACTCGACTTGTTATTGCCGGGTTGGAATCGTGTTAGCTGATAGTTGACACTCAATTTTCTTTTCTTTTTCTCCTGAATTTGACTGTCAACTATCAAAAATCAGATTACACAATTCCTCCCCCGGTCTACTAGGGCGAGAATTACGACCGAAAATTATAGTTATTAACGCTCTTAAATTTATGGTCATCGACTCCGAATTTCGACAGAAAGCAGACTTTGTTCGTTGATGAACTTTACCACACTGAAAATGTTTAGTTATTAATTAGTGAAAGGGTAGGCAGGTAGGTTAGAATGGAGCTCTAATTGGAAGGGCCGAGCACTCACACAAAAAGTGTTGGAGTGTTCCCCCTGAGCCGTATCTCTAAAGCTACGACAAAATTCATTGGGGGGAATACCAAGCTTGAAGGCATGTTGTCCGACCGGCCAGTGGCTTGTGCAATTGGCAACTATTCTGCCAATGTCTGACCTAGGTATTTTCAGAAGTTCCTTGGTACGTTTGTCGTCGTAAGTGGGCCATATCTGTCTCGAGATATTGCAGGTGGTAAATGATGAATACCCGTTTTCATGACTCTTAAGAGAATTCTGACTTCCCCAGCAAGGGATATTTGAAAATTTGATCCCGTCCTGGCCAGTTCATCCGCGATTTCATTACCTTTAATGCAGCTGTGTCCTGGTACCATTACCAGATTGATTTTTATAGTGTCATCAAAACTTGCGAGCTCTTGTTGCTTAATCTAAAGATGTGCAGAATTGCTGCGCAGCAAAATTAAAAATACACAGGCTCTTATGGGATCAAATTCTGCGTGCAGAACAGCGCTGCGTGATGGCTCTATTTCTAAATTTTCTGCCTAGTTTCATTGCAGCCATAATTGAAAAACTAAATTTTCCAAATAATTGCTATCTGGCACTACTAAAATTGAAAGATTGTTGACGCTGTTGACAATTTATTTTTATTTCAACTTGTCAGCGTGGACAAGGTAAGTTCCTTCATTATCATTATACAAACCAATCAAATATATACAAGATTCTTTTCTTTCTCATTTCCAGAGTAAACATTCATCGATGTCTTCAAAAATCAAGTCTCCCTGAATCTATGCGGCGGATCAAATAACTGACAAATTCTTTGCCTGCATGATAACCGAACCTAATATCAAAACAATGCCTCGATGAAACGCCCGATGACCAGATTATACAAGAACATAATCGCTGCACCAATTGCTACTGTCGGTCAATGTGGTGTGTTGAGTGTTTGGCTAGAATCTGGCCGCTAGTTAGTTTGCTGCCCGTCAAAATGAATTAGATCGGGATGTCTGGCTGGAAAATAAGTTCACGCGTCCTATGTGCTTGACCTCAGTTATATTGTAAAAAGAAACTCGTATTTCCTCTTTTGCGAAAAAACGCATTTGTTTGGTGTGATATTAAAATAAACATATTACAGATTGGTCTGTATCTTTTTTTTTGACTAAGCTGCTGCAATTGAAACGACATAAGCCTACATAAGACTTTTAAAACTCAAAGTTCTCTATGATCACTATTGCTTAATTTTTGGGGGCTTATAAACTATAAACATTTTTAGTTTCATATAAAGATAATTTGAAAGTTTATCATTACATGTTACAGATTTATCTCATTAAATTTTGGCAGGTGTCGTTTTTGTCTTGACAAAACTTGGCAGAGTTTCTGCACGTGTGTTTTGCTTGAAGCGCTGCATGCAGCGCTGCGTGCAGAAATTCTGCACATCTGTTTTGAGCATAAAGATTCTGGACTTAGTCAGAAGTAATGCCCAAAACAGATGTGCAGAATTTCTGCACGCAGCGCTGCATGCAGCGCTACAAGCAAAACACACGTGCAGAAACTCTGCCAAGTTTTGTCAAAACAAAATCGACACCTGTCAAAATTTTATTGATTTGGTTGTCTTGAATTGTTTCTGAAGGGGGTTGAAAATATGGAAAGCGAAAATACATCACTGGAATCCATTGTCCTAAAGTAACCTGCCAAGAACCAAATTATCAATTTTGGTACCGAAAAGAAAAAGAACAAGACCTATCAACGTTATAAGATATTATTATATTTATTTAATAAAAAACATTGGTATATACCCCATCACAATGTTTAGATTTTCATCGAATTGCTATACATAGTTTCGGTAGGTCAACCCGCGTCGGGTTTTCTTCAGATGATAATAATTGAAAACGATGATATTGTTGAGATTTGTCATCACCATTTTTGTGACTTCTTTGAGCTTCTGGAAATTGTATTTCTTCTGTGCAAATTGTCCAAATTGCAGACAGCTATTTCATCTAGAGCTGAATATTCGACAATATCTGTGCACAGATTTGCATTTTATTGATTCGATTTTGTGTCCCGGTCTCAACCTGAGATTCGACAATGGCAAACCAGAGGGCTTGAGGTTTGATTGTTCGATTGGCGCGACCCTCATTCTCGTAGCGAGTTTAAAGCCTTTCGAATTGTTCACCTCAGACTTCGTGCAATCCGGGAAATTTGTGGGGACATACGAGCGACCAATTTCCGTTGGCCTCGACACGTTGACGTTAAATGAACAAATCAGGAATCCACAGGGCATGGGCATAGAAGAAATCACGTGCGAGAGTTTTCTCCTCTCCGATGTTCTTCTTCAAGTTAAAGAACTCAAAAACGTCCGAATGCCAGGGTTCTAGATAGATGGCGAATGCTCCTGGTCACTCACCTCCTTGATCGACGTATCGAGCAACTTTGTTGAAGACCCTCAACATAGGAGCAAGTCCATTAGAAATAGCATTCTTGCTGGCAATAAAAACTAATTTAAGTTTAGATATTATTTTGCTTATAAAATTTTTCAAACTAAAATACACACGCTGTCAACAGTTTCAATAGTGTGACAATATAAGTATTGCCAGATAGCAATTATTTGGAAAATTTTGTTTTTCAATTGTGGCTGCAATGAAACTAGGCAGAAAATTTAGAAATAGAGACATCACGCAGCGCTGTTCTGCATGCAGAATTTGCTCCCATAAAGGGCAAAACAGATGTGCAGAATTGCTGCGCAGCAAAATTCAAAATACACAGGTTCTTATGGGAGCAAATTCTGCATGCAGAACAGCGCTGCGTGATGTCTCTATAGGGCAAAACAGATGTGCAGAATTGCTGCGCAGCAAAATTAAAAATACACAGGCTCTTATGGGAGCAAATTCTGCGTGCAGAACAGCGCTGCGTGATGTCTCTATTTCTAAATTTTCTGCCTAGTTTCATTGCAGCCATAATTGAAAAACTAAATTTTCCAAATAATTACTATCTGGCACTACTAAAATTGAAAAATTGATGACGCTGTTGACAATTTATTTTTATTTCAACTGGTCAGTTCGAAAATTAATATAATACGAACGAACATGAAGAAAATCAACTCTCAGCGTGGACAAGGTAAGTTCCTTCATTATACAAACCAATCAAATATATACAAGATTCTTTTCCTTCTCATTTCCAAAGTTAAATTCATCGATGTCTTCAAAAATCAAGTCTCCCTGAATCTATGCGGCAGATCAAATAACTGACAAATTCTTTGCCTGCATGATAACCGATAACCTAATATCAAAACAATGCCTCGATGAAACGCCCGACGACCACATTATACAAGAACATAATCGCTGCACCAATTGCTACTGTCGGTCAATGTAGTGTGTTGATGTTGAGTGTTTGGCTAGAATCTAGCCGCTAGTTAGTTTGCTGCCCGTCAAAATGAATTAGATCGGGATGTCTGGCTGGAAAATAAGTTCACGCGTCCTATGTGTAGAGCCTCAGTCTATCTGCTTGACCTCAGTTATATTGAAAAAAGAAACTCGTAATTCCTCTTTTGCGAAAAAAACGCATTTGTTTGGTGTGATATTAAAATAAACATATGACAGATTGGTCTGTATCTTTTTTTCGACTAAGCTGCTGCAATTGAAATGACATAAGCTTCCACAAGTCTTTTAAAGCTCTCTATCATCACTATGGCTTAATTTTTGGGGGCTTATAAGCTATGAACATTTTTGGTTTCATATAAAGATAATTTGAAAGTTTATCATTACCTGTTACAGATTTATCTCATTAAATTTTGGCAGGTGTCGTTTTTGTCTTGACAAAACTTGGCAAAATTTCTGCACATGTGTTTTGCTTGAAGCGCTGCATGCAGCGCTGCGTGCAGAAATTCAGCACATCTGTTTTGAGCATATTTCTAATTTTTCTGCCTAGTTTCATAGCAGTCATAATTGAAAAACTAAATTTTCCAAATAATTCCTATCTGGCAATACTTATATTGACACAATATTGAAACTGTTGACATATTTTATATTTTAGTTTGAAAAATTTTATAAGCAAAATAATATCTAAACTTAAATTAGTTTTTATTGCCGGCAAAAATGCAATTTCTAATGGACTTGCTCCTATGTTGAGGGTCTTCAACAAAGTTGCTCGGTACGTCGATCGCGGAGGTGAGTGACCAGAAGCATTCGCTATCTATTCGGACATTTTTGAGTTCTTTAACTTGAAGAAGAACATCGGAAAGAAGAAAACTCGCTCACGTGATTTATTCTATGCCCTGTGGATTCCTGATTTGTTCATTTAACGTGTCGAGGCCTACGGAAAATTGGTCGCTCGTACGTCGTATGTCCCCACAAATTTCCCGGATTGCACGAAGTCTGAGGTGAACAATTCGAAAAGCTTTTAACTCGCTACGAGAATGAGGGTCGCGCCAATCGAACAATCAAACCTCAAGCCCTCTGGTTTGCTATTATCGAATCTCAGGTCGAGACTGGGACAACAAATCGAATCATTTATTGATTCGGAACAATCAAATGCAAATCTGGGCACAGATATTGTCGAATATTCAGCTCTAGATGAAATATAGCTGTCTGCAATTTGGACAATTTGCACAGAAGAAATACAATTTCCAGAAGCTCAAAGAAGTCACAAAAATGGTGATGTCAAATGTCAACAATATCATCGTTTTTAATTATTATTATCTGAAGGAAAAAATTTCGAACGCGGGTTGACCTACCGAAACTATGTATAGCAATTCGATGAAAATCTAAGCATTGTGATGGGGAATTTACCAATCTTTTTTTATTAAATAAAGATAATAATATCTTAAGCGGCATATACACGCATCAAAATCTCATCAAGCATGTAAGAGTGTGTTTGTGAAATTGAAACACGTATAGAATGTATGCTTGACGCGAAATCAAAATGTTTTGATTTTTCTTCAACATGGGTCTATGCTTGACAAGTGCTTGAAAAGTGTTTATTCGTGATTGATTGCTTGATCAAGCATCATTATTGTTTTTCCGTTGCTAGTGCCAAGACAGCATTCGGAAACATTTTTTACTTGCGACATATAGAATATATGGCAAGTATTGAATTCGTAAAAAAAAAATTTGAGATGAGGATGCGATATGATATTACGATGATAGAGAAGTCGAAAAAAGTGGGTCCGGCGATTCCGTCTGTCTGTCTGTCGGAAAGTTTACAGGCATCTACAGGCTTAACTACTGGTCCGATTGACTTCAAATTTGAAAATTAGAGGTTTGAGCAAAAAGTCATATCCCAATTTTTTTTATTTTTGTTTTAAGATCAAAATTTAGGGTAGCCACCATACGATTTTTTTGGCCAAAAACCAAAACTTTTTTTTTCACAAAAACGGCCCGAACGATTTTTTTTAAACTTCCTCGAGTTTAATTTTTTTAAACATTCATGTGTTTTATGTAAAAAAAAAATTTTGTATTGCTCCAAAACGGTACCTCCCATAGAACCGTTTTTTTGTTATTAGATTTTCTCGAAAACTGAAAGTCCGATCAGCGTAAGTTTTTTTTCGAAAGTACGTATATATTGTTTAAATAATATTTTGTTTTCAAAAAAATTTCAAATTTTTTTTTGGATTTTTAAAAAATATTTTTAACTTTTTTTTTCAAAATTCTGTATCTCAAAAACGGATCAATTTTAAAAATCCAAATTGGAGTATAATATGTATATTTACATGGTCTTGAAAACTGCATACCCAAATTAATTTTAAGATATTTTTGAAAAATTTTATATATAAAAAATTAATTTAAAAAAAAACGGCTCCGACGATTTTCAAAAAAAAAAATTCAATAAATCAAGAATAAGGTTTGAATTTGTTCGGCATTTAAATTTTTGGAATAAAACGTACATATATACGAGGTACATTTCCAAATTTTAATTTTTTTAATAAATTCTAATTATTTTTATATAGACTGTTCAGAAATAGCACTGATGAATTTTAACTCTGCAAATGTATTGCCTGTAGCCAGAAACCGAAGAGTTATTGATAGACGTTGACTAACCAGGTATAGCTTCTCGCATATCGGTATCTTTTCTGATAATTTTGGGTGTTATCATTTCCAGAAAGTTGGTTGTATGTTTCCTCGTCATGCGAACGAAAATTTTTGAAGTCATTAGGCGAACTTAATTTCAGTTTATTCAAAAGATTTTCATGTGTAAATTGCTTTCGTTTTTTTCAGCCACTCTTTCATCCAGATCCGTTTTTTCCGCAATTTTTTCCTCTTCATTTTTAATGCCAGCGCTAGTCCCAGGGCTATACAAACAATCGTCCGTGTTCACTCATATTTTCCTACAAAGAATCCGCACATTCACATCCAAAATCTACGAAAAAATGATGCTTGATGACTTATGCTTGATATGTGTATATTCAACACGAAAAAGAATTTACAAACACACTCTCACATGCTTGATGAGATTTTGACGCGTGTATATGCCGCTTTATAACGTTGATAGGTATTGTTCTTTTTCTTTTCGATACCAAAATTGATAATTAATAGGGATCGGATTTCCATGCAAATGCATGTTTTTTTATGAACATCTTAGAACCAAAACCATAAGTTATGTATACGAATCATGAAATTTCCTTTAAAATGGCATTTAAACGTTAGTGCATATTTTTGCATATTTTAACTTTAAATGCATATTTTGCATATTTCGCATATTTTCTTGCATATTTTTCTATAAACGCATATTTTGCATATTTTTTTCATATTTTTAGAGCATATTACTAAAAAATTTGTTGAACAGCAAAAGATATCCCCTTAGCTCAAAGCTATCATCTTTTTCTTTGATTCATTTCACAATCTTGAACGACCCCAAACCCCATATTATGTACCTTCCCCGCTACATATATAAACAACGTAGAATGTACTCTATGAAGTTGACTAGATTCTATCGGCTCATAATAATTAAAAAACAAAAACTAAATTAAAGCAACTGACTACACATAGACTGCCAAATAAACATTTAAAGAGCCGAATAAAAATTTTGCAAAAACTCGAGATCCCGTATTTTATTTCTTCTTCATCTAGTTGCTTACTAGAAAAGCTTAATTCATTAATGCTGTTGAGATAGATTGCTTTCGGTTTTAGGAGTAGAAAATGACAAAAATATTTATTTTTCTATCTAATATCGCTAGCTTTGTGAAAAAAATAATGGTCCACCTACTCGACGCTTGCAATTTCAAGGGCTAGTGTTTTGTCCGTTACAACTTGAACCAATGTGAAGTTGGTTACTGGGACGGGCATTCCATTTTCACTTTTTTTCTATTTCTTTTATGACTTACAAAAAAAAAATATTAGTTAAGATTTTCTAATTTTACAGATCTCTTTTGTTTGTCATTGAATTTTGATTGATTGATTGATTGATTGAATTTTGAAAAAAAAAATTATGAAAACACGCACACATCTTTGCAATCCATAAATTTCAGCTTGTAGGTGTAGGCAAATCTATATTGACAGCTTTGTTTCCCATCTCCTTACTTTATTTCATTTGCAAATAAAATGTTCGCTCCTGCCACAACACACATACATACATACTGTTAACAGTTATTCTAAGCAGTCGATTGTTTTTAAATTTAAATTCAGTGGCCTATGGTTGTTTACGTTAACTGTTATGTATGTTTTTTTTTTATTAAAGGTTAATTAAAAATAAAAAATGAATTTATTTTACTAACTAAAAGAAATGTGTTTTTAAATTGAACCAAAACAATTTTTTAAGGGCATATTTTGAATGCATATTTTGTATTTTTGGGTGCATATTTTAAGCGCATATTTTGAGATTTTAAGTGCATGAAAATCCGATCCCTAATAATTAAGTTCTTGGCAGGTTACTTTAGGACAATGGATTCCAGTGATGTATTTTCGCTTTCCATATTTTCAAACCCCTTCAGAAACAATTCAAGACAGCCAAATCAATGAAATTTTGACAGGTGTCGTTTTTATTTTGACAAAACTTGGCAGAGTTTCTGCACGTGTGTTTTGCTTGCAGCGCTGCATGCAGCGCCGCGTGCAGAAATTCTGCACATCTGTTTTGAGCATAAGAGCCTGTGTATTTTTAATTTTGCTGCGCAGCAATTCTGCACATCTGTTTTGCCCTTTAAAGTTAGTTTAAAGCCTTGATAGCTGCTTGGCTATCAATAAAGATTGCAACCTTTTTTATAATTTCGTCAGAATTGACTGCTTGTCTTAGAATCCTACATGCTTGTCTAATCGCTAGAACTTCAGCTTGAAATACGCTACATCTGTCAGGCAGTCTAAAGGAATTTTTATATCCAGTTTTTCGGAGAAGACACCAGCCCCAATACCTTTGTAGGGCTATTAATTTTCCAATTATTTTGCCTTGTTGGAATTTCAACCTTCCAAAGCTCAGGGCTGGTAACTTGTTCTAGTTTTATTTCTGTAGGTAATAGATTTAGAATTTTATTATGACCAAAAGACTTTGCAGCCCACATAATCTATTCTCTCAGTCTAAAAACACCACAGGAGACTGTTTCGTGAATGTGAAGGTCGATGGGAAAAAGATTCAAAATGACTGTGAGTGCACCAGTAGGGCAAGATCTTATTGCTCCCTTAGTACCAATGCAGGCAGTTCTTTGAACTCTTTTTAGCGTATCAATGTTATATTTTGTGTCTAGGGCAGACCACCAAACAGTTGATCCGTATGTCAGAAAATAACTCCTCTGTGAAAATTTGAAACGGCAGCCCTGGTGACGACCCAAAAAGTACTTTTCTGAAAGCGTTTCTCAAAAGGATTTGCTTTCTTGAAAACACTTTCAGAAAAAAAAAAATTCACGGTGTGATTACTGATTAGTTCCTGAAATCGTTTTGAAGAAAGCAAATCACTTTCAGAAAACGCTTTCTACTTCCAGAAACTGTTTGTGAAAGTTTTTCGCTCTCTTGGAAGCGAACGTTTTGCATAAAACCTGCTCTGGTGGGCCAAAAATAAAGGAAGTAGGTCATAAGTTCACAACTTTTTTTGTGTGCGGCAGTACATTCGCTAGACAGATATCAAGGTCAACAGATTTCATGGCTGTCTGAAAAGATTTTAACTCCTTCCAACCACTTGAAGCAATCACTTGCAGCAAGCGCTTGTATAGAATCTATATAGAATGTCATGATAAAAGTTCATTTCATTCTGTATCTGTTGTTTATTTAATTTGAAAACGTGCGTCGTGCATTTACTTTATCAAAAGTTGGTTAGAATGGCAAAAAAGGTTGTTGAATCTATTGTATTTTGTATGCATGTATTTACATACATGATATGTTATGTATTATTGGTTTTTGAATAGTGTATTTGGACTAATGAGAGAGTTTTTAAGCTGCTCGCCGGAGTTGAAAGATAACCGTGTGTTTTGAGAAAGGGCGACAGCAAATACATGAACAAACTTGTGAAAATGCGGCATTCGACGAGATTGATGCGACAATTGGTGTAATGGCTTACGAATGGCATTGAACCAACCGAAGTGGGAGGTGGGAGCTTTGTATATACATTTAACAGGTATAATCGAAATGGAATTCGACTGAAGCGCCAACTGGTTCCAAGCCGAGATAACCTTTTTTTTTACACATGTTTGTAATGTGTGTTCTCTGCTTGGTTTGACAGAAGATCTGTCAAACCAAGCAGAAAACCAATCTTGATAGTACCCCCCAATATATATACAAAGGGTGGGAGTTCTTCAACGCGATGCAATTTATGGCAAGTAACAACTGCCGGTAATATCGATTCGGTAAATGAAAATCATATTAAATATTTTAGATGAAATGAAAATTGCAGTGTAGATAGTTTTTGCGAGCATTAAATGTGTATTGTCAAGGCAATTCCCCACGCTCTGAAGGGAAATAGTTAATACATATACCATTGGCCTAGCGATATTGGGCGCGTTCACTTTGACTTGGATAGGCTATCCGGATAGCTTTTTGTTTTTGTTTTCCATGTAAACAAAAATAGCAGAGATTCAAACCAAACAAAACCAAAGCTATCCAACAATTTCTGGTATAGGTGGCTATCTGACAGAAAAGCCATTGAAATTCTGAAACAGCTGATTTTTGTATACGTGTTTTCACACCTATCTAAATTAAGCTATCGAACTCGTTCATGAAAAACGAGTTGGATAGGCTATCTACGATAGGCTATCCAAAACCAAACTGAACGCGCCCATTTTCACCTTCCCTGTTCCTATCAGCTATTTGTGTTACGTATTCCTTTCTTTGGGATACACAATAGGCGTGTTTTTTTGCACGCGTATATACGCGTGAAATGAACAGTGCACAAAAAACGACAAATATTTTGTTTTAGCAATTTGGCATCACAAGTTGATGATATGTAAACGAGAGGAGAAAGAAGAGCAACGTCAGCGGGAATTTTTTCTCCAGAGAACAGAAAAATCTCTTGCTTCACTATGCGGCAAATCATGGTTTTGCTTATCGGGCATACAAAATCTTGCCCAATATCTCTTAAAAATGAACCAGTGGCATAAAAGATAAAAGTGTAATGCAGCTACCATTCGTATATGCTTTGGTATATACGTGCTCCTAATTCCCGTTTTTAAAAATGGACTAATTTCGCTCAATAGAACAATTGCGACATCTTTCGTTAGTCTAAACAATTCAATAAAACGCGCTTCTGGTATTTGAAAGGGATCAGTGGAATCCCTTAATGAACTGCGCTGAATGCGTAGCATATTTCGGCGGTCGTAGGCGTCGGCTAGAATAAGTAAGTACAATTCCATTTCCACAAATTCTATAAATGAACATGAGCGTTTAAAAAAAAACAATACATAAAATATCATTCATTTTAAATAATTACCACGGCAAATAATTATATTTATAAGTTATTTGTTTTATTTATTTGTAATATGAAGTTATTTTAAGTTCTAATTTAACAATTTTCACAACAATAAGCACAAATCTTAATGTAAACAAACAAATTTTCTCAATCTCTTATGTCAAATTGTCAACTCAACACAAACTTCTCAATTGGTGAGTTTCTCGACTTACAGAAACACT
>CAKKXW010000002.1:45255418-45283340 GCA_920937365.1 Sphaerophoria rueppellii
GACTGCAAGTTAAAAAATAAGTACTGACTGGTGAATGCTCCTTTCCAGTCAAAGTACTTTTGGAAGTTTATAAACTTACACCAAACGCTTTTAAATATTTATCGCTTCGTTAAATTTTAAAATTAAATATAAAAGAAACTTTATTTTGCCCATCAAAGAGGGCACGGGTAAGCTAGTACTGTATATTAGATTCACACTTTTTTGGCTTTCGATGGTCTCAACAAAGTAATTACACCATAGTCTGCCCATCAGCCAACGGGCTTCCAATAACAATCCATATTCTTTTGATTTAAAGTCCACCCGCCAACCGTTTACGAAAAGTTCAACCTTTACCACAAATCTCTGTGATGGTTTAAACCTTTGTTTCATTGGCCAATGAACCCATGAGGATTGCATAAAACATCACAAATTCTTCATCATGAATGAGTGAGTGCACACAAGAGTTAACTTTAGAGCCTGATTTATGATCAAAGCAAAATTTCTCTTTTATTATTATTAGCCCGAGTTTTTTGCGTAGATTTCTGTTAAAAAGGCTATTCAGGACCTGCAGTCTGTGGTTGATTTTTATTTTAAATTTTCCATTGCTGTGTATTGAATTCATACAAATCGTTGTTGCCATGAGAAGTCAATTGTGGATGCAACCAGGATTTATTTAACTTTTTTTGAATTGATTTTGATCCCTTCCATACCTTTAAAAAAAAAAGAAAACGATTCTGACCACTTAACGAAATCAGAGTACCAGACGAATAGTTGTTATAGGTTTCGGATGAGTAAAAGCCAGCTCTGGTTAACTAATAACAAGGGTTGTATGAATGTTTGTATGTTTGTTTGAAGTATCGAAATGATTTCCTATAAGCTTATACACTATAACCGCAATAAAGGTACCTACTGCATTGCGGAATATAGCCATGGTCCATGAAAACTAACAGTCAGCCTTTCTCGATAAGGTTTGATTAGCTGACGAAATTCAACTTATTGTTAGCTAGTTGTTCGGAATTTAATTGAGAAGAGGAAGTAAAACGTTTGCAAATATTACCTCTTGCTCTTTATAAAATTTACGCTTCGATAATATTAAAAAGGTTATTGACGTGCGGCAATTCAGGTACAGAAAAGTTGTTTTAATTGTTTACAACGGCGAAGGATCACGTTGAAATTTAAATGATCCAGCAATTTCAATAGAGATTGTGTTCATTAAGTCATTAATATTCGCTCTTATCCTCCTTCCATTTGTATTACACCAATAATTTTTTTATGTGTGTTGTCAATTGTAAAATATTCCATCAATGTCCTAGATGACAATTATAATCGATAAAAAAAATTGGACTAAATTTTTAATCTTAACCCTCTATACCTTACCTTAAGGTGGCGCTACAGTCCGTTGTGGACTTGAGCCTCAATCAACAGTCTCCGCCAGCCAGCTCGGTCCCTAGCTAGCTGTCTCCAGTTTTCACTCCAAGTTGATTGAGGTCCTTTTCCACTTAAGTGCGCCACCTGAATCGCGGTTTTCCTCTCCTCCTACGTCCCTCGGGAATAGTGCCGAAGGCTTTCCGGGCCGGAGCATTGGTGTCCATCCGCTCTTAATGACCGATCCTTCTGAGTCTCTGAACCTTGACCCTCCTGGCTAGGTCCATGTCGTTGTACAACCCGTAAAATTAGCTGTTATATCGAAGAACTTTCCTCTCGAAACAGCCTAAGGCACTTTCATCCGATTTTGCCAGGGTCCATGCTTCCGCACCATACAGCAGGACTGGGATGATGAGGTTGTTGTACAATTTTAACTTAGTTGCTCGAAAGAGGGCTTTTCCACTCAATTGCTTTCTTAGCCCAAAGAAACAGCGATAAGCAAAAGTTATTCTTCGTCTGATATCGGCACTGGTGTTATTGCCCGTGTTTATAGCGGAGTCTAGGTAGACAAACTCCTCTACTACCTCGAAGTTGTATGCAGCTATTTTGACGCTCTGTCCGAGCCGTCGGTGTTGGGTGTCTTTCCTCGAAGAAAGCATATGTGTACTTCAATTTTCCCTTATTTATCGCTAAACCCATTTTAGCCGGCCGCTTCTGTCTAAATTCTCACAAAGGCGCCATTGACATCGCGCTGTGTTCTTCCCATTATATCAATATCATCGGCGTACGTGAGAAGTTGAACAGATTTTGGAAGATAGTGCCTTTGGTGTTGACGTTGGAGTTCTGCACTATCTTCTCAAGGACGATGTTAAGGAAATCGCACGATAGTACATCGCCTTGTCTGAATCCTTTTTTGACGTCGAAAGATTCCGTAAGCTCGTTGACAACCTTGATGGAGCAGCGTGAGTCATTATTTTGCACCATCGAACGAGCTTGTCAGGGATGCCAAAACTAGAGATAGCTTAGTCTCTGTAGATGCTGTCATACTCGGACTTAAAATCGATGAAAAGGTGGTGGGTATCGATTTGGAGTTCCAGGATCTGCCGCAACGTCGATGATGGTTGGCTTTCCTGGCCTAAAGCCATATTGATAAGGACCAATCAGATTGTTGACGAAGGCTTCAGACGTTCACATAATACGGCAGAGAGAATCTTGTAGGAGATGTTAAGCAAAGTGATTCCTCTGTAGTTGGCGCAATTTAGAGAATCTCCTTTTTTCAGGATCGGGCAAACAATGCTGAGGTTCCATTCATCGGGCAGGCCTTCCTCTGACCATATCTAACCCTCTATAAAAAAAAAAATAAATAGAGTGGCGCGACAGCTCTTGAAGAGCCAAGGCCTAAGTGGCTTACTCTCATCAACAATTCTCTGGGTGCGTGTGAAGAATTGAGGGGACCTACAATTTAACGCCGGTTCCGATCGGCAAATTGAGAAGCACTTTTTCATGACAGATTAATACTCTTAGAAGTTTTATCAGTTCTTCGCAAGAGGCAGTGCCCGTGAAAGATGAAATAAAAACTATGGGCACGAGTAGGAGTCGAACCTACGACGTTCTGCTTAGCAGCCAACGCGCCTTTTTTTTTTCATAATTCATTTTTTTTATTCATTTAAACTTAAATCTACTTACGTGCTAGACAAAAATGGGAAACTAGCCTAATTAATTCTACTTATATATAACTTACTGGCCCTAGTCGGGCGCTCTAAGCAATTCAATGTTCTTAAGATTACTGCCTTTCGGCCTACGAACTTAGTTTATTCCTTTTTATTTCATTTGTATTTTTTTTTTTTATTAGAAAATTTAAAAAAACTAATGCCAATGTCTTGTTTTTTGGGGGTTTTACTTACATACTAGGGTCCTTAAAATAAAACTTAAAATTACCTATCCTACCTATAAACTACTTAAAACTAGAACAACCACAGCGGCAAAAACTATGTCCTTAACTGTTCTGTTGTGGATTTTAATTGTCTTCATTTTTTTTTTATTTTTTTTTTTTAATTTTTTTCACTTTTTTCACTTTTTTCACTTTTTTCACTTTTTCACATTTTTTTTCTTTTTTTATATGTTTCCTTGGTTTTTTTTTTTTTGTTTCTCATATTTTATAGTGCCACCATACCTACTCTACTTAAACCTAAACCTAAGACTAAAACAAATATGTAAGCCGGCCAAGGCAAAAAATACCCCACCCCGGACTACCCATTGTCAAATGCCGTTTGAAGCCACCAAAACTGGTTCTCCTGCTTCACCCTACCAATGCGGTCCTGTTCGGACACAGCCCTACTTAACCGAAGCAGCTCCGCTCCATCACGAGCGAGGATGCCTCGTTCATACAGGAGTCGCCGGTCTACAGTTTTGCGCCTGACGTGGTAGATAAGCGGTACTGCCAATCTATCCTCTATCATGCCGCACTGGTCTAAATAGAGGAATGCCTCTGGTGTTATGAAGCCGCTCAAGCGTGCATTCTCGAAGTAGTTTTCGTTCGGATAGAACGGCCCGAAAATCAAATTGTTGGTCGAAGTCATAGCTCTCGCAATATGGCCCCGAACAAGTTTTATCACGAAATTGTGAATTCTGTTGATCCGAGCCCCATTGTAAAGAACCTCGTTTGAATAATAATGCAGATAAGAAGATTCCAGTGTCCGATACCAACCGAGACAGCGCCGAAGACACTGCCTCTCGAACACCCGAAACTTCTCCATTTGGGAAGGGGCAATGTTGAACCACACTGGACAACCATAAACGATCATTGGCCGTATGAGGGCCATGTAGCAAATTACCTTCACTCTGGGGTCAAGCCGACTGCTGTAAAACAGCCATTTCGTCAGAGCAAAGGCTCCTCTGGCCTTAGTCAAAGCAGCATCTATATGTCTGTCGAAATACAGATACTGGTCCAACCAGATACCGAGGTACTTCACTACAGTTTTGCTCGTCAATGCCTGTCCGTGAGGATCAACAATGACCATCTTGCGCCAATTCTTACACGTATCTCGCGAAGCCTTAGCCAACGGAGTCCGGAACAAAATTGTCTCCGACTTTTGGACATTTATTTTCAGTTTCCAATCGTCGCAGTATCGCTGAATCTTCTCGAAGTCACGCTGCAAGAGAATTCTAATAACTTCAACCTTTCGAGCCGTTCTGTACGCAATCAGGTCGTCGGCATACGCAATTGCGTTAGTTAAGCTACCTATAAGATCGCTGGTGTATATGCTGAAGAGGATCGGCGAATTCACCGCTCCCTGTTGAAGACCGTTTTTAATTTCAAAGGTGGTGGTAGAAGTTACATTGCCACTTTTGACAACAAACTTTCTACCGTTGAGCATCTCATAAAGCATATACAATAATGGTTTACTGATGCCTAGTCTGGTGAGTTTAAGGTACAAACCTTCTAACCATACGGTGTCGAAGGCCTTCTCCAAATCCACCAGAACAGCACCCGTGCATTGTTTCTTGGACTTGTTCCATTGGATATCAGAAACGAGCTTAGCCGCGGCATGAATAGTGTCATGTCCTGCCTTGAACCCGAACTGATTATACGGAATTATTGTGTTGTCCGCAGCCCACTGAATCAGAGCTCTATTGATGATCTTTTCGAATACCTTACTGATACTTGGAAGAAGACTTATCGACCGAAGATTTGACGGATTGGAGTTGTCCTTTCCCTTCTTCGGGAGAGGATGAACCACAGCTGTCTTCCAACGCACTGGATAATATGCATTATTCAGCGCGTTGTTGAACAGAGTGGTGTAGATGTCTATTGCCTCAATCGGTAAGTGTCTTAGTACAATGCATCCAACATACCATCGACACCTGCTGACTTCTTGTTCTTTATGGAATCGAAGATGAGCTGGAGCTCTACCTTCGTGATGAGCAAGGGGCTTGAGCCCGTTCGATCGGCGATTATAGCGTTTGCTAAGAAGTCGTCATCAAACCGGGTGATCGCCATTGCGTAATATCATTTCTTAGGTAGAAGTGATGAAGTAAGGCTCTGTTTTCCAGGTCGTGGTTCGGGCGAGTGCAGGCATTCACCTTATACACTTGCTGGAAAGCAGTACCAAATGTCTCCACTTTCTCCTGCGGATCTTCAATCACAAAGAAGTCATCGTCCAAGACGGCTTCCTCAGGATCAATTTGCGCTGTCAGAAGTACGTCTCTGTTCTCTACTGTCCTCTGGAGCTTAAGACACGGAAGGTCGTTCTGATTCTTGGACCTAAATATCTTATTTATTTGAGGGAACATGCTCGGGTCGCTAGAATTAACGGCCCGAATTTTCTTGTCCCAATACAAATAAATAGATAACCTGTAGTTTTCCTTGATCAGAGTGTTGACGTTTTTAATCGACGACTTCAGAGTCCTAATCTCCAGGTCGTTCGGGTCTGTAAATCGTCTGTACAAGTTTTTAAGTCTTGTCAGTAGTCCGCTTTTCTGTCTGTGCAGTGCGTCTATGGTCGCGTTACTGTAGACGTAGACTTCGGTATTGTCCGTTCCATTGTCTGTTTTATTATGTTGTCCATCTGTTCAAGGTGTTGGTCGATTTCTGTATTTGTCAAGTTTCTGTTGTTTGGTGGGGCTATGTCACTCGAACGAAGTTCTCTCGCTAGGACTTGGGTGAAACGAGGCCGGCGCATCTTACTGTAATTGCAACAATGCGTTGGAACGTATTCATCCAACTCCACGCGCTCGTTCGGAATCTGAATTACAGCAGCGAGTCACTGTCGTACTCGACTGTTTGTAAGCAGTTTCGAGGGTGATTACCCACTTTGTCCGTTATTGTCAGTCTAGTGTCGTACAGCAAAAGATCCAGGAAGGAACCGCTCCTTGGGAACGATGGCCTTTCTGTAGCCAGCAAGTCGACACCATATTCAACACTACAAAGATTCATCAAATTAAAAAGATGATTACCTCTTGGATTATTATTTTGATTTCCCCAATCTTCATGTTTAGCGTTCAAATCTCCGACCATTATGAAGTAGTTTTCTTCCAAGCTCAGTTTAAGTACCCTGAAGATAATCTCGAGCTCTGATATAAAGGTAGTAGCCTGCGGAGCTTCAGCCGCATAAGCCGCAATCATATACATCCGCTTCCCTTGAGTGAGAGAGATGCATATGACGCAGACTTCTAGCGTCCTCAGCTTTCGCAAATCATTATTGTAAATGACTTTATAATTAATGCCCTTACGTATGCAGATTGCAACACCACCTCCTTGAGTAGAGCCGGGTCGATCCCTTCTTACGATATTGTAATTGTTATTAGTCAGTTTGTGTTCCTGGTTTAGCTTGGTTTCGCTAGCCATGAACACATCGGGACTGTGGTCTTTCAACAGCTGGAACAAATTGGCTCTACGTTCGATCCTAATCAATGAATTTACATTCAAACCTAGGATCTTCGGCAGCGCGCCCTTAACCCTGAAGTTGTGCTTGGCCAGTCATCAAAGAGTGGAGATGATCCACTCTTGAGGCTTGCTCCCAGATCTGACTTTGCAGTCCTGCTAGTTGGCCTTGAATGGCAACCAACAAGGCCACAATGTCTGGCTTCCCTGCCGGCACCTTAGGCTCTTGGGCCTGTGGGGCGACCGGTGGTGGAGCCTGTCTCGCTTTACCCATACTTTTCGTTGATCTAGCGTAAGAAAGACCGGGTCTCACGAGTGAGTTTGTTGTCGGAGCTTGTCGTACGGATCGACTTTCTACGGCCTTTTGACTGGCCTGTTTCTCCCGTTTATCTTGGACCTTAGGAGCTGGGTCATGTCTTCGACCCGCTCAGTCCCTAACCTACATTCACCCCTATTGTGGGTTTCGGCGCATTTCACACAGCGCAACTGCATTTCGCAGCTGGCTACACTGTGACCGATCCTTTGGCAGCGCATGCATTGCAGCATATCGTCGTGCCTCTGTAATTTCTCCCAGTGTATGACCTGGTAGTCTAGGACGGTGATATTCCTAAGACTCGCCAGTCTACTTTGGGGCGACAATGTCACGATAAAGATTGGAAGTTTATGCCCCTCCCGTCTGGACCTAACTGTAGAAAATGGCTTGACTCCGATGAATTCGAGGTTATCGCTGGCCTTCTGACGGAGCTCAGCTAGGAGCTCTTCTGGTTCCGTGCAGGAACTGATGCCCTTCAAAAGGACCGTCTTTGGTTTTTCACTCCTAGGAGTGAAGCTGAGCCAACGCACCTAACCACTAAGCTATGGACACTACATCTACCCCTCTATACATTAACTTTAAATGTAAGGGCTTGCGGTTAACCTGTCTTTTTGGTTTATATCAGGTTGAAGTTTTAAGAGGTGTTGGTTGATTTGAGCTAGTTTAACATTTCAACGGTGTTGTTTCTTGCTATACGTTACGTTGTTTTCAATTACTTTTACTTGTATCACTTGTTGAAACTACGCAAGTAATAAAACACTCGTACACTGTTGTAATATCACTCCTTACAAAAAGTCATCGAAAGGATAACACCATTCTTAGCAACTACGTGGCGAACGTAATATACATTATTTCAACTTGACTTGTAATTTTGGAGGAAGAAAGAAATAGTTTCGGGATCTTCTTCTTCTTTTCTAGGATAAAATGTAGAAGGTACGTTTTCGTTTAAGCAAAATAGAGGTAGTTTTCAGGTCTGTGAGAGTGTGAGTTGATGTTGACATAATCACCCCTATTGTGAGTTTCGCTTTCACAGATTTCCGTCCGAAAACAAAGACATTCCACATTCCCCTGATAGTGATTTCCGGACGAAACACTTTGAACTTCGAAAATTTTTTCTTTATTGTGAAGTTTTTTTCCGGGTGAAATGTCAAGAATTCTTAAATTATTTCTTTCACTACAAATTTGCTGACGGAATAAAACAAATTCGGCGAAAAGTCTAAGTTCCTTTTAGAAATATATATGTATAAATAAGTAAATAAAGTGTGTATTTTATAAATAATAGCAGCAAAACCACTAATAAAACACAAAGTGAGTTGCTAGTTTAACAATTGGTGACACACCAAATTTTTGTTTAACAGGTGGCAAGGAGCTGGAAAGGACATCCAATAAATACTTGGCATCCTTTTTCAAGCGGTAATATTGGTGAATCTAAAAGAGTTTAATATATTGTATATTCCTAAATGAAAAAACATAATTTCAAAAAAATTACACTTTTCTATTGATATATTGAATTGCATACATACCTTTTACCTTTTATTAACTTGATCTTATTTCCAACAATATCCAATTCAATGCTTTGCTTTCACACAAACTATTTTGTTGAAAATTTATTTTATGCTTCACTCTTGCGTCAGTAAATTTCAAATTTTATTTTGTTGCTGAACACTTTTATTTTTTCGAAATTTCAATTTCAATTCGAAGTGAAATTCGATTCGGGTGGAATCTGCATTAACATTTTAAAATCCGGGCGAGCAATTTTTTTCGGGTGAATAACTTTCCGTGTGAAACTCACAATAGGGCTAATATGTATTTGATTTTTGACAAGTGGCAAAATATTGATACAAGTTAGATTTAGTGGTATCATTTTTGTATAATTTTTTAACCCTAAAAATAAGTAATCTGATGATTGCTGAGTCATATAGATTGGGTAAACGATAGTGCTTCGGTGTGGAAAGTCTTCGAATCCTATCCACACCGACAACGTAGTAGAGGAGAACCGCAACTCAGGTGGAACTCACAGATTGTAATGTCCCTTAGCCAAATGTGCATGTGGCAGCAATGGACAGAGCTAGAAAAAGAATCTTGTTTGGCGGGGCTCTGCTTCGAACCGGAAGTAAAGAGAACATTGTTTTCACGTTCTGTATTTGATCAGCATCAACTTTTTGCTAAGTGTAATCCCAAAAAAATATTATTATGTTCTGGAGGCCTACTATGCCAAATGAAATAAAATAAGGAGTGCAATACATTTGAATTCATATCCAAATCGAACCAAGTAGATGACGAAATATACTGCAACTCCTTATCTTGCACTCAGCAAGTGAGTTAAAAAAAAAAGATATGAATACAACAGCACTGCAAGAGTTTTACCCAAATACAGAAATAAAAATGCATGTCATGTGCAGCATTAAGATTCCTTCTACCACATTATGTCTCACATACAACAGTGAATGCTTTCCGAAAACTTTGAGGACAGGAACTTTGACGACAGTAACAGGCAAACATGTATCTAACTTTAGACTGCCCTTAAAGCAACGTACATAGATCAGGATTTTTATGAACATTTTATGAAAAGTGGAAAATGATGTTGACAGCTTTACAAAAACTGTATCAAGACACATGTACAAACTTTTGAAGGAAAGGTTTAATGGTTCTCATAATCATTTTTGGAACTATTTATCTACATTTGAACATAAAGAGTGGGGCTAAAGACTGACCGCAATACAGAATTGCAGAAGGTCTATAGTTCTTGCAAGTTACCAACAAACTGTATTCATCTCTTCACAATTCATTGGAACGAAATTCATAGCAAGTTTCAAGGAACAGATTTAAATTCTTTTTTTCAATACCTCACTATCCAGGAACAGTTTTGTGAAACTTAAAATAATAATTCATAACTTTTTGATTGTTCAGTTGTAACGTTGACGGGAGTGCCAAACCAGATTATGTTCTGTGACAAGAGTTTCCTGGATGTAGCTAGTTTTTCATGATACTAACAGCCTTATTACCGTACCCGATCGGACAAAAATTCTCTCCGATTCGTACAATTTCTACGATTTTTCTACCACCGTGTACCGTCGGACAGTTCAATCGTAGACATCTACGAAAAAATTTGAAATCTGCGTTGGAATTTCAACTTGAGAACGACGTTTCGCGATTTCATGCGATGCATCGCGATGTGTTACTTACTGTTTGCGTCCGATTGTCTCCGACACAAAAAAGTGTCGGAAATTTGAAATTTGTACAATTTGCAGTGTATTTTAAGTTAAAAATAAAATAAAATGGATTCGAATGCGGCAAAAGAATTTGTAATATTGATACAATTGCCTACATAATAAAAAGCAAGTTTGTTGCAAGGGTGTGTGTATGAAAAAAATAAGTTTTGAGGTTTTTGGAGGGTGAAACGTACGTAGGTTTCCAATTTTGCTGTAACTGATCAGTGCACAAAACGTCAAGGAAGTGCGTCGGTACGCGTCACTATATATAGGAAATAAAACTTCCGATCGGACATTTTCTCCGATCGGAGAATTCTCCGATCGGGTACGGTAATAAGGCTGTAAAAGAATGCGTACAAAGCAGCTGGAGATGATTTGGTTAGGAACATGCACCAGCTCATCTACAAAATTTGATCGGAGTAAAGCATGCGATGAATGGAACCTAGTACGCCCGATCCTCAAAAAAGGAGATCCCCTGAACTGCACCAACAACAGAAATATAAGTCTCCTTAACATCGCCTATAAGATCAGAAGTTAATGTATAACGACTTAGATGGTTGAACCACACTGGACAACCATAATCATCGGCCGTATGAGGGCCATGTATCAAAATCAAATTACTTTCACTCTGGGTAAAACAGCCGAATCGTCAGAGCGAAAGCTCCTCTGGTATAAGTCAGAGCAGCATATTTATGTCTTTGGAAATACAGATACTGGTCCAACCAAATACCGAGGTACTTCACTTCACTTCACGTGAGGCCCAACGATGACCATCTTGCGCCAATTCTTGCGCGTATCCCTCGTGGTCCCAGCTAGCGAGGTCCGGAATAGAATTGTTTCGCATTTCTGGATATTTATTTTCAGTTTCCAGTCATGGCAATATCGCTGAATCTTCTCGAAGTCACGTTGCAAGAGATTTCTAATGACTTCGATCTTTGAGGCAGTTCTGTACGCATTCAGGTCGTCGGCATACGCAGTTGTCTGGATAAGGCTACCTATCAGATCGATGTTGTAAATGCTGATCGGTGAATTAATCGCTAACTGTAAAAGACCGTTTTTAATTTCAAAGATGTTGGTAAAAGTTAAGTTGCTACTTTTGACAACAAACTTTCTCCCGTTGAGCATATCATAAAGCATATACAACAATGGTCAGTTTTAGGTACAACCCTTCTAACCACGGTGTAGAAGGCCTTCTTTAAATAAACCAGAACTGCACACGTGCATTGTTTCTTGGACTTTTTCCATTGGATATCAGAAACGAGCTTAGACGCGGCATGAATGGTGTCATGTCCCTCCTTGCACCCGAACTGGTCACTCGGAATTATTTTGTTGGTGAGTGTATTCGTTTTGAGAACTTTGTGTACAATGAAAGCTCGGTCATGGTCAAGCTTTTGATCACGCCCACTTTAAAAAAATGAGATATTCAGATATTATGCATTTGTAGAAGCTGTACAGCACATAATTTCCATTGTTTTGTACTTTTTTTGCACTTTCTGTTCCGATGTAGTTCAGCCTTAACTCCGTAAAGAACAGAAATAATTTATGTTTAAAATCGTAATTTTTCACTAGGTGCCAAAATGTCACCACGTGCAACACGAATGAAAGTGTCAAATGCCAGGCGAAACAAACAAAAAATCCATTAAGTGCCGAAAATATTTTCATTTCCCAATTCATTACAAATTCTTTACACCCGTCAGCCTTAAGCTCCGTCCTCCGTTCGGTATAAAATAACTAAATATGCGAACCAAAAAAGGGAAATTAAATCCGAAACAAAAGCATGTATACATTTCATATGCTACTTCAACAAATGACGATGGCTTCGGTGTAAACTGAAAATATTGATCCCATCCCCTTACATTAGCGTTCCGAGAGTGTTTTATAAGGATTTCAATGTGCACATCACATTCGGGATGGTGAAGAGCGATATGAGCCCCGAAATAATGAAAATAAAAGGAAAGAGTTTTTATCTTTTTCCATCCGGTGTATGTAGCGAAGTTTGTTGTTTTTTAGCCTGGTCCTCCACTGTCTGAAACTGCGATTAATAGCTCCGACATTAACGGAAAAAAACACCATTTCCATAGAACACAGACAGATTTCAACTCCAACCTTCAAGCAATCTATTCGCTACGATATTTCAACTCGAGAAAATACCTATTTTTTTTTTGTTTAAGAAAGAGTGGTCTGATTTTATACAAACTTTTCAAGAATCATTTTTACCACTACCGAAACATTCCTTCGAAAATTGGTGCCAAATACTCCACTGGTACAAAAGAAGAAAGTCCTCGACGGATTTGTATTGTTAACTGTTATTTATTAATACTTTTTTTTCCAATTTACACCACAGTTTTAGAAAACGTAGCTAATTGACTAAACCAGGAGTGGTCGATGTCGACCATTTTACCAATTTCTAATTGATTTTAAATTTTCATCAAAGAATTTGATCTCCATGTCCAATACTAAATGGTATGCTTAGTTCAACACATGGAAAATCAACTTTTTAAGTCACCAATCACCATTTTGTTGTTGCTATTACATCTGACACTTTCCTCCCCAAATCTGGTATGGAGAACGTTTAACTTCTCTCATAATAAATAGCAAAATATAAAAAGAAAATGATCAGAGGGAAATTATGTATATTGTACCTAATAATGAACCATACTCATATTGTTTCTGTACGGCTGGGCGCTGGCTGCAAATCGTTAGCTTAAATATGAAACAATACAAGCAGATGGCAAAAAACAAATATGTGACAAAGTTAGATAGTTATGTCTTATGCAATTCACATATTGGGCCAACTAAGCAACTGAAAGACTGCCTCTCTTAAAGGAATCTCTTTTTCGAGGTACTCAACAGACTAAGATGATATCTCAAAACACTACTATACTAGATCGTGCCTTTCATATATGCATGTATTCAATATATTCATGATGCAGCTTTGTTTTATCTTGTTTTATTGGAACCCTTTCATTTTCAATTCCTCCAATGCATGAAAACTAATTGGCGCCCTGAAAAATTATAATAACAATCGTATTGGCTAGGTGAATACCAGTTATGGATTTTCAGTAGTCTATCGCAAGAATATGTGTATTTATCTGGAGCTCTAGCGAAACCAATGCAAGAACCAAATCCTATGTTTGTTTTCATATTTGGTTAAGGATGCAATGTTTCGAAAAGCGACGCTACCGAATTGGCAAGCTGTCTTCATAGTTCAACGTAACAACTAACGATTGATTGCGACATCAACATCGCTTGGAAAAAAAACGTCGCGACACACAGTTTCAACATTATTGTCTTTTTATAGATAAATAATCGAACAATTCCAGTCAATGGTAGGAAATATTCGTCACCGGATTGTGATGCATAAAAGAAATGAATGTTTTCTTAAGGCTCAAATGAAAAAATCGACCACGTTGAAACGTTTAGACTGTACTTTAACAGAATTCAAACATACCCAGCTTTAAGTTCCAAATATTGTTTTGATTTTGTTTTCATTTTATTTCTTACTTACTTACCCGGCTCACAATACAAGAAGGATCTCAGCCTGAGATACTGCAACTTCCATGGAGAACGGTCCCTCGCGTGCACTCTCCGGTCGCCGAAACCAAGCGCTCTGGCATCTGCAGTCACTTTGTCCTTGTACCGTAGGTTCGGTCATCCTTGACGTCTCGAACCTGGGAGTTGGAATGAGAAGACTTGCTTTCTTTCGAGCGTTGTCGTCCATTCGCTCGATGTGGCCGAGCCAATGTAGTCGTCTATTCTTAGCCTTCTGAACTACATTCACTTCTTGGTGCAGCTAGTACAGTTCTCGGTTGAACCTTCTTCTCCATTCCATCGTCCCATGCGGAACCGGAAATCCGTCGAAGAATTTTTCTTTCGAAAGTGCCCAGAATCAATTCCCCTTATTTACTTATCGTTCAGCACTCGGCGCTGAAGAGTACGACTGGTAAAATCAAAGTTTTGTATAGCAGACACTTTGTCTTTCGAGTGAGGAGTTTTGAACCCAGTTGTTTAGGCAAACCGAATCAGCAGCGGTTCGGTAGGGTAATTCTTCTTCGGATTTCCACTAAGGTGTCCTTTGTGGGATTGATGTTTGTTCTAAGGTAAGTGAACTCGAAATTGCTGCTACCAATATTGACGGTTTTTCCTAGCCGGTGGACAGTTGTTATGCTTTGTTTGTTGATAGCATGTACTTTGTTTTGTCCTCATTTACTTCCAATCCAAAGAGTTTTGCCTGTTCTTTAATCGCTGTGAAGGCTTCAACCATAGCTCTCTTGGATCGACCGATGATATCTATGTCGTCCGCATAGCCTAGGTGCTGGGTGGACTTGTTGAAAATAGTGTTTTCCGTGCTCACACCGTGCGCACTTTCTGCTCCAGGACTATGTTGAAGAAGTCACATGACAGCGCACAGGCCCGTATAGCCAGAGTTGAATTTAAGGTAGGGCAACGGTCATATTAGGTAGGGCATTGGTAAATTTTGTATTTCGGTTATTCCATTATAACTTTGAGGACATTGTGACACATGTTATCCAGTTTATCCGTTAAAGAAGCAATCTTTTTTCTTGGAACTTGGTGAGTCGTAAGTGCTCATGATAAAGTTGATGTTCTAGAAGTTTCACAAAAAACTAATTAAAATAGCTAAATTATGCATAGTTACCGTATAGTTATACCGTCTGGGTATAATTTGGCTTTATGATAAGCCCTTTAGATTCAACAAGTTTCGCGAAAATAGATAGATTCTTATAAGAGATAAACAACCGCCAAAATCCCTTCTCCGTTACCTTGGTATGGCTGATTTGATTTGAAAGATTCAAAATAATAAAGTGTAAAGCATTAAGATAAATTCAAGTTTAAATACTAAACTGTTTTTTTCCAAATCTATACTTATATTAAATTAAAACTTTTGTTTGTTTGTCGGTTATATGTTTGTAGTCGATAAACCGATAAACAAACAAAAGTACTACTATATAAATGTTGCTGAATGCTTCGAAAATTTTGTGTTAATTTCATTTCATTTAATTTCCTATTCATTCTTCTATTTTATATTAAAGGCTGAACTTCTACTTAAGCTTTTGGACCAAGACAATGTTTACACGCGAACTCTTGGGCAAGATTTTCTGCGCTTTATGAATATTGGGTCTCGGTCAAAATTAAACTGTGTCATTCGCGATATGTAATGGTAGGTGCATTAGTTTTCAAATGAAAAACTGGAAAATTTCAAAATGGGTTTTCGAATGGAATATAGAGAGTTCTTGATGAAAAACTCAGAAAACTCATTGGTTTTCAAAGTGAAAATTGCATGAAATTGTAAGTGGACTGATTTGCAAATGGAATTATGGAGCATTTTAATTCGGAACACCGAAAACTATGCGGTTAAAGACCTAAAATCAAGTTTTTTCATACAATTTTAGGTGCATTTTAACAATATCTGTGTTAATTATATTAACAATTATCCTGGAGTTGCTCTGGAGGATGGCGAGACGAAGTTCGCAGGGTGGGCTAGTAAATTATATTTACAAAGCACAAAAATAGTAAAATATAAAATATTAATATTATTCTTTAAAATAACTGAATTTTTTGATCGCTCATTTTGTTAAATACACGAAGGACTTCAATGAGGTCTACTGACTTAGTTCTTTTTTTTTCAAACGCGAGAAATACAAGTCCAGCCATTCTTTTATGTCCCATTGACATCCTCTGCTGTGCTACATCCTACAGTAGCTACCGACGCAAAAAGTTGGTATGTATCTTTAAAGGCCTCTTGCTGCCTGTACAAAATCTGCATTAGGTTTTCGATTTTGTCTTCGAGCCTACTTAAATAATTTTTGACAACAGTAGCCTCTTCTTTTGTTGCAATTGTTGTACCTGAAAAATCAATTGAAATAACTTAAATGCATTTGCTGAATCTTAACTTCAAGAAAAATGTGTTAAGGATTGCAGTTTATGCAGACGAAAAAATTGATATATGGCTTAGAGTGAAAACAGCTAACTCCACTTTTACACTCCTTAAACAAATAGGAACACACTGAAGGCACCAGCTTTCGAATACAAAAACTTGGTTCACCCAGTCCAAAGATATGAGGTAGCAAACATAAAAAAAGAAACAGACGAGTATAGATAACATCCTCCTTTTTGGAAGTCGATTGAAAAAGAAAATATTTCTAAATGTGTTTATAAATCCAAGACAACATTAAGTTATTTTTTATAATCCATACTATTAAATGAAAAAGAATTTGATAAGATTTCAAAGCTTTTTGTAATTTCAATCAAATATGTAAATCATATTTATGTGGAGTTAGGAGGTGGCAGTTAACAGGTTTGCACTCTTAGCCGATATTATTCAATCATCAAAAATGTGGAAAGAAAAGGTGGGGCATTTTTGAAGGTTGGGCATTTTTAAGGTAGGGCATTTCAGATTTAAGGTAGGGCATTGCCCCTCAATGCCCCCCTGGCTACGGGCCCGACAGCGCATCTCCTTAAACTTCCGGATAAATTGTTACCCATTTGCACACTGCATTGCGTTTTGTTTAGCGTCATGCGGCACAGCTGGATTAGTTTGTTCGGGATCCAGAATTCAGACATCGCCATCATAAGCTCTTGACAGTGGATGCTATCAAAAGCAGTTTTGAATTCGATGAAAAGACTGTGGGTCTCGACTTGAAATTCGTTGGTCTTTTCCAGGATCTGGCTCAGTGTGAATATTTGGTCTATCGTTGTTTTTCATGGACTATAGCCACACTGGTACGCATGGCCGGATTTAGGGGCGGGCAAACGGGGCTACTGCCCGGGGCCGAGATATCGAGCTTCTACTTCTAGTACAATAGTTTTAAATTCTCTGCTCAGCTACCGAGCTTAATTTCATTTGACACACAAACAGCTCACTGATGGAGCAACTTGCTAAGAAAAAACTAAATTTTTTTCTTTGAGTTATTTTATGATGAAATTGTAAGCCAAAAATTTAATAAGGTCAAGATTTTACCTCTCCAAAGCTCCACCAATCTCGTCTTTTCATAACAGTCAAACTGTGTTTTTTCATAAAAACAAGAAAAATTTTATTTCTGCCTTCACTCAAGTTTTATTTATTTATTTGTCAAACCTCTCAAAATTCCTTTAAAATAATCGAGACTCGATAAAAACTACTAGAGTTTTGAATTCTCGAACGATACGTGACCTAACGAATGTCATCATCCCAAAATATTTACTCGTTCGTTCGATCACTGATGAGACTCACTCACTCGATGACGGGTGTCGTAATTCGGCCCCAGATTTTTCTGAAACAACAAACAAGTAGGTGCATTCTACGGATTTAAGCTGCCAATTCCCGTGTGCATACGACGGTAACAGTTTTCCCCGTGTTTTTTGTCGGACTGAGGCTATGAAAGCCATAGTCGACGGCTATTCGGAAATCGTTGAAGCTCTAACTAGCAAATCTGCCGATAAAGAGCAAAAAGACATCACGAGGAATGAAGCTGCGCACCTTCTACAGAAGATGAGTGGTCTCGAAACCGTTTTATTGGCAGTCTTTTGGAACGATATCTTGGAGCGATTCAACGCTACAAACAAAGATGTTGCAAGATCTGAAAATGGTTCTTGAATCGGCTATCGGCAATGCGTGCACTAGAGTCATTGAAATCATTCGTGGAAGCTTAAAGAAATGATTTCTATAAATACGAGGATGCTGCCAAGAAAATATCTCAGACTGACGAATACGCCCAGTCACTTGACAGGACCAAATGGGGAAACATGAGGTTGAATCCGCTCGATTACGAGAAATACAAGGTATCTGCCTTTATTCCAGTGATCGACCAGATATACGTTTCTCTTACAGAAAGATTGCACTATTATGAAGCTGTACGTTCGAGATTTGGATTACTTAATCACATTGAGAAGATGCGAGCTGCAGCAGAGCGTTTTTTGAAAGTTTATGAAGATGATTTAGAACCTGGTCTTGGTAATGAATTAGTTCAATTCGTTTCTATGATCGATTTATACAAGAAAGATTATGCGAAAAACCAATCTTCGGAACTTTTTTAATACCAAATCCTGAAGACCAAAATATCAGAGCTACATTCCCAAATCTTGAAATTACATTGAGAATGTATTTGGTTCTGATGGTATCGAATTGCACTGGAGAGCGATCATTTTCAAAAATGAAAATTATAAAAAAAGACTTAGAACGACGATGAAACAAAACCGTCTATCAAATCTTTTTCTAATGATTGTAGAAAGTAATTTACTTCGAGAACTGGATTTCAGCGAAATAATCAACGATTTCTGGACGAAAAACGCTCGGAAGGTTCCGCTCGGTAGTACTAAGACTTAATATATCTTGTATTCCAATTATATTCATAATATGCTTCTTAAATAATTAAGTAATAATATATTCTTGGTGTCAAAATAAATTAATATTTATTAAAAAAAAAACTCGACTGTAAGAAACTGTCCATTTTAAATATTTTTGAAATAAGTTGGGGCCTCCACTCCTTTGCTGCCTGGGGCCTCCACATCTCTTAATCCGGTCCTGCTGGTACGTGGTATTGTGTGGCAGGAAGGTTTAAGACGCTTACACAGAACGTTGGATAGGATTTTGTATGCAACGTTAAGCAAGTATATGCCGCTGTAGTTTTTGCATGACATAGAATCGCCTTTTTTCTAGATGGGGCATATGGAGCTTATCGACCAGTCAGGGGGCATGCATTTTTCCTCCCACACTTTGTTGATGACCTGGTGCATGCGGTTCATCAAGACACCTCCTCCATATTTAAAGAGTTCCGCAGATATGCCATCCGACCGGGCGGACTTGTTATTTTTTAGCTTTCGAATGGCTCTTTCTACCTCTTCTGCGCTGGGGGCTGGGACTGGGTACTCATTGACTGGTCTTGCTGGCTCGTCATTTTGCGCATTTAGCAGCTAATTGAAGTGCTGCATGAAAACATCAACAATTCCCTGTGCTTCCCTGTGACTAGGTTTCCTTCACTGTTTCGAAGAGCCTGTGTCCCGGTTCTGACAGAGACACCAGCCTCGGATAGTGACCAGATGTAATTATGATTCGTAATAAAATTAATTCAAAGCTTTTCGTTTATTAGATTCTTAAAATCCCCTGTTAAAGATAAATATTTATTTTAAATATTTTTTTTAAGCCTTTATACAGTTTTTTTTTTTTTATTCTGAAAAGTCGTTGTTATACCTATATGTTACTTTACATCACATGCTATATATATGTATGGCTATAAAGATATGTAGGTACCTGACTTTATACTAGGTTTTGTTATAAAAAGAAGTGGTTTGTTTCTCCATCTACATTCATAATTTATAGCAAGCAAACGTTTCTGAAAACAAAAAATCATAAATGGAATAACATATGCTTTCCTTCCGTTCTGTGTTGTTCGTACTGTACTCTAGGAGCAGGAATTACTTTGTTTTTGTTGGCTTTTGTTAAACATGAATAATGTAGTGTGATTTCTCTATCAACAACACTCATCCCTAAGTCTTCTACATTTTTATACAATCTTTTTCAAATCCTTGGACAAAGTTTTCTCTTGCTATGGTTTGAGGAGGCCATTCTGCGATTAAAACAAAAGTTGCATAACAAATAAACTAGGTCGCAATGATTTATACGGATGGGACAGTATTTTGTATGCATATGATGTGTATTTCATTGTATATCAAGAGTTTTCCGCAATATGTCCATTACTCCAACTTCATTTTTAGTAGAACAGTGGACAAGAAATTGTTTATAACAAATGAGATTGTTTTAAAATTATTTGGCGAATATGTAGTATGTTTGTATGTATATTTATTAAGTTTTCTTATGAAATTCACAATGTTTTGTCAAAAGGAATTTAGGCAGTTCAAAGGCAGAAGTACAGAGACTGCTTGCCAGTAAAATCAATCTACAATTAGAATGTTTAAATTAGCTTTGAAAAGATCAAATATAAGCAACCCATCAAAGATAAACAAAACCTCATTAATAAGTGCGCCCAATTACTGTGGAAAGTCTAAACCAGGGTAAAAAAAATGTGCACGACTGACTCGTACAAACTTGCTCCTGCATGCCAAAACTAAATACATATTTTAATTACTTTTATGTTCTAAAAATTGCTGCTGGTTTTTTTTTTTTTTTTTCAAAAAACTTTTCCAATAGCACAACTCAAAGTTCGATTGCAAACTAAAATCAGTGAGAAGAGTGAAATGTGGCAAGAAAATCTTCGCAATTCAAATTCAGTTAAAGTTAAGTTAGATATTGCATATAAATGCACACTTGCTTAAGTTCTATTCGATTTTTAGAATATACGCATGTATATTATGTGATTCCTGAAAAACAAACAAAAAAGAGTCGAACTAATGGGAATTGTGTATGACTTTTGTCAACAGACCCAGAACCCTGCCAACGCCAGGCCTACACCAAAGATTAAATATATAACAAGATGGGAAACTGACTTACGTTTCACTTCCTAGATCCCGCAATTTTCAAATTTCTTCATTTCCTTTTTCTTTTCGTCTACATGAATACATGTGAGTAACAAAAACAAAAAGAGATGAGGTGAGATTTTTCTATTTTTACAGTTCTCTTTTGTCAAACCAAGCAGAACACCAATCTTGATAATAACCCCAAAATATATATACAAAGTTGTGAAACACGTTTTTCTTAAACTCACCACGAAAAGAATTGATTTATGATTTTGGATCTGTTCCGAAACTTTAGACCGAAGATATATTTTTTTGTGCCTTACATTTAGTAGAGCTCTTGATACGAAAATGGGTCCTAATGGTAACTGATCAACTGTATGTTTAGAAGTGTATTATATACAAACACATATTTACATAGATGTTAATATTTGTTAAAGGTTTGAGTAATTCGGTGGCAGTTCTTTTGTTGTGTATGCAAACAGTGATGATTTAGGTGATGTAAAAGAAAAGCCCTGATGATCTTCAATAAAGCTGAGCATGTGAAACTACGTACATAAATAACCTGCCTACTGTTTGGGCAGCAATTCCTTTGTACGTACATACCAATACCAACTAAGCAAACACTTCATGTAGCATTTTCCTTATTTCACTGTTCCTTTTCGTTTTATTTACTTTTTAGATATTTCACAGGACAACAATACGAATTTGTAAGGTGTAGATTAACAGTGTTTTTCTCAATTTTTTAGATAGACAGAATTCTTCTTTAATATTTAGTTGATCTTTAGAAAACTTTTTATTTGTTGTTGTTCAGGAACGTGAACATTTTATTTTCTTGGCTAAAAAGAATGTTTCAATGCATTATGTCCCTTCTATCCACCTGCATTTCTCAGCTGAAGAGTTCACAAAGTATATGCAAATGAAAAATACGATCACACATATATGTATAAGTACGCATATTAAGTCTTGTATGAGACTGAGAAAACTTACTTATTTATTTGGTAAGGCTTGGATGTAGCATTGAGTTTACAAAAAAAATTACCTATAAATTAGTTTGTCTCCTTTTTGGTGCAAAGTTAATTACCATGCACCAACTTATACTTATCTCACAATAAAAAAAACTCAATATATTAAAATATAAGAATTCGTTAAAAAAAAAAACAAAATTTAAATATGTATCTTCCACGTAAATACATTATATTCTTAAAATTTAAATGCCAAACAGATTTAAACCTTATCCTTCATTTATTGAATTTCTTTTTGAAAATCGTCGGAACCGTATTTTTAAAATTAATTTTTGTGTAGTATATTATATAAGATTTCCTTATTGATTACACTAAAAAAAATTAAAAAAAAGTGTAATCAATAAGGAAATCTTATATAATATACTATTAATTAAGATTGCACACAGTTTACTCTAAAATAATTTAAAATTATATAGAGTATAGAGTATAGAGTATAGAGTATAGGGTATAGAGTTAGTCTGTGGTTATCAATGAACAAAATGATTAATCCAGGGAAAAATCCAAGACTTTTCTACTTTATTGGGGTCTCATAAGATTCTTATTACAGAACAAATATTAAAAGAAAGGTTAATATTTCATAATAAATTAATAAAACTAAAAGTCGAGATAGGTAAAAATAAAAACAAAGATTTTCTTAGAAAAAAGTGGTCCTGTTTTTTTTTTATTTCTCAAAAACGAAAAGACATGTTTGCGTCCGGTTTGCTGTTTTCGAATAAAAACTAACAATGGCATTGAATTTTTAAAACAAACTTAGTACATAAAATTTTGAAAAAACTTGGTTCAAAAATGATTTTTTTGTTTTTTTTTTTTTTTTTTTTTTGAAAATTTTGAGTTTGAGAATTAATATTTTTTAAACTATTCGTTACAACAATTTAATTTAAAAACAAAATGAAATAAGATATTTCTGGCTTTTCAAAAAGGTACAACACGCTGTTGTAAACTAAGCCGTTGATTTTTAATATTTTTTTTTATAAAATAAGTCAATTTTTCAGAAAATTGCCCCTCCCGGCTAAACGGGGGGGGAATAGACCCCCTCCCCTCCCATACGATTTTTTTCTTGTCTCAGCGCAACCTACACGCTCTAGCTTTTGGCACAACGCTCGTGAATCACCCTGTATACCTACGTAGTTTCAAAAAAAAAAAAAAATTCGCTGATTGGATATTTATTTTTCGAGAAAATCTGATAACAAAAAAAGTTTCTATGGGAGGTACTGTTTTGGAACAATACAAAAATATTTTTTTTTTTACAACAAAATACATGAACAAAAAAAATCGGAGGAGCCATCTTTGAGAAAATTTAGTGTTTTGGCTTTTGGCCAAAAATATCGTATGTTTGCTACCCTAAATTTTGGTCTTAAGACAAAAAAAAATAACTACCCACCCGAATTTGCTCAAACCTCTAATTTTCAAGTTAGAAGTCAAGTGGTTAAGGCTGTAGGCTTGCTTACAAACATAGCAGACAGACAGACAGACAGACGGAATCGCCGGACCCACTTTTTTCGACTTCTTCTTCGTAATGTCATATCTCATAAAAATCTCAACTTTTTTCTTGTAAGAATTCAATATTTGCCATATATCCTATATGTCGCAAGTAAACTGGGAAATTAAAATATAAATGTTTGTTGCACCTATGTGCATAAAATTAGATAATAACATACTTAACTACTAATTTTGTTTTCAAAATTCAATGATGTTATTAATTTCAAAACCATAAAACCTGATGCAAACGGATCATTGCTACAAGAAAGGAGGACATTTAGTTTTACGAACCTTATTATGGCAAAATAAGTGGACATTTAAATTTCAAAAGCAGGTTCTCTTAGTTTCAGCGCATTTCTTCTTCCATATTGTTACCGGCCGAGGTAATTGATTGGATCGCACAACTTCGAACTCGTGCTCCTCTAACTTATACTTAGTTGTTCTTCTTCTGTCAAGGTTTTCTAAGGATGGAGTCACCTGTAGGTACTCGGATTTTCTCTCATTTATATGTAGGCCTGGTTTTTTTGCCACTTGCTCTGTATAAATGAGGTTTGTATAGATTATGATTGTGGATTCCTTCCAAAAATGTCAATTCTGTCTGCATAACCTAGTAATTGGGTAAACTTGGTGAGGATGTAGTCCCTCTTGCGCTTTGTTTTGTTTGTTTGCTTCATATGTATTTATTGGCTCGATATTGAATATGTGTGTCAAAATAATCGGTGCCCCTTTTAACTTTAAGCAAAATATTTGCACCAATAATTTTTGTTTATTAATTCTATCTTTTAACAAATGTATTGTTTGCCCAGAGGTCAAAATAAATTGAATTGTTTGTTTTTCCTCTTCCCATCAGTTGGTGCGAGTATCTTGCTTAAAGTTTAAATAAGCAAAGATTCCCTCAAGCACTTGAATTAAAAAGTTTGTAGTTGAAGCTTTCAAATGTGGGTTACTCTATTGCTCGACAAGCTGGTCCATTTGCATCAATCCTCAAGGCAAATAATTTTAATGTTTTCATCCCTCTTGACCATTATTCAAATACAAAACGATTTCTTTCAAATTGCAATATCCGGGGGATGTTCTTTTTTTTGTGGTATTCAGATCATTTTCCGCGCTACTGTGGTATTTCCATTTTTGTTAAAGAGAAGCAATTTCTGTACACTTCAGATTTTAAAATAAAATTATTTTTATTTGGAAAAAAGTTCAACATAAAAATGAAAGTAGGTTTCAGAGATGAAATTAAATTAAAGTAATTAGTTTATAGTGTATCTGACGGCTTTTAATTTCTGGCGAGAAGGGATTTGTGGGGTCCGTTAGTGGATTATAAAAACGTCAAACATTTCTGTTGATTGTAACTCAAAAAATGTAAATATATTTTCTATTGTAGCTCCAGTCAGATCTTCATCGTCATTATTCATACAAGATCTAATAAATGTCCATAGGTATGTAGGTATATTAATGAAAATTTTATTTTATTTCTGAGATATCTTCTCAGTAAATGATTCGTCACCCCGTTCTTATAAAAACAACGGTAATCTTAATTAACATTCTTATTTCGGTTAGAACTAAAACGTCAACTGACAAAAGCAAACTTAGGAAGAAAAACATGTTAATTGAAAGCAATGTTTATAAAATTTGGTGCAAAAATCATTAATCAAAAACAAATTTAAAAATGTGCACGACTGAGTCGTCTAAACTTGCTCCTGTATTCCAAAACTTAACTCACAAAAAAAAAAACAATATTATAAAATAACAACATATTACTTCATAAATAAGAACTTAAATTGAAATATGTACCTAAGGAACACATTTTATTCGAAAAAACTTGATGCCCTAACATTTTTTAAGAAGTCATTGATTTAACAAATCAAATTTAAAAAAAAATCCTTGGAGGCGTTTTTTTTTGCATTAATTTCTTATATATATATATATATTTTTTTTCAAAAATATGCTCAAATTAATCTGGGTATGAATTATTCAGGAAAATTTATATATTCGTCTTATGATTGAATTTCAATCATTATATTGATACATTTTTGAGATACAGAATTTTGAAAAAAAATATATTTTTTAAATTCAAAAAATTTCTGGAAATTTTTTTTGAGAACAAAATATTATTTGGTTATTAAAGACTATTATTTTTCGAGAAAATCTTATAACCAAAAAACGCTTCTATGCGCGGTTACATTTAAGGCAGTACAAACATATATTTTGCATAAAATACATTAGGTGCCTAGTCAACAATCATCAAATTATCTACAATGTTGAAGGCCAAAAGATTATTGTCATCTCTAAATTTATTGTCCCCCTCTATGAATGCACTTGACATTAAGAACTACTTAAAAGATAAAATTGACGCCGCACTCAATTTTAATGTGAAGAAAATTTTTCATCGTAACTTCTCGAAATATTCTTCTTTCAAAAAAAGAACCATGGAATCATTATTTTATATAATTAATTCGACATCTTTTTGGCCATCTGGAGTCAAAGTTCACGAATTTACGAATTAGATGAACAAAAATAATTATCCTTTTCATCAGAACCAGACAATGCGTTTTCAAAGACAAAGCAGCTCAAACAGATACTAATTTATTATCAAACGTAAACGGACTTCGGACTGAGACCAACCTGATATACAAAAATGTAAATAATCTTCCCCACGATTTTATTGTTCTGACGGAAACAAGGCTGAACATCTCTTTTGGACTCTGAACTTTTTGACGCATCCTACCAAATCTTTAGAAGAGATCGGCATTCAAGTGATGGTCAAACATTCTTTCGTATGTCACCTTGTTGACGACTTCCGATCTACACATATTGAAGTGCTGTATATTAAGATTCAAATGGAAACTGGACATCTATTCTTAGTCACTGCTTATATCACTCCGAACTCTAACAGAAGCATTTTTTAAAATTTAAATGTAAACACAGCTGCCGCTGTAACACGATCCAAAAATATTCTGACCGTCGAAGATCGTCATCATCCAGCTTTGGACATCGCCTTAAAACTCGAAATGGGTTCTTCTAACAAGCAATATAATACCAAACTTGAGTTTAACTTTTCGGAATGTAATTATGTGTTATTATGTAATAAGTTAAGTATGATCGATTGCGATATTTTATTTTATAATTGTAATATTAACGCAATGTGTAACGCATTCTATAACACTTTGTTCAACTGCTTCTATGATACTGTACCATTTAAGAAACCTCTGAATACTACCATGGTTTGATAGTCATCTCAAGTTCTTAAAAAACAAAAGAAACAAAGCTCGGACAAAATATGTCAAAACAAGAACTGATGGAGATTATACAACCTTTTTAATCATTAGTAAACTATTCACTGAATACTTGAATATTTCCTATGATAGCTATATTCTTAAATTAGAAAATGATCTAAAATCGAACCCAAATAATTTTTGAAAAAGAAAAAAAAACAGTAGCTACATTAATACAATATCTGACTCTTCTTCAAATAGCACTCATCCTTTAGTAATTGCTAACATGTTTGCTAACTATTTCAAAATTGCTTTTGCGACAAAAGACTATGGTGACACCACTTGCAATTCTTTTTCTTTTACTACTACTTTCTCTCATCTTGACTCTATAAACTTTGATATTGACTTAGAAACTATAAAGCTTAATATTGTAAGATTTGACGAATGTTATAGTCCAGGATCTGACGGAGTACCTTCCTCTATTTTAATGGAAGTGCTTTGATCATTTATCTTATCCTTTATGTGTTCTATTCAATAATATATACTACTCTATATAGTAACTCTATCTTTCCTTTTATTTGGAAAAGTGCCTTTATCACACCAACTCATAAAAAGGGTCCAAAATATGAAATTAAAAACTACCGTCCTATTGCCAAGTTATCCGTAATACCCAAGTTGTTTGAGTCCATTATATGTAAAACTCTTTCCTTTTATTGTAATTGTGAAAGTCAACATGGTTTTATGAAAAAGAAGTCGACTGTCACTAATTTATTAAACTTTATCTCGTTTTGCTTAGATGTATTTCAAGATCGTGGACAAGTAGGTATATTGTCTGTTTACTGATTGCATTAAAGCCTTTGACATGTTATGCCATAAAACGCTAATAAAAAAATAGACATCCTTTGATTTAGCTCTAAGTTTCTAAAATGGTTATCCTCATATTTAAGTGACAGACAATACAGTGTAGTTTTCTTTAATGAACGTTCGACTAATTTTGAAGTCAACTCCGGTGTCCCTCAGGGTAGTCACTTAGGACCAATTTTATTTATTTTATTTAATGACGGCCTTACTTTGACCATTAAAAACTCTTCGATAATAATCTTTGCAGATGACGTAAACATTTTTAAAAGTTTTAAATCTAATTAAATTTAATAAAATAAATATTACAGGAAGACCTTATTCTTTTTTTCGGGAATGGTGCAATCTTAACTTTTTTTTTCACGCGCAAACAAAATCCTTTTGTATTGAGTTATATGTTTGATCCGTCACCTTTAAGCAATCTCTCTGTATTCTATGACCTTGGTATAATCCTGGATTCAAAAATAATTTTTAACTTTCATTTGGATTATAAATATAAAAGCCAATATAATGCTAGGATCAATAAATAGATTTAATCGCGATTTTCAGGACCCGTATGAGTTATGTTTTCCTAAAACAAACGCGCACTTTTTTTTTCAATTCTAACGTGGTAAGGGCTTTTTTTCTTATTCCAGAAGGACATTATAAATAAAATAATTTAAATTAATCTAAATTTTGAAAATTTTTAC
>CAKKXW010000002.1:45285282-45296074 GCA_920937365.1 Sphaerophoria rueppellii
TCAGTGTAGTGTTTTAGTAATTTTCAAAGATGAACAGAACACTATTTCCCCCTTTGACTATACCAAACATCATATCGTTTCTAAGTACGGCGATACCGTATGTAAAGAGATAACGATGCAACTAAAGAAAGAGTTTCACCCTCTCTAAGAAAGAAGAATTTGTTAAGAAAAATTTATGCAACAAAATGATTAAAATGTAAAAATTGATTCAAGTTAATTTTGTAATTGTTTTTCTTTTTGTTTTTTTTTTTATGCTGTTTTCAGTTATATATGCTTTCTTTGCCTTTTGTTTTCTTTTTTTTTTAAACAAATGTAGGTATCGTGCAGAGCAGAGGTTGGATCGACAAACAAAAGAATTGTTTAAGAAGAAAGAATCTCTCCCACTTTGAGAAAGAAATCAACGTAGCAATAGAGAAATGTATGCCATAGCGGCATGAATCTTTGCTATACTACAAACCATATCAGTTTCCCCCTTTATCACAAGACAAGTAGAAACTTTTAATGATTTTGTGATGTGACTATATCTTGCCAAATATAACACTTGTGCTATCATACATACGGATAGAGTGAGTCCTTCTGTAACGGACAACTTTGTATAAAAATATATCTCTTCGACTCTTCGTGTTATATTGAACTTGTTTTGGTCACGTAGTTGTTTTGGGTGCGGCTATGCTATTCAAAAGACAAAGGAAATTAGGAGGTTGACAGTTTTCTGTAAATGAAGCGTATTTAAGACAACTGATGAAAGTAACTCAAGACCAACAGGTACCTGACTTTAAAAACTCGACCATTAGCAAGGCTACCGCATCGATACGAAAACTAACATTGTGATGTGTTGCATTGAATAATGACGGTATTATTGTTTTGTGATTGTTTTTGTTATGATTAGATAAGAAACATATATTTTGGCTATCGACGACGCAAAAGGAATAAGTCTAAATCATGAATCAATCTTGCAATGATACAATCAAATATAATAGAGTGGCGCGACAGCTCTTGAAGAGCCAAGGCCTAATTGGCTTTCTCTCATCAACAATTCTCTAGGTGCGTATGAAGAATTGAGGGGACCTGAAATTTAACGCCGGTTCCGAACAGCAAAGTTGAGAAGCACTTAGTCATGACAGATGATACTCTTGGAAGTTTTGTCAGTTCTGCGCAAGAGGCAGTGCGAGTTAAGGATGAAATAAAAACTATGGGCACGAGTAGGACTCGAACCCACAACGTTCTGCTTAGCAGCCAACGTACCTTACCACTGAGCCATGGGCACTTGCACCTAAAATTATTATTTGGTTTAAGTTTATTTTTTGCTTAAAAAATGTTTGTTTTCAGCTTTTATTTACTTTTCATGAGGCTGAAGATCGATGCATTTTATGAGTTTTTTTTTCATTTGGACGAGGATACGTTCGTTGTTTGAAATGATTTTTCAAACAAATTTTCAGCATTACGTAAGTCATTAGTAAATCTACACGTGATACTTTTTATTTTTTGAAAATTTTGTTTTTAACTATTATTTTTTGCATTAGAAACTTCTGTATAACTTATTTTTTTTGTTTGGCAGAGGATACCCGCTACAAAAATTAATATCTGTGAAAGGTGAAATATGTAATGTGAAGTGACCCAAACCTGCCCACGTGATGTTTTTTTATATTTTTGTTTAACAGCACCAGTATCTTTTTTTACCATTATCTGCAAAAAACTACGTTAAGCTTTTGATCGGTATAACTCTGAGCTTAAATATCTTAAACTGAAAATGATAACATTTCTGGATGAGGATATTAAAGATCTCAACGTGATGTTTTTTGGTTCTTTTTATTTTGAATATTAAGACTTTTTTTATCAAATATTAAAGAAAACAAATTCAAATGCAAAGAATACAAACTTAATACATTTCTTTTACAACATTCAATTTTTGTTTAAGATTATTTTTTTTATGCTACATTTATTAATTTGAGAATATACTATACTTCGTTCACAAATAATTGTCAGCGTTGCTCTTATGGCAGAGCTTTTTCATCTACAAAGGTGCCTGTCTATATAAAAAAGGCAGAAAACATCTCGAACTGCCATTGAAAACTACGTGACACTTTTGAACTCACCACACAAATTGTTATTGTAATTTTCTTGAGCCGAGAGTATACAACAACATGTTGCCTGCACATCTCAGCGCAGAGTGATTTCTGTTCATGATCAAGTACCCTACCCTTATCATGTATAAAAAAGGGGGCTGGCAAAATGAGTACAAAGGTGGTTTTCGTGCTACTCAAACGCGGTTATCCTCTCGAAAATATTTTTCTTTAATACAAAACTACTTAAATATTATTTCTTAATGTTATATTAAACATAATTTACTAAGATATGAGGAGAAAAATTCTTTTAGCAAGGTTTTTTCGAACGTCAACATACTACCTTTGTGGTATTTCGGAGCAAATACTTTCATTATCAGCCCTGGTAAAGAACGAACACAACAATGTGAAAAGCTTTTTAACCGTATTTCAAAGAAAGCTCTTGAAAGCTGTGCTTTTGTGAATAGAAAAATCTATTGTATTGACAAAAAAGGTGTTGACATTGATCTTTATTTTAATGTTTGCTTCGTTTAGTATGTTGATTACACACTTTTCTGAAACAAAATATTTGTTTTATAATGTCGTTAAATCCAAGGTTTTTAAATTTCGATTTTTTAAAAACGGGGCAATCTATCACTATGAATTTCAAAATGCACATGTATCTTAAGTAAATTTACAAGCTGACAAACCAAATTTATTTTTAAACATATTCTTATAAAATTTAATAAAAAAATTGCGCTTAGGATTTTCAGTTTTTTTCTTTGTTATTTTTAATAAATTCAATTTAATTATCAAAACCGAATAGCATTTACATTTTGTACAAAAAACTATTTCTCAGTTTGAAAAACATATTTTTTTATTATTTTGTTTTATTTTAATAACCTGCTGTTGAAGACATGGCACTGGGCAAATTTGTGCATTTTGTTTCTGTGGCAACAGGGTAAAACAAAATAAGTCGACTTATGTTCAAAATGAGTTAAAAACTTAATCTGATGCGCAATAGGCGAATCTATCTGTCATATTTTTTTGGTATTTTTAGCTTTAAATTTGTTTTTTTTTTTTTAATTTATTGATTTTTAGGGACTAGGCCTACTGGGAAAAAACGCACCTCATATCTTACCCCATGAGTGGTGAGGAAAAAGATAAATCAGTAAAAGCGAAAATGTATGCTTTTATTTTGTGGAATATATAATATAAATAATAAATAAAATGGCAACACTTATCATTTTCAATATAATTTTCAATAATTTAATGTGTATAGTATGGCAACACTGATGGAGCTTTTGAAAGAATATAGCACTAATTAAATCTGCAATAGTGAAAAAGAGATGCAAACATCCCTATCTCTCCTGTACTGACAATTAAAGTTGAACAGAGTATATGTAATGTTAAGATTGAAGCATACGCAAATACAAAGATTTTCTGGACGGATGAGGGATGAGGCACAGTTTACCAGGGATGGAGTCACTAACTTTCAAACAAAGATTTTCTTAGAAAAAAGTGGTTCTGGTTTTGTTTTTATTTCTCAAAAACGGAAAGACATTTTTGCATCCGGTTTTCTGTTTTCGACTAAAAATTAACAATGGCATTAAATTTTTAACACAAAATTAGTACTTAATTACATAAAATTTTGAAAAAAACTTAGTTCAAAAATGATTTTTTTGTTTTTTTTTTTGGAAATTTAAAGTTTGAAAATTAATATTTTAAAAACTATTCGTTAAAACAATTTAATTTAAAAACAAAATGAAAGAATGGCTTTTCAAAAAGGTACAACACGGTGTTGTAAACGAAGCCGTTGTTTTTAATATTTTTTTTATAAAATAAGTCAATCTTTCAGAAAATTGCCCCTCCCGGCTAAACGTGGCTGAATAGACCCCCCCTCCCATACGATTTTTTTCTTGTCTCAACTCAACCTACACGCTCTAGCTTTTTGGCACAACGCTCGTGAATCACCCTGTATATCAACAAATTTAATGAATTCGTATTATGACTATCAACTGTCAACCCTTTTCATCGAGTTTGAGTTTTATTAGATATTATCATTATTGCGAATGATTTTTTTTTATAGATACATAGATATTACGGATATCAACAAATTTGATACACATCAACTTTTCTATCAACTAAAAATTCCTGATTGAAACCAAACAAACCAATTTTGATAAATCTTCACAATCGGTCAAAAATATCAAGTTGATACTCATTCATCAAATTGATACTCATAAAAGGGCTGTAAGCTTAAAAAGCTTTCCAGCATTCCTTGTCAATATCAAGCAACGAGAAATTTACGCCACAAGTTGTGATTAAAACTGTAACGGTATTATAAGCTTAAGCTACAAGGGTCGCTATGCAAAGACTGTAATCAAATCCCACCCTTCATCATAGAGGAGGTATTACCCAGAATCGCAACTCGTTCTCTTTTATAAAAAAATCACCGTCCAAAAAATTTTGCAATTTACTCTCTTTTCTTGTGTCCGTGAATCTGTGTAAGATGTAAGTTCATATCTATGCTAATGTATTGGTTCACCCCATTTGAAAGTATTGAGAAACCTACACATTCGCATTGATATGGATAGTTTATCAAATTTAATTTTTAAGGTCGAAAGAGAGCAAAATGCCTTGAGTTGCGACTCTAGGTATACCTCCTCTGTGCCCTTCATGTTAATTTCCACAGGTCCATTCAGTCTGTACTTCTTAGCCTCCTGTCAACAATTTTTTTTTTATGTAGACTTTTTCAATGTTCCATTTTTTATCACATTGAATGTTTCTACAGTAAAAGCATCGGCTTTATATTATATCGTTATAATGTAAGGTAATGATGATGATGGCAGAGCTTAAGCGAACAAAAATCTGGCACACACAAAGTGTCGATTCGAATTCGATGTGCAAATGATAGCAGATGACCACGCTGTTGTGGATTGACCATGATTGAGATGATTGGATCTTATCTAATGATGATGGTGATGGCTCAATTAACCAAAATGAAATCACGATGCATGAAATTCAGCCGTATATTGCTTTGTAATAGGTATAATATGGGACTATCTCTCTACGAACATCGCGATACATTGTTGTCCCCGGCACGATGAAATCAGTAAGGATGTGTGATATACAAATAATCCAATAATTGGATTTTGGTTGGTGTTTTGTGTTTTTGGTTTTCATTGGTGAAAATCTTATTGTTTTGGAGGTTGAATTGCTTTTTCTAATTATACTGGTACAATTTCCGATAAAATATTGGTTTATAGATTGATTGATGGGAGGGTCTCATAATTCAAACTCTATTTTCGGTGTAGAACAAGTGGTCTACGTGACCATTATGGCATACAAACGAAATTCAGTGGCAAATTTTATTTCACATAGAATAACTTTCTACCTATTTACCCATTTAATATTTTAGAGATTCCTTGGACGAAAACTAACGCCTTGAAAACCATTCGGACCAAAATATCGCACTGGTCTTAAAATATATTTACCTTTGTACTTAAAGTTGATAAAATTTTTGTAAATTTGAAAAATTCCAGGGATGTATTGTATGGCAAAGGACACAAGGATACTGACGAGATGACTACAGAGAAAAACATTTAGACGAATTTTAAGTAAGTAAGGAATAGAGGTAATATTTAGTATTCATTGTTTTGATGGATTATTGATTGTTTTCAGATTCAGGGAAGAATCAGCATTTGAGCTGGCCCCCACCAAGGCCCCCGGTGGCAATAAAAAAACAGACGAAATAACTTCAATATTGAAATCCCTTAACACTGCGCTGGAGGGGGAGGTTCCGATAATAAAATGGTTGGACTGTTCCAGGCTTTACTTTGACCAATATTACTAATTGTTACTACCATCTTTCATCATTCGGAAGTAGGCACATTTGAACAAGTGGCAGATTTGAACAAGTGTCCTGGGGCACGTTTGAACATGTTCATAGCTCCTCCGATCAGTTTCTATAACACACAAGGTACAATCCCAAACTAAAATCCCCAAATTCTCCAAACTGAAATATTCTCCAAAGATAGAATTCCCATGGCTTAAATTTTCATCCCAAAAGCTCCAAAACAAAATTACTTATTCAAGTTCTCTAGCCGATTGTAGAAAATTAAAATGTTCATGTAAATACTCTGGACAACTATAATGTCAAAAAGTTTCAGTTCAAAAGAGAAAATCAATAACTCCTGGAAATCCAGGGACGATTGCGTAATTTCTAGAAGTTTATGGCCTAACATTAATGAAAAGGAAACTCGGTATATTCTATCGCTGAGTAAAAGGAACATTATAATCCTGATTGGTTTAATAACGGGTCATTGCGCCATTGGCACAATGCAAATAACTCAAAATAGAGATGATGATATTGTTAGAATACGAGAAAAGTTGGAAAAAGAAGAAGTTCCAAATTTTGTTCCTGATGACGGTTTAGTTTATCGAAATCAAAACAATGGAAATGTTTTGTTATATGTCCTGAAGGAAATGGAATCACAAATTATAAGACTGGCTCATGAAAAAATTTGTCATATGGGTGTAACAAAATGTCTCGACCAAATTAAACTGCTTAATTGGTTCCCAAAAGTGAAAGAAAAAATGAGAAGTTTATTCAAAATTTTATTCAGTGCGTAACGTATTCCACACCAGCACATTGTTCCAATCGCACTCTTCACCAAATTCCAAAAAAGCCTATTCCAATTGATACCATTCATTAAGATCATGTTGGCCCTTTTCTAGGTTGAGTTTGTCAATCGCATTCTAAGGTCTTTGTTAGCTAAAATAACTGAACCAATTCAACATTCTGATTGGTCAAAACTTTTGATAAGAGTTGAATACGCTCTTAATAACTCTATTCATTCGACTACTGGCAGTATTGTGATGTTTTTTTTGTTTTTCTCAGCTAAGGTAGGTCAGCGGTCCAGGTTTCACCGAGGAAAAAAGAATAAAACTTGGTGTTTAATGAAAGATTCGGTTCTAATTTATTTATTGTAGTAAGAGAGTTTGTAAACGGCTACACCCTAGTTCTAGGAATTTAATGGCGGGATAACTTCCCTAGACCCGACGGTACATGGGATTCAATACCTAGTCGGAACAATAATAAATAATAATACTACTTATACTACAATGGGATAACTTCCCTAGCCTGGACGGAAAGATGGGAGTCAATCCCTAGTCTAGGCGATACCTACAATGGAATAATTTCTGTAGTCCCGGCGGTACATGGAATTCAATCCCTAGTCGGACAATACCTTCTACAAATACTATAATGGGATAACTTTCTTAGTCCCAACGGTACAGGGGATTCAATCCCTAGTCGGAACAATAAACAAAGAAAATAATGGGATAATTTCCCTAGCCTTGACAGAAAGGTGGGATTTAATCCCTAGTCAAATTTTATTTGAGGCTTCTTATGGTGCCTCATGAATACTCTTCAATTAAATATATTTATCGAACAGAGCAGCTAGCCGGTCGGAGACCAAATGAAGTCTGAACCTTATTACCGATATCACTCCTACTTGATAGATTTCGAGTAACAAGTAGGAATGAATTGAAAGAATACAGAAAAATATACATCATGAGTTGCACATGCAACCATGTAACTTCGGTGTTGCTGCATGTCTGTTATCGATGTTCGTGTGTTTTTGTTGTTGTTTTATTTTGCACTCTACTATTGACGGGTGGTGGTTGTTTGTATACTTCGCCTGCGTGTTTGTTGTTGTTTTCATTTTTGTTTTAAGCTGCTATGGATGGCTGTTGTTGGTTGTTGCTTTATTTCGGCGCAATGTTGTGTGTCCTCGTTTTGCTGAATTTGTAACTTCGTTACAGTATGAGCCAAAGAGGACGTGACGTTGACACTTTAGCAGAAGTATTAGACGATAAACGAACCTTACCCTCTGGAGATGACTCAAAAGTATATCGGAAGAAGGCTTATTGTTCCTAAATTTTGTGATCTGTCAGACACACCAGCTGGCACACCAGACTTTCTTGAAAGTACGTAAAATTTGGAATAAACTGGTATCTGGCAAATCAAATTCCGTGTAAGTGCAAAATGGTCATAATTTTTAGAAATATAAAAATTGTGTTGTAGTGTAAAAGCTTAGTGGTAAGGTGCGTTGGCTGCTAAGCAGAACGTCGTGGGTTCGAGTGCTACTCGTGCGTATAGTTTTTATTTCATCTTTCACGGGCACTACCTCTTGCGAAGAACTGAAAATACTTTCAAGAGTATTGTTATATTCGAAATTCAGCAATTTTGTATGTATCCAGGTTTTCGAAGTGTAGACACGTGCATTCAAGTGGACACAAGCGTCCACTAAATCCTCTGTCTACCAACTCCTACTCTTCACCTCCCCGTGGTGAACATCGGGTGCCCTGTACCTTCAACCGAAGATTGGGTTCCAACCCCAGTGGGAAGCTGTTGTCGGCAGCAAAGAAGGAGGCATGACTTCTTTTCAACAGGCGGCAGCGGAAGAACTCCCAAGATGGAATCAACGGTAGCGTCTACAATTCCAGTCAGGATGAACTACTTTGTGAACACCTTATAAGGCTACTACGACATATTCGCAGCCCGGGCTAATAAGGAGTGGTTTGGCCGGCTCTTCGTCTTAGAGTAAAACTAAAGACCTGGCCCTCCAGGTTGGGGGTCGTGCGTCGGGGTGACTGCCCGGCCACATAGAGAAACTATAGTTCCGAACCACCAACAAGCCACGGATACGGACGGAATTAATGATGACGAATCACGCTAACGATTTAAGGACAACGGATTTCGGTTTTGCATGTGGAATGTTAGGTCCCTTAACTGGTCACGTGCAGCCGAACAACTAGCGGAAGCCCGAGGTGCCAACACATTCCGAGGTGCCAACATCGACTCGGACCATTACTTTATTGTAGCAAAGCAACGAGTGCTGATATCCCGATCAAGGCCAACACGCGAAAATGCTAGGGGAAATTCGACATCAAACGGCTACAGTCGCAAGAGATTGCTAGATACTTTTCCGATCGTGTCTCAGAAAATCTCCTCAGAAGTCCTACGCTGCCAGCACAGAATATAGAGAACCAGTTTCAACACTGCCAAGCAGTCATCAGAGATGCCGCCTCTGGAGTGCTAGGTTTTACACGGCCACCACAACGAAATCCCTGGTTTGACGATGAGTGCCGGCAAGCACATGCAGCTAAACAAGAGGCATACAAACCGGCGCTGCAAAGAAGGACACGAGCAAGTACCCAATATTTTTTTTTCTGAGCAAGAAAAATAGTTGCAAACAATAAGAAAATCAAAACAAAAAACAAAAAACAAACCAAAAAAAAAATGCTTAATACAAGTTTTATAAATTTGTTTTAGCCGCAAGGTAGTTTCTCTTCCTCTTCGTCGAGGACTTTCAAGATACGTTTTTCTTTTTGTAAGTACTCTCTTCTAGCTCTAGTCTCCTCCCCCATCTGAAGTTTTTCAACAAGACACCTAACATGAACAGATTCATTCGACAAAATTTCAATTAATTTGTACAGGAAAAGGTGTGAGGCCTTCCAACTAAAACCTTAAGCTTTCTGTGCCAGGACTCAACTTTGTTTTGAGTTCTGGGGAGGCTCTGCCTTACTTGTTCCACACACGACCAAAATGAGGGAAAATACATTGTTAAGGAAAAGTAAGTTATCTAGAATGTATGTTTGAACTTTTGAGACGGTGTTTAAAATTCGCGGCGAATTTTTAAACATTTATAGATTTTTGTTTTCGAGATTTTTTCTATTCTAGATTTTTGTTTTCGAGATTTTCATATTCGAGATTTTTACTTTCTAGATGATTGATTTCTAGATATCGTGGTAGACCCCATGGCAACATCGTAGTAGAACCGCAGTTCGTCGAACAAAGCCGCTGGAGCAGACGAGCTAGCCGCCGAAGTGTACAAAGAAGCTGGAAATAATTTGGTTAAGAGCATGCACCAGCTCATCTGCAAAATTTGGTCGGAGGAAAGCATGTCCGCTGAATGGAACCTCAGCATCGTATGCCCGATCCTCAAAAAAGGAGATCCCCGGAACTGCACCGACTACAGAGATATAAGTCTCCTTAACTTCGCCTATAAGATCTTGTCTGCCATGCTGTGAGAACGTTTGAAGCCCTTCGTCAGCAACCTGGTAGGTCAGTCAGTGTGGCTTCACACCCGCGCTATTGGGGTAATCACAAATTTAAAACAAATCAAAAAAACAAATAAACTGTTAAATCGGACCTAACCCGTCTCATTTTTTTTCTCATTTATTCACATACACGAATTAACGCGAAATATGAAATTTGAAGTTTTTGGAGAGTAAAACGAAGGTAGATTTCCAATCTTGTTATATCTAATCAGTGTACCTTGGAACAAACATCAATTCCACCAACGACACCTTAGTGGAGATCCGACGAAGAATTACCCTAATGAACCGCTTCTACTTCGGTTTGGGTTCAAAACTCCTCACTCGAAAGACAAAGTGTCTGCTGTACAAAACATTGATTTTTTCAGTCCTACTCTACGGCGCCGAGTGCTGGATGGCGAATGGAGAAGAATGTTCAACCGAGAACTGTACAAGCTGTACCAAGAAGGTGATGTATTCCAGAAGGCCAAGAAAAGACGACTACATGGAGCGAATAGACGACAAAGCAAAGTTCGTAGAACGATAAAATTTAATTCGATCGCGATCGAAAAATTCAACCGGGAATTATATTTTTAATTCGATCGCGAATTTTATTTTTCGGTTCTTTGAGAATAAAATTTGTG
>CAKKXW010000002.1:45296574-45308180 GCA_920937365.1 Sphaerophoria rueppellii
TCCATTTTTATTAATAGCGTAGTTTTTACTTGCCAAAAAAATGACAATAGAAGTGTGTAATGAGAAGTGTTGGATGACGGCTTGAAAAGTGACAACTAGCGAAAAAGCGGGCTATTCAAAATAACACCTCTTATTGGAAAACCAAATATCTAGGCAAATCGTTTTTCTCTATTTGACTATCTATTTGAAATCTAAAAACACAAGCACACATAATGGAAGAATTTAGAAGCAAATAAGATCAAATGCGTTCAAAGAGTAATGCGTAATAAAGAGTGATCAGCGCTGTCTTTTAATATGTTGGTTAAGAATTTCTTTCAAAGTGAAGTAGATCCTAAAAAAGAGAAGTAGGGAAGTAGATTAATTTTTATTTTCAAAATCGAAGTAGATCTACTTCGATCGAAGTAAAGTCCGAACGCTGATAGCTAATATAAAGAGAAGGGGCCCCAGATGGCTCCCCTGCGGAACACCTTATTTAGCCAAGTATGGATAAATAATATACTTTGGAATACATGAGAGTTTAGAAATTGGCCTGTAATTACAGATATTGTTTTTGTCACCTTTTTTATAAACGGGAGTTATAAAGGCACTCTTCCATACTGCAGGAAATTTACTTGATTTCAATGTCTGAGTTGATAGCGGATTCCAGGTAGACAAAGTCCCTAACTACCTCGAAGTTGAATGTGTCTATGTTGACGTTTGATATGATGATGATGATATTTATTAAATAAGGAACTTAGTCTTAAGATTTACATCTTTTAGATAACTAAGCTTAAAGTAACATGATACAAATATGGAGCAAATAACAAAATGTATAATATTTTCTGTAATTACAAGTATAAAAAAAGAATGAAAGAATGAAAGTGAAAGTTTACACAATGAGTATGAAAATAAAATTACAATACAAATTACAATAGTAAAACAATATAGATTATAGATTAACAAATAACAATAAAACGAAATGAAAACGTACAGCAAGTTATGTAAATATTATATTTGCTCCAAGACGTCGATGTTGGTTGTCCTTTCTTGTCGACAGCATTAACTTGGTCCTGCCCTAGTTAACCGCTAGACCCATCTTCCTGGCCTACGTCTCAAGGCTCACAAACGCTCCGCTGACATCACGCTGTGTTCTTCCAATTATGTCAATGTCGTCTGCGTAACCTAGTAGCTGGACGGACTTTTGAAAGATTGTGCCTCTGGTGTTGACATCGGAGCTTTGCACAATCTTTTCAAGAATGATGTTGAAGAAATCGCATGACAACGCATCGCCTTGTCTAAAACCTTTTTTTTACATCAAATAATTGTAAGAAGGACAATATAATAAAGGGTTTTCCAATAAGAGGTGTTATTTTGATATGCAAAGAAAAATGGCATTTTTGGAGATAAATGATCGGATGTTTATTTCATTATAAAGAGGAAGGTATGCCGTTAATAACGGAACACACCATCAGCCAAATGGCCGCCACGATCACGCTTACAGGACCATATCCTTTTCATGAAATTTTCCATAACCAAATCGCAAAGTGGCTGCCCTATGTCTTCAATAGCCTCACGAATTCCATCTTTGAGGTCTTGAATCGACGCTGGGCTGTTGGCGTAGACCTTATCTTTCACGTGGCCCCAAAGGAAGAAGTCGCATGGTGTTAAGTCACAAGATCTCGGTGGCCTATTGTGATCATCTCTTCGAGAGATAACACGGTCCGGAAACTTTTCCCGTAAAATATCGATGGTTTCATTGCTTGTGTGGCACGTAGCGCCGTCTTGTTGAAAGTAAACGTTGTCCAGAACAATACCATCAGATTCCGGCCATAAAAAATCATTAATCATCTCTCGATAGCGCAATCCATTGACAGTAACTGTTGCTCCAGCCTCATTTTCGAAAAAGTAAGGTCCAATGACCCCGCCGGACCATAAACCGCACCAAACAGTCAGGCGTTGAGGATGGAGAGGCTTTTCAACAATAACTCTTGGGTTTTCCGAGCCCCAGATGCGACAGTTTTGCTTGTTGACGTAGCCTACGAGGTGGAAATGGGCCTCATCAGTCAAGATGATTTTTCGATGAAATTTCGGATGATTTTCATGCATTTCAAGGACCCAATCAGCAAAGACACGACGTTAAATACTATTGCTTGGATACTGCTTCTCTCTATATCACCTTATATAGCTGGATGCCAATGACACCAACACTACATAAAATCCTCATTCATGGTCCTGAAATAATTAATCTTGCATTATTACCGATTGGACAACTAAGTGAGGAGGCCCAAGAGGCAAGGAATAAAGACTTCAAGTCTTACAGGGAACACTTTAGTAGGAAAACTTCCAGGATCGACAATATAACTGATATCTTCAACAGGTTACTAATATCTTCAGATCCATTCATTACTTCAATGCGAAATATATCTTTTACCATCAAAAGAAAGACTTTTGATGACGAAGTTATCAATATGTTAGCAGAAGAGGTTTTGGATTAAATGAAAACTTGTTAAAGTCTTTTTTTCCAAGAGATTATTTTGTTTATGATTGATTACTCCAATAAGAGAAATTTAATTCTATCGAAATGTTAACATTCTACTAAATATCAACAACATTTTAATATTTCAAATAAATAAGTTTCAGTCAAAAAAAAAAAAAAAAAAATCGTAAATGGTAAATAAATAAAAACTACATGTTCGTAGCAGATATTCTTAAACAATTTTTAATAAAACGTTTACTTTTTCGGATGGGTGAAAATTTACCGTATATTTTCTTATCTCAGTAAAATTTAAAAGGAAGACGTTAAAAACACTAGAAATTTTGAAATTTCAAAATTTCATCTCAATCCGACCATTATTTACTGAGATACATCCATTCAAAGTCACTAAGAAAAAGTTCCTAATTTTATGCGTTTCATTTTTTGTGTAGGCTAGTATTTTTGTAAGTTCAAGTTAACATTACTACGTAAGGTACATACATATCATCTTAACATTATAATTAATCATGAAAAAGTATCAAGTGATGTTTTGAAACGATTGCTTGGTTTTGGGTATTGACTCCATATAGCTTGCCCCAGTGTGCGTTGTTGATGATCAGCCGGCTTGAGTTCTTGTGTTAACTGAACTTGATTAGTCTTAAGACCCAAGTCTTCATGCAAAATACGGTGTAATGACGTTTGTGGAATGCCTTATTCCGAAGAACGACGAGGAAAGGACAAACCTTGGTTTTCTTCAAAACTTTGGGCTACAACAGCAACATTCCCAGTTGTTCTTGAGCGACGTGCACGGGTTTTATTCTTCACATCACTAACTTGTCCCAACAGCTCGAATTTGTCCACCAATTTGCTATCCGACGAGGTGCTTCACGACGACCCAAAAATGTTTTAGTTTAACGAACCGTCTCTGCCAAATTTTTACCATTTTTATAGTGAATTTTAATAATTTCAATGCGTTGTTGAAGTGTGTATCGTTCCATTTTAATTAATGGCGTATTTTCTGCTTGATAAATGTCAAAAAATGATAGCTTCAAAAGTGACAGCTACTGAAATAGCGGACTACTCAAAATAACACCTCTTATTGGAAAACCCTTTATTAATTTATATAAATTCAAGCTGACCCGGCTAAAGTTAGTTTGCCTTAAGAATTATTTATAGAGTATGAACTGATTTTGATTGCTATTAAATTGAGGTGATTGTATTCTCAAAGCGCATTCTCACGTGCATCTTCGCCACCCATAGACTTTGAAAATGTATGCGCTTCGTTTGGTATTGGCAGCAATGAGACTTAAAATCCATACTAGATTCTTCCATCGTGAACGGTCCCTCGCAGCATGCGCTCTCCATTCACCGAAACCAAGCGCTCTGGCATCCGCAGTCACTTGGTCCTTGTACCATAGGTTCGGTCTTCGTTGTCATCTCGAACCTGGGGGCTTGGATGAGAAGACTTTCATGGCTGGAGCGTTGTAGTCCATTCGCTCGATGTGGCCAAGCCAATGTAGTCGTCTTTTCTTGTCCTTCTGGACATCTTGGTGCAGCTCGTACAGTTCTCGGTTGAACCTTCTTTTCCATTCGCCATCGTCGCATACGGGACCGAAAATTCGTCGAAGAATTTTTCTTTCGAAAGTGCCCAGTGTCATTTCCTCTTTTTTACTTATCGTCCAGCACTCGGCGCCGTAGAGTAGGACTGGGGGGTCATTCCGTAATTTCCAAAACGTTGATCGTCAAAACGTTAATCGTGAACGTGAACGTCCACAATTTGCTTCATGTAACTCAGCGAAATTCGTTTCGTCTTACGTTTATTTCTTTTTGCAGTTTGAGAGCGGTTTGTAGGTTTCACATACTCTCAAACTGTAATTGAAATATCAAATGTTAAAATGACACTTTGATTTTTTTATTCTGTGTTCTGATTCGTGCCGGTAAACTACCAAGAATTTGAATAATGTAAGTTTTTTTGTACATGTTTTTATAATATTTGATATTTGCTAAATTAATTTCATGGATTCAACGAAATTTCTGGCCTTATAGCGTTTTTTATTGGTCGTCCGGCACTGCTCCGAACGATTCTGAATTCGTTCACTTGGCACAAGATGACAGTTCTTGTTCTAGATAGAACAGAAAAAACGATTCCGAATTTGAAGTCGGAATCAAAAACAAAATCACGCATACATGCACACATTTGCATATACGTACTCGCCGCCATGTTTACAAATAAAGAAAATAAAAACAATGTCATGTCATCTGCAATTCTGCATATGATGTTTTACAAATACATAGACATTCAACCATTAGAAGCTAAAAAATGTGTTTGCATGTTCGTTTGGTATCCAGAATCGGACAGTTCTGTGTACCGATTCCGGATTACCAAAAAAAAACGCCATTAGCGTGTATATAGTTGAAATGAGTTTTCATCTCGTCCGTTGACGATTTAAAAGGCGTAAGAAGCCAAGGTTCAAGAGGGTATCCACTGTCCCCTGAAAATGTGTGCTTAAAATCGTAGCTCTAATTATTTAAATACATTATTGTAGTTAACCAATAGCCAGCAGTTATGTTCTTGTCCATTAAAGTTATTTTCAAAAAATGATCTTTCATTTGAATGTTTCCACACAAGTGAATCGATTGCAGATCCTCCGTACCTAGCATTAATTGCCATTATCCGAAGCTTATGGTCACATATCTTTAATCTTCATTATTAATAATATTTATTTGGACTTGTAGTTTTCTTAAATTGTCCCTATCATTTTCACTTTGTAAAATTAAAAAATTATTGCGGCCAAACATTTTGAACTCAATTTGAGGGAGAAGAACACACGCGGTCAAATTACAATGGGTACTCAAATTACAATTTACAGTTCATTACAAACTATATAATGAAAAAAAAAATACAAAATGTTAGTCTAAACGTCAAAGAAACGTGAGCTATTTAGCTATCGTCCAAACGTTAACGTTTTGGCGTGTACGTTTAGACGATTTTCGTCTTCCGTGAAGCAAACAAATTATGTATAGCGAAAACATGATCGACCAAACGATTGACGTTTTTCATTTTACGTGAATCAACTCTATCGTCCAAACGTTAACGTCTGACGATAATCGAGATACGGAATGACCCCCCTGGTAAAATCAAAGTTTCTTATAGCAGACACTTTGAGCCATATGCATAAACGGTAGTAAATGCTTTTACTAGTCAATTTTGATAGTATTACTTCTTTTCGTATGCATTAACTTCAAGTAAATATGTACTTGAATAAAAGCTTTTACTAGAAGTAAAAGTATTTACTAGGTACGGATGAATTTTGGTAGTAAATACTTAAAATGATATGCATAAAACCTTTTACTACTAGTATTTACTTCAATTTTTACAAGTTGCTAAAGAGCAGCTTGAACATTTGCTAGTAAATACTTTTGGGTGTTTGAAACGAACATTTTCATTTGCAAATAAACTTTAAGACCGGTTCAATATTCTTGTGAAATGGCCGCGTTCTTGCACATGAATACTGAAAAAATTTACAAGGAACAAAGATCTCCAGCTACAAATAATTTCAAAATGCTTGGTAAAAATGAGTTTTATAACTATTCATAGAAAACATTTATCTTTATTTTCCATAAAATTTAAGGAACCGAAACTGAAAAAAGAGGAGGAGCTTCGTCCCAAGAACAAAAAAAGAAGATCTTTTTGAGGTATGTTGGCGATCCAGACTTTCAGGTTGGCGTCGGTGAAGACACAGGATTTCACCAAAGTAGGTACTGTTTGCAGAGTTGTTCATTTTGTTGCAAAATCGATTGTTAAGAAAGCTTCAGTTTGGATAAAGTTTTCTTCAACTTATAAAGAACATTTGGCAGCAAAACAAGATTGGCTTTCAAAATACAGCTTCTCTTCTTGTATTGGAGCCTTGGATTGCACACACGTGGAGATTAAAAAACCCCACTTGCATTCTGAGAAATACATAAGCATCCATCAAAATACCAGTTTTGCTTTGAAAGTCGGTTCTTAACATTTTCAATGCCTCAGCCTTAGCAACTTTTATTTGAGGCTTTTGAGACTTGCTCAAAAGAACCGAATGCACCTCATGCATTTTCACAAAATCTAACGTACAATTATTATTTTCGTTTTTTGCCATGACTATGAATTGAGTCTTAGAGAACGAATGAATATATGAAATCAATTACTTCAGATCAAAGTGATGAAATCAAAATAATTAAAGCTAAGTAAAGGGTTTTCCTATAGATATTTCACCCTTTTAGACCTTTTCTTATTCATTCATATGAAAATTCAATTCATATGAAAAATGATTTCAATTGGTGTAAGTAAATGCCTGAGTATTCCGATGAATATATAGTTTTTACTTGGATGAATCTAGTATTTACTACTAGTAAATGCTAGCTAGCTTTTACTTTTTTTTATGCATACCAAATGAAGTAAATACTTCAAATCATATGCCCCTTTGTCTTTCGAGTGAGGAGTTTTGAACCTAGTTGTTTTGCCAAACCGAAGCAGCAGTGGTTCGCTAGGATCATTCTTCTTCGGATCTCCACTAAGGTGTCATTTGTGGGATTGATGTTTTTTCCAAGGTAGGTGAATTCCTTAACTACCTCGAAATTGCTGCTACCAATAGTGAAGTTTTGTCCTAGGCGATGGACAGATCTTTACTTTGTTTTGTCCTTATTCACTTCAAGACCAACGAGTTGCGCCTGTTCTTCAATCGCTGTAAAGCACAGCTCTCTTGGATCGACCGATGATGTCAATGTCGTCCGCATAGCCTAGGAGCTGGGTGGATTTGTTGAAGATAGTATATTCCGTGCTCACACCTGCCTTGCGCATTATCTGCTCCAGGACTCTGTTGAAGAAGCCACATGACAGCGCATCTCCTTGTCTAAAACCTGCGCATGTTTGAAACAGCTCGGATGAGCTGTTAAGCATCTGCACACTGCACTGCGGCACAGCTGGATCATTTTGTTCGAGATCCTGAATTCAGACATCGCCTTCATACGACCTTGGCGGTGGATGCTATCATAAGCAGCTTTGAAATCGATGAAAAGATTGAAATTCGTTTGTCTTTTCCAGGAATATTTTTTTCTATCGTTGTTCTGCCTGGCCTAAGGCCATACTGGTACGTGCCGATTATTGTGTTTCAGAACGGTTTAAGACCCTCACACAGTATGTTGTATAGGATTTTGTATTCAACATTAAGCAGAGATATGCCGCGGTAGTTGTTGCATGACATGGGATCGGCTTTTTTGTAGATAGAGCATATGGAGCTTATCGACCAGTCAGTGGACATGCATTGTTCCTCCCACACTTTGTTGATGACCTGGTGTATGCGGTTCATTAAAACACCTTCTCCGTATTTAAAGAGTTCCGCAGGTATGCCATCCGACCAGGCGGACTTGTTATTTTTTAGGCTCTTTCTACCTCTTCTGTGCTGGGGGCTGAGACTGGGTCTTCATTGGCCGGTCTCGCTTCTTTTTCGTCATTGGCTTGCTCGACATTATGCGCATTCAGCAGCTATTGGAAGTGCTGCTTGAAAAGAGACAAAACGAAGAAGAAAAGAAAATAGGACCCTACGCATATGGAGAAAGAAACGTAACAGCAGAAAGGGTAATACGATGGATTGAAGAGATGAATTTGAAATTTGGTAACTCGTTTATAATTGCACCAACCACTTTTCACTTTGCAACTTTTCACTGTAACTTTGCAAATTCTGTTTCAGCAAACATAAATTTGCAAAGAGGTAATTAATTTTTTGAAAAGAAAACAAAAAATCCTTCTTTGCAAATTTTGCTTCACCAACCACAAATTTGCAAAGTGAAAAGTACTTTTCTGAAAAGTGGAAAGTTTTGTGAATTTGCGAAGAATTCTTCGATTTCGTATCACTAAACGTTTAAACTTTGCACTTTACATTTCAAATACTGAAACTGAAAAGCTTTTCAATTATATGCAAAGCAAAAATTTCATTTGCTGTTGGTCATTTGTCGTGATAATCGCTTATATCGAATGGAAAAATAGAAAGTTCTTGATGGAAGACTCGGAAACCTCATTGGTTTTCAAAAGAAAAATTGCATGAAATTGTAGGATGTAGGTGCGTTTTCAATTATGTATTAGAAAAATGAATAATTAAAATGTAAATGAAATAATGAAGCTCGTTTTTACATAATACATTAAAAATATTCTTTTTTTATTTTTTAACACTTCCAAAACAACTAAATTTTTGGTGTTCTTGTCAACACGACTCATTTTGAAAGAAACAAAAACGTGCTATGACATTCTGTCTTCAACTTTTGTTTTAAAAATGTTCACTTTTCTTACTTGCGACATATTAAATACAAGCAGTTGCCCACGACTTCGTCCAAAGGTGCGTCTTCGAATTGTGCATAATGCCCGCATGGGAATTTCGTTGCAAAGTTATTTTAAAACAGTGGACTTTCTCTAAATCGAAATTTTTCTTAACTCGAAGCCCTCATATATGTTTAATTTTCCTCTTTAAGCTACACTTTTCACTGATGCTTTGCTCTTATTATTCGTAACTTAAAAGCGTTACGTTGTATAGTTTAAGGCTAAAACACAAAGACGCTTCAGCTTCAGCTTCGTCTGCGTTACGATGCACCCGCTTTGCGTTTGCTTTGAATGACAGTTCTCCCTCCATCACATCATCATCCCTCCAAAACAGCTTTGCCACTTTACTCTTTTTGATTTTTGAAAAACTTTGAAAATCTACTTCCTAATTTGCACCATCAGGAATTTCTTAAAATCTGCTTTATGCTCAAAACAGATGTGCAGAATTTCTGCACGCAGTGCTGCATGCAGCGCTTCAAGCAAAACACACGTGCAGAGAGAGTATGCCAAGTTTCGTCAAAACAAAAATGACACCTGCCAGAATGTTATTATTTTAGCTGTCATGAATATGAATTGAATATTGAAATCTTCAACTTTTAATAGGAAACTCTGAAGCACAAGAGTAATGAAGAATTTGAGGATACACAATTCCAATCTCTTAGTGTTGAATTGTTTATTACAACATGGAAATATCGAGTGGAGATAAATCGTCTTACAGGAAGCTTCCGAGAACCATTTAAATTTAAACTCACTTTATTGCTCTATGATGCTTCATACAAATTTTAACTTATAAATAATAAATTGCTCGCAATGACCAATGAGATTACACTACATTCGAAACCGCTTTTTTATCCCACATACGTATTGCAGGATTCCCTTGCTCACCGAAGAGCCTTCGTATATTTGATAGTCAGATTTTTTTCGTGAGACTAGCGGTTGTTTCGGCAGCCAGATTATGCTCCTGGGTTGTTACTCCAGTATAGAGACCATTGATTAATTTGAAGATAATTGCTACAGGATCAACGAAGTCTATGTTCAAGTTGTAGCATAGTTTTTGGATGGGAAATTTGATTTTGTCAAAATGGATTTCTTCTTTGCGGCCATCCCGCTTGAAAACGTAAATTTTTCGGCCTTCATCTAAAAAAAACTAAGGAAATTTTAATATTTTTCTAATATTGTGCTGTTTTGCAGACTAATTACTTTTAAAAATGTATTGAGCAAGTTTTATTCTGAAAACAAATGTTCGTTATTCGTATTTATTTTAAAAACTGACATGATGAAATAAAAATAAACTATCAACAGTGTCAGCAAACTTTCAATTTAAGTAGTGCCAGATAGCAATTATTTGTAAATTTTTGTTTTTTATTTTTGGCTGCAATGAAACTAGGCAGAAAATTTAGAAATAGAGACATCACGCAGCGCTGTTTTGCATGCAGAATTTGCTCCCATAAGAGCCTGTGTATTTTTAATTTTGCTGCGCAGCAATTCTGCACATCTGTTTTGCCCTTTACTCGAAAAAAAGTAATTCGATTTTACTTCATATTTCTAAAACCCCCTGCGATTAACTCATTAAGACATAATGCCTACAGTTTACAGTGAAAACTCGCACGCCTTCATCATATTTTCAGAAAAATATACAGGACTTGCGTTAAAATGTTGGTTGAATTTAGTATTTTTTGTTAATATAAACACATTTTATCCATCATGTAGTGTCAAAATTAAATCGAAAATATTAACAGAATTCGGATACAATTCTATATGAACTTTTGATAAAAACTGTTTGTCCCTCTGTGCGTCAATGTATCCAAGGCCAATATAATATACACAACACATTTTAAATCTACTTCCCTTTTTATCAATCTTCTTCGCTTTATTCCCAAATCTACTTCGAATGCTGTTTTTTTTTAAGTGGTAACGCTGCTCCAAAATCTGTGTGTGTACTTTTCTCTTAAACAGCTGTCAGACAAAGCAAAAGTTCAGCATATTTGAACTAGAGCTTCCGTTTGGAGTCACGTTACGTACGAAACGTGAGGTCGAAGCGTCATTGTGATAGCAAGCATTGAATTCCTATAGCTGAACTCGTAAACGTCAGGCGAAGCTGAAGCTGAAGCGCCTTTGTGATTTAGCCTTAAACTCTTCCTCGATTAATGGACTATTCAATACAAAAAGAAATGTTCAATTTTATTTAGAAGTTGCTAGGCAAGTTGCTAAGCACGTTCAAACAATCAGAAAAATGAAATTTGTTGTCGTTTTTTAAACATTTTCCACTGATTCCTTTTGTTATATAGGCTAAGTCCTTCCATAATTAATAAACTGTTCAACATAAAAAGAGTTGTTCGATTTGATTTAGTAATTCCTGAGATCAGCACGTTCGAGGAAAGCCTCCAAAAATAAATAGAAAAATTAACATATTTTGCCGTTTTTTCCACATTTTCCACTGATTATCCGCTCCTATTGGTCACAGCTTAATGTTAAGTAGTCTAAAGCCTTCCTCAATTAATGGACTTACTTACTTACTTAAGGTGGCGCAACAGTCCGGCTTTCCGGAGCATTGGAGCCCATCCGCTCTAAATGACCGAGCCATCTGAGTTTCAGGACCTTGGCCCTTCTGGCTAGATCCATGTCGTTTTACAACCCTCCAATGTACACGGCGCCAAAGATGACCCGAAGAACTTTCCTCTCAAAACAGCGATTAGCAAGAGTTATTCTTCGTCTGTTCTCGGCGCTGGTGTTATTGCCCGTGTTTATAGCGAAGCCTAGGTAGACAAACTTCTCAACTACCTCGAAGTTGCATGCGTCTATTGT
>CAKKXW010000002.1:45319748-45331096 GCA_920937365.1 Sphaerophoria rueppellii
TTAGCAAAAAGACAAGATAGGTCATGTTCTTGACAGTAGAACACGGTTCACTTGCTTAAGTCTTAGCAAGGAACTGTTCCGAACGATTCTGAATTCGTTCACTTGGCACAAGATGACAGTTCTTGTACTGGATAGAACAGAAAAACGATTCCGAATTTGAAGCACAGAGGAGGTATACCTAGAGTCGCAACTCAAGGCATTTTACTCTCTTTCGACTAAAAAAATTAAATTTGATAAAATAAACTACCCAATGTAAATGTATAGGCTTTTTAATGCATTTCAAATGGGAGGCCGAACCAATACATTTGCAATGGGTAGGCCTGTGTGCTGGGCTTAATAAGGTGAAAAGCCTAGGCTCAATTTTAAAAGCCTGCGCTCAAAATTCAAAAATAAGAGTCAGTTAAATTCAAAAATTTAAAAAATAAAAAAAAATTGTATGAAATTCATGTTTTAAGTATTTAAATAACAGTACAAAGTGCAGTGCCTAGTGTTTTTTGCTTTTTAATTGGAATTCAACTATGATTTACGAATATTAAACTAAAAAAACACATTTAAACACGTTGGCAGAGTTTATTTCACCCTTAAAACAGTGCGGTCATGTCCTTATTGAATTTTTTTTTCACCTCTTTCACAGATTCACGGACACGAAAAATAAGAGTAAATTGAGAGACTCACCACAACATTTTTTGGACAGTGATTTTTTAAAAAAGAGAGCGAGTTGCGACTCTAGGTAAATAGATTCTCTACGATTTGAAGTCGGAATCAAAAACAGAATCACGCATACATGCACACATTTGCACATACGTACTCGCCGCCATATTTACAAATAAAGAAAATAAAAACAATGTCATGTCATCTGCAATTCTGCATAATGAAGTTTTACAAATACATAGACAGTCAACCATTAGAGGCAAAAAAATGTGTTTGCGTGTTCGTTTGGTATCTGGAATCGGACAGTTCTGTGTACCAATTCCGGATTACCAAAAAAAAACGCTATTAGAAAAATGCAACAAACTAATGAAATAAGCGGTAAAAGATAACGGTTAGTATTTGAATACTTCAAATGCATGGTCAGAGTTGCCACATATGGTCGTTCATTAATTTATGCCTAAAAAAGACCCATGGTTCACTTTATGCATTATGTCTAGCAAAATTCATTTTACCAAGATTCACTAATATTTATTTCATTGCTCGCAGCTGTATGTGCCAACAGTTTAAAACTTACCTTTTTAGCTTGCCGAACAGAGTCCAATTTCAATATCATGAGATTCTTATTTGTGAGGAATACCAAGCGTCCAGACTGATCTATTTTAATTTCTTCGCGGTCGTTTATCATGTATTTTTCATTTGGTACAACAGTCCCAACTCTCTCCGGAAGTCTTTTTCCCCAAAATGGATCTTCATTATTGCTTATGCCACTGCCCATTATTGAACCAACAATTCCACTATCATTACTGGCCGCCGATACTGACGAAACACTTGTTTTATCGCTATTGTTTCCATTGCCTGTTGCATTCGAAGAGCTGCTGGGTGTTAAATGTTGGGCTCCCCTTCCTCCACCGGCACCACCACTTTGACTGCTTGCAGATAAACGTCTAGATAGATCAACTGAAGTTTGATATGACTTTTGTGCTGCATCGCTCGGGTTTGTAATGCGCTTGTTGCGTTTTAAATAAAGCGGTCGTTCTGATATAAGTATATCCTATAATAAAAAAAAAAAACATATTATGGTTTGAGTAAAAGTTTCCTTTTTTTTGAATGAAAAAAAAATTAATAAAGAATAACGTAAGTAAACATGCAAACGAGACACCAATGTTCAGCCTTATTGCCTTACCCGATCGGAGCAAAATTCTCTCCGATTCGTACGATTGTAGACATCTACGAAAAAATTTGAAATCTGCGTTGGAATTTAAAAATGAGAGCGATTGCATGCGTTGCCTTGCGATTAGTTTATTAACTTTTTTTTTGTCCGATTGTTTCCGAAACAAAAAAGTGTCGGAAATAAAAAAATGTTTGTTCACTCCCAAAACAATAAAGAAGTACGCTTCTTTATTTTATGTACGATTCGGGTATGGTGAAGGAAACAAAACTTCCGATCGGACATTTGTTCCGATCGGGTACGGTAAGAAGGCTGGTTTTCTTAGTTTTGGGATGAGGATCGGCAGGAACAAAATAAAAAATAATTTATTGAAGATTTGGAAGTTTACTAGTTAAACTTAAACTCATTTAGAAAAGACTACCATTGGTACCAGGTCAAATAGAAACGATTAACAAGATATCCTTCGAAATTTCACATTTAAATTACTCATTTGTAAAAAAAAAAAAAAAAATCACACAACAACAAGAGCGAGAGAAAATAGTTAAAAGGCAAAACAAATTTTACACGTTAGCCACAAAATCTTGTTAAATATTTTTTTTTTTAAATAACGTCAGATTTTGCGTTTAATTTTTCTTAAAGTCAGAAAAAAAGCATAAATATTAATCAATTGGAATTTAAGTTGAAAGAAAAATTCTATTTACGTTTAAACCAACATCAAGCCACACAAATGAAGAAGAAAGAAAGTAAAATGATTACATTATAACGAAAGACATTTTGGAACTAAAAATAGTTTATATTAAAAAAGCAGCAGAGCAAAAATGTTTTTTTTTTTTCTTAAATTTGGGCAACTGTAAAGTTTATAAAGACTTATTTTTAAACAATAATGATGACTACTTTGTTTTTGTAAGTGAACTCAGTTCGTAAATTGAAATGTCAAAATCAAAACTTACCTTTAGGTAAATAAGAATAATAATGCTCGTAGTATATTTTTAAAACGACTATAATTCGTTATCTGTTCTAAGTTTCTCTGTATTTCGAATCAAAGATTCCTTTTTTTCTTTTAAATTTTTAAACCTGAACTGCTTATTATTTCTGCCTTTATTTCCTGCCTACATTCCATATTGTTAAGGGTTTTCCAATAAGAGGTGTTATTTTGAATAGCCCGCTATTTCGGTATTTTGATCATTTTGACAAGCAGAAACTACGCCATTAATAAAAATGGAACGATGTACACGCTTCAATAACGCATTGAAATTATTAAAATTCACTATAAAAATGGTGAAAATTTGGCAGAGACGATTTGTAAAACTAAAACATTTTTGAGAATATTGCTGTTGTAGCCCAAAGTGTTGAAGAAAACTCAGGTTTGTCCATTCCTCGTCGTTCTTTGAAATTAGGCATTCCATAAACATCATTACACCGTATTTTGCATTAAGACTTGGGTCTTAAGGCTTATAAAGTTCATTTAACACAAGAACTCAAGCCAGCTGATCATCAACAACGTCGTGATTTTGCTGATTGGGTCCTTGAAATGCATGAAAATGATCCGGAATTTCATCGAAAAATCATCTCGACTGAAGAGGCCCATTTCCACCTGGGAGCGTACGTCAACAAGCAAAACTGTCGCATCTGGGGCTCGGAAAACCCAAGAGTTATATTTGAAAAGCCTCTCCATCCTCAACGCGTGACTGTTTGGTGCGGTTTATGGTCCGGCGGGGTCATTGGACCTTACTTTTACGAAAATGAGGCTGAAGCAGCAGTTACGGTCAATGGATTGCGCTATCGAGAGATGATTAATGATTTTTTTATGGCCGGAATGGGTGGTATTGATCTGGACAACGTTTACTTTCAACAAGACGGCGCTACGTACCACACAAGCAATGAAACCATCGATCTTTTATCGGAAAAGTTTCCGGACCGTGTTATCTCTCGAAGAGGTGATCACAATTGGCCACCGAGATCTTGTTATTTAACACCTTGTGACTTCTTCCTTTGGGGCCACATGAAAGATAAGGTCTACGCCAACAGCCCAGCGTCGATTCAAGACCTCAAAAATGGAATTCGTGAGGCTATCGAGGACATAGGACAGCCATTTAGCGATTTGGTTATGGAAAATTTCATGAAAAGGATATGGTCCTGTAAGCGTGGACGCGGCGGCCATTTGGCTGATGTTGTGTTCCATTATTAACGGCCTACCGTCCTCTTTATAATGAAATCCGATCATTTATCTCAAAAAATGCCATTTTTCTTTGAATATCAAAATAACACCTCTTATTGGAAAACCCTTTATTAAGGAAGAGCGACAGCTCTTGAAGAGCCAAGGCCTGAGTGGCTTACTCTCATCAACAATTCTTCGGATGCGTGTGAAGAATTGATTGGACCTACAATTTAACGCCGATTCTGAATGGCAAAGTTGAGAAGCACTTTGACAGATTGATACAGTTTTTCGGACATGTATAGTACCAGGAACTATGTCCTCTACCGGAGACATTTCCTTTCGTTCCATAATCTTTTTTTTTTTTTATAATAAGCACGCACTCAAGGGGTTTCATTCCCTTTTTATGCTTAAGCACAGTGCGAGTTTAGGGAAAATGGGATTGACGGAGAGGGTTTAGGATGAGGTTTCGGGTAAACATTGGTTTTGAATTCCTGCACATTGCAATGACTGGGGAAGACAGAGTGTTGAAGACAGTTCCACATCCGCGTAGTACGGCTAAAGAACGATTTTCTGTACATGACTGTACGTCCGAAGTAAGGCTCAAGGGTGAACTGATGAGCATTCCTGGAGGCGCGGGTATTACGGTGGAATATCTTAAGTGAAGGAATGCAACTGGCTATTTCACAACAGCATATACCGTTAAAGTATCGGTAAAATAGGGTGAGGCATGTGACATTACGCCGATGTTCGAGCGATGTAAATGACTCGATTATGGTATGATCACCAATCATCTTGAATGCTCTTTTTTGGATACTGTCCACACTGGAGCACCAGCCCAGACATGACAGTTATACTCAAGCTTAGGACGTATGTACGTTTTGTAGATGATAGCCAGATCAGAAGGGGAACAAATTTCTTGCATCGTCTTAAGAAACCTAAACATCTTGCGGCACTTTTAGCGACATCGCATATGTGTTCATTCCATCAAAGATGGTCGGTAATGCACATACCGAGAATATCGAGATGTTCGGTCTCATTGATGCAAGTGGTATATCTTCACTTTAACGATACAAGCATTGACTTTTCGAAGCATTAAACTCTACGCGGTTTTTTATTCCCCATTGTACAATGCTCTTTAAGTCAGAGTTAAATGAACTTATCATATTTTGCCGTTGCAGTTCCACATCCCAAGAGGAGGGATGTGAGTCTGGGAACGAAAATGAAAAGCTTAGGATACTATCGTCGGCGAAACAATGAATTGGATTAGAAGTTGCACCCAAGAGATCATATATGAAAATGAGAAAGAGGGTCGGAGACAAAACGTAGCCCTGGGGCACACCAGCATTTATATTGTGGGTTTCAGACTTGAACCCGTCCAGTACAACTAGTATTGAACGGTTCGAAAGAAAGTTTCTAATCCAACGAAGAAGGGATTCATCGATACCGAAAGCACGCATTTTCGATAAAAGAGCCTGGTACCAAACTCTTTCAAATGCCTTTGAAATATCAAGTGCAACAATCTTACTTTCTCCAAAACGGTGTAAAGATTTGTTCCACTGTTCGGTGGAAAGCCTTCGACACTATTCCCGAGGGCCGTAGGAGGAGAGAAAGACCGCGACTCAGGTGGCGCACACAAGTGGAAGAGGACCTCAATCAACTTGGAGTGAAAAACTGGAGACAGCTAGCCAGTCCACAAAAGACTGTAGCGCCACCTTAAGTAAGTAAGTAAGGTATAGATGCTGTTTTTTTTTTAATGGGTGCCTCAGAAAATCTCTGAACATCATATTCTTGCGACAAACCGGAAAGACGCGACGCATCATATTCTTGCGACAAACCGGAAAGACGCGACGCATCATTTGCACAAAGTGCTTTAAACGGAAATCACTAACAATTGGCTTTTCGAATAACTTAATAAAAACGTAGTCACAGGTTAAATTCTCGATTTTTTTTTTATTCAATAAAATAAAATTGTTTCCATTTTGTTTGTTTGTAAGTGACAGTGTATGGTTTGTGTTTTTTTTTTCGAGTGTGATTGATATTTTTACATCTTTTGCTAAGCTTGGTTTTACATTTTAATTTAAAATGGATTTTTTGGTTTTATAATTTATTTTGAAGATATCAGAAGTACAAATATCTGTACAGTTTAGTTTAGTTTTTAGTTATTATTATTCTAATGTATTGGACACTTATTGAATTCAAAAGAGAAACAAGATAGGACGATTTGGAATTATGTTTAACCTTACAAAATAGAAAAGATATTTGTTTTTGTTTTTGTATAAGGAATGATTTTACAACTTAAGAATATCTTGAAAACTACTGTTCGGTATTAACTTTTCTTTTATTTTTTTTTTTTTATTTTTGTTTTTTGAATTGCCTAACACACGTTTAAATTTAAATATATTTACAATAAGGCTTTGTACATACATGATCTTTTTTTACACATTTTAAATATTTTTCTTATAAATATTATATTTGTATCTTGTTGTCTTTAATAAAGATTATTAACATTTATAGAATTTTGTATGAATTGCAAGTTTCTACATGAAAACATATGGAGTTAGTATAACAAATAAAAAAAAAATATTTCATTTTATATTGACGCGATATCCAAAAAAAATAAAAACGAAAAACCCACATTTATTTAAGCATTTAGCTTAATCAGGATCACGCTTTTGAAGAACTGGAGGATCATTCCGTAACTTTGAAAACGGCTATCGTCCAGAGCTACTAAAACTCTCAAACTGTGTATGAAATGTCATCGGCTTGTCAAAAAAGTAAATTTGAAATAGCCGTGTCCAACAAAATGAAATTTATTTTTCCTCGGGAACATTTTTAATCGAAAAGAATTTATTGAACAAAAAATTCAAAAATCTTATCTCAATTCAACTTTTTTTTTTTTAAATAAAAAACATTTACACATAATTTATAAATGCGGAAATATGTTTAACTAATTCTTTGATCTTGGGTAGTAAGGTCTTAAGTCAAAAAATCGCATTTTGGGTTTTTGATTGGGTTTAACTAAGTTTTTTTCTTTCGTTTGGTACTAAGGACTTGAGTCTAGCACAACTGATTCCTATTGGAAACAACTTGGACTTAATGCAATAAGTTAAAAAAATGCATACTTGGTTTGGTATTGTCTTAAGTTGACTTAAGTCCTGGTGAACGATGTCACAAAAAAATATAAGACTCTCTGAAGAACTTAAGTCAATTTAAGTCTTTTGTACCGACACGATAACCAAATAGCGAATGGCAAAGACAGAGAAAACATTGTTTTTGCGAAACCCAAAAATTTCTTCAATTCAACAAAACGATACCTTAGTCAGGATATGATGTATGTGGTTAGTGAAACAATATTTATTAGGGACATCCGGTATTCAAATACTAAACGCTTTGCTTCTCTGGAGTTATAGGCACCTAACGATAGGTAGGCTTTTTTTTAATATTAACCCTTTGTGATATTATTTAAGTAACAATGGTCACGTATGCCACTTTTTTATATATTCAGGTCTAATTTATTTGCAAATATTGTGTACGCTAGATCGCATGTAACTTTACCTAAGTTCACTTTATTACCTTCATAAGTTATACTAAGAAGCCGAGTCAAATAATAGCTAAGGACGCAGTTATTAAAGTGCGTTCAGTTGTGCAGCAATGAGTGCAAGGAGCATACATGTTTATTGTGACTAAACATAAAATATTCCGGAATAAAGCAAAATTTCAAATTTTTTCAACTTAATTTAGCAGATTCACAATTATTGTTGCTTATTTCAATAATAAGTTTATAGTTTTTATAGTTTGATTTATTTTCTATTCGGCCCTATCGAGGTATCCGTCGGAGACAGTTTGCCTGTTGAAGAACTACCTCGAAGCAAAATTCGGAAGAAATCGGAGAAAATTCCGCTCCGATAGTTACCTCGATTGAGCCGATTATCAGTGAATGTTGTTATTTACACGAAAAAATTGTTTGAGCTAGGTCTTTTACATTTTCTGTGTAATTTTTTGTGAAAAAAGTCACGAAAATATGCGAGAAAATGTGTTTACTATAGAAGAAAGGCCCTTGATCATTGATCTTCATTAAATTCAAAACAAAAAAAGAAAAAGTCAGGTTAGTGTAAGCGGAAGACTGGTACAAGGAAGAGAACTAGAAAACTTAACACAATATAGGAAAAAATTCAGTTCTTTCCTCAAAGATGATGATGATGTTAGGAAAGCTATTTTTGACGAGTACTGGCCACTTGGCACCTAAGCTTATTAATGTTAAGGACAAAAAGATTTCTCGTAAAAGAAGAGCTGTTAAAGACCCTGTTTGTATGCCGAGAGAAAATCACACTCAATGAACAGTTTTCTTGGCATAGCGCGCAATGGCTCCAATACCAGGAAAATGGCTTATTGAAATACAATTACAATTTAAGCCATTCCGACGAGTTTAAAAACCTGAGCTTTCTAAGAAGAGGAAAAAAGAAAAACGTCACAAACTATCCTCTTCTAGCGAAACACAAGACTTTAATCAGAATATCCAACGAGAAAAAAAAGATTTTTTATATATTTTAAGTTTGGTGCCAACTGTCTTTCAGGGCTTTTATGAGAATTTACCAACTTTAGCTTCCTCAACTAATGATGACCCCGAATGGGTAGATGAAGAAAACGAAGCAGGAACAACTTTAACACATTTATTTTTTTGTTATTGAGTTATATTTTTTAGAGTTTTTATTAATTAAACAACATCCTTTTTTCAAAAATTAATGGCAATGTTTCGTTTTCAAACATAAGTCTATTTGAGGAAACACAAATTCAACAAATAGTACCAAATGAGATGGACCAAAGGACTTAAGTCATCGAAAAAACATTAAATACTTATAAATTTGGAAAAATGTATTAACTATTATACAGATCTTCATTTCAAAGCATATTTGTCATACTTTTTTGTTAATAGATATTTAACCCTGATTTACAAATAATTTTACAACTTTCATTTGCGATTTATGAAAAACTACATTTTCTGACTTAACCCCTTACTACCCAACGTCAAAGAATTATTAACCTTTTTTCAACACGAAAAATAAGACGCGTAAAATTCTATTTTGGCATTCGTCTGTCTCTTACTTGTTGTTTGTTTGTTCATTTGTTGGCTTTTGATTGTGTGAGACGAGAAAATATAGAAATGTAGATAAATAAACAAATTCGCTATTGTATTTGATTTAAACAATAATTTAATTATTTAACAGGATTACGCAAGCCCAAATTATAAGTTACAGTGAGTTGCTATATTTCAATTTACAAGTTTTATCTACTTAGCTGTCGTTCAAATTCCATTGTTTTGACGTTATCGTCTTGACTTGACGATAGCCGAGATACGGAAAGCAAATGTCGATCTGAAAAAACGACATCGTCTGGACGATAGTGATTTTCAGAGTTGCGTGAAGCGAGTCGATCGTCGTGTAACGATATCGAGATACGGAATGACCCTCTTGGTTTTAATGTTTTCCAGTTCGTTAAACACAAAAGGTTAAATGAAACTAACAGAAAAATGTGTACACAAAAATTAGACACACAATTTGAAAAAAAAAAAAAAACAAAACAAAAAATACAGAGAAAAATAGACAAAAGTGTGGCAAAATTATGTTCGGTTTTTGTGATGTTTTGTAAACAAATTATGATTTTCACTAAATCTTTTTTTCTTTTTTTGAAAGTTTGATTAGTCGTTTAATTATTTTTTTATTTGTGAATAAATGCCTTTGGTTTGACCTGGTACAGATTAAATGAGAAAAAATGCAATAAAAAAAGCGTTCGTTAGTGGTTTTGAATGAATTTTAATTTCCTTTTGCATATTTAAAAACTTTAAAAAAAAAATTTAAAAGAAAACAAAGGAAAGAGAAAAATGAAAAGGTGTGTAATTGTAAGAGAACGTAAAAAGGAAGGGTTGAGGAGTAAATAGTAAACAAAGAGCACACTTTACATTTGTTTTTTGGTGGTTGGGTGTTGTAGGATCTGGGAGCATATGCTGTATCTTTTCCTACACACCAAGTGCTTACTTTACCTCCAAGTGGTAACCACCGGGTACTGGTTATATCACTAGATATAACTTGCCGAACTTGTAAGCGCGCGTGCAAAACGGAGAAACAGAAGCACTTAATCAACGGCCCAACAAATCTGGAGGTTAGTGCGAGGGGGTAACAACCCCTCCACAGTAAAAAAAAAAAAAAAAAAAACTAAGAAGTTATGAGAGATAGGCAGAGCCTCGGATAATGATTCCCCTCTTATGGTAACCAGACCCGGAATGACAATAGGCCATGCATTGAGACTTAAAACCTGGAATGTAAAAACACTCTACACGAAAGGTGCAACTCAAAAACTTGAATCTGTCCTCACGCAGTGTAAGGCAGACATTTCTGTGAACCAAGAAATACGATGGATAGGATCAGGGACAATAAAAGAAAAAATTGCAACATTTATTACAGTTGTCTCTAAAGAATGCACATATTTGGATGCGGATTCGTCGTGGGTAGTCGGCTTAGATCGAAAGTCATGGATTTCAAGCCATTTAGTGATCGTCTGGCTGTAATCCGCATTAAGGCCATACTACAAAACATGAATATAATATATGTGCACACGCCCCTACCAATGACGCTGAGGAGTCTAGCAAGGAGGATTTTTACGACCTCCTGGATAGAGCCTACCACTTGATGTTCGAAGGGTAGACACGTGCATTCAAGAGGACACTAGCATCTACAGAAACCTCTGTCTATCAACTCCTACTCTCCACCTCCCCGTGGTGAACATCGGGTGCCCAGTACCTCAACCGAAGATTGGATTCCAACCCCAGTTGGAAGTGAAGTTGTTGACTGCAGCAAAGAGAGAGAGGTGGAGGGGGTATGCGTCCACTAAGGCATGCCTCTTTTTCAACAGGCGGCAGCGGAAGAACTCCCAAGATGGAATCAACGGTGGCGTCTACAGTTCCAGTCAGGATGAACTACTTAGTGAACACCTTATAGGGCTACTCCGACATATTCGTAGCCCAGGCCTATAAAGAGCGGTTTAACCGACTCTTCGTCTTAGGGTTAAACTAAAGACTTGGCCCTCCAGGTTGGTGGTCGTGCGTCGGGGTGACTGCCCGGCCACATAGAGAAAACATGGTGCCGAAACACCAACAAGCCTCAGATACGGAAGGAATTAATGATGATGACCCACCCGAACGATTTAAGGACAACGAATTTCAGTTTTGCACTTGGAATGTTAGGTTCCTTAACAGAGCACGTGCAGCCGAACAACTAACGAAAGCTCTTGACTGCTATAAATCAGATATAACAGCCATCCAAGAAATGCGATGGGATGGTCCGGGCCTATTATGGCGACTGCTACCGGGAACAAAAA
>CAKKXW010000002.1:45342543-45352647 GCA_920937365.1 Sphaerophoria rueppellii
CAAAATAATCCAAAACCTAGTTTTAAGAAAAAAGAAGCGATGTTACAAACGGAGCAGGGTGACTTAATGTGTCAATATGTAAAAAAAAAACACATTATGTTTTTGCTTTTATATTTTTTTTATTATTTTTGATCCGACTTCAAATTCGGAATCGTTTTTCTGTTCTATCCAGTACAAGAACTGTCATCTTGTGCCAAGTGAACGAATTCAGAATCGTTCGGAACAGTTCCGGACGACCAAAAAAAACGCTATAAGCGAGCAATAAAATAGTATACTTGATAAATATTATTTAAAAATTAATTTCAAGCAAAATATTTGATTTATTGTACAAAAAGTAAGTTTTTATTATTTTTTTTATATTTTCGTTTTTGTATTACACAAAAAAAAAATGTATAACTGTGTAATTCAGTGGGACGAGGCAAACATTGTAGCGAAGAAAAAAGAATTTTGATCCAAAACCTAATAAAACGAGGAAAAAACTAAAAGGAAGATGATCCGTTCGTAATGCCATCATTTACAAGAGAAAAGAAAAAAAAACGGGGTAAAAAGCGAATTCTTTCGGAGGTAACTGTATGACAAGTCGTACGGTGCGCTAAAAGTCGACCAACAACGTCAGCTGTTGAAATCCGCGACGTTAAACCTAACCTGCAGTGTTCATACGATAAGAAGACGTCTACGAGAGCACAAACTGAATGCTCGCAGCCCACGTAAGGTGCCGCTTTTGAAAAAAAATTCATGTGACCCCTCGCCTGCAGTTTTCGCCAAAGAACATCTGGATTGGACTATTGAAAATTGGCGGAAAATTTTGTGGACAGATGAGTCCAAAATTGTTCTGTTTGGTGGTAAGGGATCTCGTCAGTATGTAAGGCGTCCCCCTAATACAGAATATATCACAAATGCACCATAACAAAAAAAGTTAAACATGGCGGATCTAGTATTATGGTTTGGGGCTGCTTTTCCTACAGAGAAGTGGGTCCAATCCATAAAATCAATGAAATTATGGACAAGCATGCTTACGTTCAGACTTTGCAAAACACTATGCTACCCCTTGCTGAGGAGGATATGCCGCTGATATGGACATTCCAGCAAGATAAGGACCCGAAGCATACAAGCAAGTTGGCAAAAGAATGGTTTCGTTCCAGTGGAAATTGAGGTTATGGATTGGCCAGCTCAATCTCCCGCCCTCAATCCCATTGAAAACCTGTGAGCAGATTTAAAAAAAAGCGGTATGGGATGCTAAGCCCAAGCCATCTGCACGCTTGGCAGACTATACCATTAAAAAGATAAAAAAAAAGTCCGCCGGTTCGGGTGGCATACCTGCGGAACTCTTTAAATATGGAGGAGTTGTTTTGATGAACCGCATGCACCAGGTCATCACCAAAGTGTGGGAGGAAAATGCATGTCCACGACTGGTCGATAATGAATAATGAATTCGGGATACCATAAAAACTGATCCAGCTATGCCGCATGACGCTGAACAATACGCAGTGCAGTGTGCAAATGGGTAACAGCTCATCCGAGTTATTCAAAACATGCGCAGGGTTTAGACAAGGAGATGCGTTGTCATATGAGATCTTCAACATAGTCCTGAAGCGCAAGGCAGGTGTGAGCACGGAAAACACTATCTTCACCACATCCACCCAGCTCCTAGGCTATGGGGATGACATAGACATCATCGGTTGATCCAAGAGACCTGTGCTTGAGTCCTTCACAGCGATTGAAGAACAGGCAAAACTCGTTGTTTTTGAAGTGAATGAGGACAAAACAAAGTACATGCTATCAACAAACAAAGCAACATCTGTCCACTGCCTAGGACAGAACGTCACTGTTGTTAGCAGCAATTTCGAGGTAGTTAAGGAGTTCACCTACCTTGGAACAAACATCAATCCGACAAACGATCTCCACTAAGATCTGAAGAAGAATTACCCTAGCGAACCGCTGCTACTTCGGTATGGCCAAACAACTGGGTTCAAAATTTTTCACTCGAGAGACAAAGTGTCCTACTCTACGGCGCCGAGTGCTGGACGATAAGTAAAAAAGGGGAATTGATACTAGGCACTTTCGAGAGAAAAATTCTTCCACGGATTTTCTGTCCCCTAAGCAACGATGGTGATTAGAAAATTAGGTTTAACCGAGAACTGTATGAGCTGTACCAAGATGTGGATGTAGTCCAGAAGGCAAAGAAAAGACGACTACATTAGCTCAGCCACATCGAGCGAATGGACGACAACGCTCCAGCCAAGAAAGTTTTCTCATCCTAGGTTCGAGACGGCAAGGAAGACTGAACCAAGTGACTACGGATGCCAGGGCCCTTGGTTTCGGCGACTGGAGAGCGAGGGAACGTTCACGATCAAAGGCTGCAGTATCTCAGGCTGAGATCGTTCATGGATTGTGAGCCGGTTAAGTAAGTTAGAAGGCCTTGTAGAATCCATGAAAAAGCGATGTGAAGCCGTTATTAAAAAACATGGACATGCTACCAAGTACTAAGTTTATGTATACAAATAGTTTTGAAAATACCGTTATTTCGCGAATAATGTACTTTTTAATTCCATACTGCTATTTCATTGCTCTTGAAAATTTCTGGTGTAACATTTAAAAAAAAAAAGAAAATTCGATTAAAAAATCAATTCGTTTTTATTTAAGAATACACTAGGGAGTTAGGGAATTGTTCTTCTCTTTCACATTGAAGACAATGGTAAATAACGTTTTTTGTTTTAACCAACAACCACTACTATTCTATTGCTCCCAGCTGTACATGTTTGCAACGCTCGAAAATGTTTATTTTTATTTATTTAATTATTTACAGACTCATTCATTGCTCACACAACGAAAACAAAAGCGATTTCAAATATTCACAAACAAATGGCTCGATCAGAATGTCAGCGATAGTCAACGCCAAAACTGCAACGATTGGCTTCTAGGAAAGTGTCCCGAAATTGAGCCCAGCATAATCACCTCAATCATCCAGGATAATGACATAAAAAAGACTCCCTACAGACATTTCAATCGCTATAGAGTGAAAGTAGCGGACAGTTGATCAAATTAAACATAAAATATCAACAAAGAAAATGATTATTCCTCGAATCATTGTTAAATCAAAGTTAAAATTCTTCTTATCAGCCGAGGTAAAATATAACAATTAGAAAATGCTGAGAGAAGAGCTCATGAGTTCGAATGTGATCTCAGACAAATTCAGCCTACAGTAGGTGCAAACTTCAAAGTTTCATTAACTCTCATTTTGCCATTTAATCGATTGAATGCCTTAACAATAAGAGAGAGTTGGCAATAAGCGCTTTGAAGAAGAAAAAAAAAATATGTAAATATTTTGTTTATATTAACATATTATATTGACATACAAAAAAAAGTTTCACTTAAATGTAATAATGTTTTAAAGATTCGATTATTATTGATTCATTAAGCTATAAATAAAAATTAACAGATTTTTATACAGCAAAAAATCATAGTTGCATTTTTTCTCTTTCTTGTTTTTTTAGAGTTAACAAAGTTTTTAGAATAAAAAAAAAAATAATTCATTGTAAATATAATAAATACCTACATTCATTTTCAAATAGATCGTGTAAAAAATGTTAAAGTACTAAATTTTTTTTTACAAACAAAAATATAAAATTAATAGAGAAGAAACAAAAAAAAACCAACTCTTTTCTCAAAGCACTTAATAAAAAGTATTTTAATTTATTTTTATATTAATCTCGCACGTGTATTTAAAAATATGAGAATATATATTGTGTATATTGAAGCAGCATTCTTAACTATTTTCAGTAATATAAATGGAGTAATTGAAAAAGTAAAAAAAAACTGCGGATCTACAAAAGAGAGTTAATAATGGTTAAGTTTTCTTTTTTATGGTATAAAATATAAATATATAACTTTTAAATTAATGTAATTTATGAGTAGCGTTTTAATTTTTTTGTATGTAAATTAAGAAAAAATAATTTTAAACAACTAAACGTTTGATGCTTTTCTTTTTGTTTCATAATGAAATGAAGAAAAATATAAAGAAACTATTTCAAGAAATGCGTTATTGTTTTTATTCATTTAATTTATTTTTTAAACTAATTTTTTGCATTTTATTACATGCCTGTGACGTTGGTTATGTGCATTGACCAGTAACATAGAATTCTTGAGTCGGAATCAATCAGCCCTGTTGTGACTTCCGACCGGAAAATCATTCCCCCGTAATATTTTTATTCGCCCGGAATTCAAAAGAACTTTTGTGAGTTTCGCCCGTATAGAATTTCCCTTCGAAGAAGGACTGACAGTTCGAATCAAACAAACAGTGATAGAATGCTTGTAAAGGGTTTTGCAATAAGAGGTGTTATTTTGAGTAGCCCGCTATTTCGGTAGCTGTCACTTTTGAAGCTGTCATTTTTTGACATTGACGTGACGTGACAAGTAGAAACTACGCCATTAATAAAAGTGGAACGATACACGCTTCAACAACGCATTGAAATTATTAAAATTCACTATAAAAATGGTGAAAATTTGGCAGAGACGGTTCGTAAAACTAAAACATTTTTGGGTCATCGTGAAGCACCTTGTCTTGACCGCAATACAGAAATTGGTGGACAAATTCGAGCTGTTGGGACAAGTTAGTGATGTGAAGAATAAAACCCGTGCACGTCGCTCAAGAACAACTGAGAATATTGCTGTTGTAGCCCAAAGTGTTGAAGAAAACTCAGGTTTGTCCATTCCTCGTCGTTCTTTGAAATTAGGCATTCCACAAACGTCATTACACCGTATTTTGCATAAAGACTTGATTCTTAAGGCTTATAAAGTTCATTTAACGCAAGAACTCAAGCCAGCTGATCATCAACAACGTCGTGTCTTTACTGATTGGGTAATTGAAATGAATGAAAATGATCCGGAATTTCATCGAAAAATCATCTTGACTGATGAGGCCCATTTCCACCTCGGAGGCTACGGAAAACCCAAGAGTTATTGTTGAAAAGCTTCTCCATTCTCAAAGCGTGACTGTTTGGTGCGGTTTATGGTCCGGTGGGGTCATTGGACCTTACTTTTTCGAAAATGAGGCTGGAGCAACAGTTACGGTCAATGGATTGCGCTATCGAGAGATGATGAATGATTTGTTATAGCCGGAATTGGATGGTATTGATCTTGACAACGTTTACTTTCAACAAGACGGCGCTACGTGCCACACAAGCAATGAAACCATCGATCTTTTACGTGAAAAGTTTCCGGACCGTGATATCTCTCGAAGAGGTGATCACAATTGGCCACCGAGATCTTGTGATTTAACACCTTGCGACTTCTTCCTTTGGGGCCACGTGAAAGATAAGGTCTACCTCAACAGCCCAGCGCCGATTCAAGTCGTCAAAGATGGAATTCGGGAGGCTTGGGGCGCCACCTGAGTCGCGGTCTTCTTCTCTTCCTACGTCCCTCGGGAATAGTGTCGAAGCCTTTCCGGGCCGGAGCATTGGTGTCCATTCGCTCTACATGACCGAGCCATCGAGGCTCTGGCCCTTGACCCTTCTGGCTAGGTCCATGTCATTGTACATCCCGTAAAGTTCGCTGTTTTATCTTCTTCGCCATTCTCAATGCACACGGGGCCAAAGATGACCCGAAGAACTTTCCTCTCGAAACAGCCCAAGGCACTTTTATCCGATTTTGTCAAGGTCCATCCTAATGCACCATACAGTAGGACTGGGATGATTTCTTCCCATTATATCAATATCATTGGCGTACGCGAGAAGTTGAACAGATTTAAGGAAGTTAGTGCCTCTGGTGTTGACGGTGGAGTTCTGCGCTATTTTTGGCATCCTTGCCAAGCTCGTTCGATTGTGCAAAATGACGATGGAGAACTTACGCTACTCCATCAAATTCCGCTTCGACGGTTACCTCGATAGGGCCGAAAAAAAGGGACTTTGTTCGATGGATTTGGTATTGAAATTCGGTGGTCCTAACTTCCTCAAAAACGGTATCGCGTCGAAACCGAGAAGAAATTTTCTTTTTTAATTACACTCGCTGCCCAAATGCTGTCGATCTTGGACACAAACGATCAGTCAGCATGATCATGTCATTCACCGCAATGACAGCTCCTTCGTCATTTCGAATCAAACAATCACCAATAGGTATTTTAACAGTTTATTATTTGCATACAAAAATACATACACTAATATTCCTTATAATTCTATAATTTTTTAAATTACAACTAAGAGTAGTTATTTTATTTTAAAAAATCTTTTCTGGTAATAATTCCAGCAACTCGATTTTCTTTGTCAATCACAATTATATGCCTTAAGCCCAAAGCCCTAAACTTATTGAATATTTTTGGTACCGTATCAAACTAAAATAAAGGGAAGAAATAATTATTTAATATCCGAGTTAAAACTAAAATGTATACATACCTCATTAGCTCTGACAGGTGAGGGATTCATGAAAATATCTAGATTCACAGTGTAATTCACTTTATCTGTATGCATTTTAACGCACTACAAAGAAAAGAAACGTTTAATAGTAAATGGGTACAGTAAAGTGGCCATGGAAGAAGGATATTACAGAGCCCCTTTAAGAATTGTAAATTCCACAACTATCAGCCTTATTACCGTACCCGAATCGTACATAAAATCATAAAATAAAAAAGCGTACCGACGCACTTGGTATTTTGTCAGTGAAAAGATATTTTAATTTCCGACACTTTTATGTTTCGGAAACAATCGGACAAAAAAATTAATAACTAATCACAATGCATTACATGCAATCGCTTTCGTTTTGGAATTCCGACACAGACTTCAAATTTGTTCGTTGATGTTTACGATTAACTTGTCAGAAAGGATACGGTGGTAGAAAATTCTTAGAAATTGTACGAATCGAAGAGAATCTTGCTCCGATCGGGTGCGGTAATAAGGCTTATATTGAATTAACTCACTTCAATTGACGGATATCTTGGATACACGTCGCGGAACGTTTGAATGGTTACTTCGTTTTCCCAAAACTTTTTTTTCTCCTCATAGAGACTCTTTAGTAAAATGACAATCAGTTGGGATCTTAAAATGATGCCACAAACTCGCCCATTCGACCTGTCATTCTGAAATTTATTTTGCAACATTTAAAATATTAAAGGTTTAAAATTGATCTTAAATAAAAAAAATTAATTACCCCTTGAACATCTTCGACAACTGGAAATCCATTGTGATTGTATCTTTTGAGAATGTCGTAAATGTAATTTGCTTTGTCGCGAAGTTTTATACAAACCACTGGTGAGCTCATTATTTTGGAAGCTGTTAGCCCTTGATGGGAGCGTTTTGGTTCCCAAGGCAGAATGGGAACGTGGTTCACATGAATTTGGATATCATAAATGCCCTAAGTAGTTTTGGTAACTAAACAAATTTGACTTAATGAATTTAAACTTTTACCTCGTTAAAGTAGTCTCCAACCCATTTAGCGCAAATCAGTGTTATAATTAGTGGAAAGAAAAATATGGTCTCCACGCCAGTCGTTTCGATTAATATTACACTGAGACTTATTGTCATTCGTAGAACTCCGCCCATTTGCGCAGCAGCTCCGATTAAAGCATACTTTCCTGGATGAAGGAATTCCTAAAAAAAAAACCAATTGTGATTATAGTTAAGAGAAATCGGTAAATGAAAAATAACGAGACAAAGAGAAAAGTCGCCAATCAAAAAAGTATTTGCATTGAAAAAGTGGTAAGGTTACAGAATCCGCACACTTAGGCCAAAAGAAAAGGACCATTGTGGTACCATATGAATCTAGAGAATTACTTCTTGCTTGTCGAACCATTTTGAGCTTTTTATAAAGCGAAGAAGATATTTGATATTCTTATTAGCTACTTCACTGGGATTATCATAAAAGTATTCTCCCAGATGAAATTTGCGTCCTAGTGAAAGAGCAGGGAATGTGCAGAGAAGGTGAGAAATTGTTTCCTCTTCTTCCTCGTCCATACAGCTCTGAGCTCCTGCAGAAGTCATTTGAGGCTACACCAAGTCGTATTGCGTGCCTTCCTATAAGACAGTGCCCCGTAAGGACACCTATTACGGAGCTAGTATGAAATCTGCTTTGAAATAACAAGTCCTTAGAGCGCTTTAGGTAAAAAAAAAATAGAGTGGCGCGACAGCTCTTGAAGAGCCAAGGCCTAAGTGGCTTACTCTCATCAACTATTCTCTAGATGCGTGTGAAGAATTGAGGGGACCTACAATTTTACGCCGATTCCGAACGGCAAAGTTGAGAAGCACTTTTTCATGACAGATGATACTCAAGATGAAATAAAAACTTTGGGCCCGAGTAGGATTCGAACCCACGACGTTCTGCTTAGCAGCCAACGCACCTAACCACTAAGCTACGGACACTTTAGGTCAAGTGACGGAAATATGAGCTTTGTGGCTGCGCACGTAGGTAAATTGTACCACCTAAACCTTATTATCGTAATGGCTGTTTCTTTTGGCAAAAGTTTTGCTATCGGTATACCTATCTTTTCCCTTTCAGGTGAGATGGGTATGACGGTTCCATTTTTAGCGAGTTCATCGGCTCTACAATTTCCCGTGATGTCTCTGTGGCCCGGCACCCAGCAGATGTGAATATTAAATTGCTGCGCCATCTCCATAAGACATGATCGACAATCGAGGGCCGTTTGAGAGTTAGTTGAGTCAACGTCGAGATATTTAATAGCAGCCTGACTGTCAGAGAAGATGCGGATATCAGAAATTGATATCACGTTTTCTCTACACGCTACAAAAAAGAGGTTACCTTACAATCTCTTATAGATACTATTTTTCGGGCATTTCATAAGCATTTTTTTTTTATTTAACAAATGAGTTTATTTATGCCTTCATTGCGAAACACTACAAAGCTTCCAAGAGTATAATTCATCTCTTCTCTTAGAAATCCCAGAATTGACTGGTAGAAATTTAGTCAAACCTTTAGTTGTGGACTTGGGCTTCAATCAACAGTCTCCGCCAGCCAGCTGGGTCCCTAGCTAGCTGTCTGCAGCTTTGCACTCCAATTTGATTGAGGTCCTCTTCCACTTGGGGCGCCACCTGACTCGCGGTCGAAGGATTTCCGGGTTGGAGCATTGGTGTCCATCCGCTCTAAATGACCAAGCTATCTGAGTCTCTGGACCTTGACCCTTCTGGCTAGGTCCATGTCGTTGTACAACCCGTAAAGTTCGACGTTATATCTTCTTCGCCATTCCCCTTCAACGCACACGGGGCCAAAGATGACCCGAACAACTTTCCTCTCGAAACAGCCTAAGGCACTTTCATCCGATTTTGCTTCTGCACCGTACAGCCGGAATGGGATGATGAGTGTGTTGTACAGTTTTACCTTAGTTGCTCGAGAGAGGGCTTTTCCAATCAATCTCTTTCTTAGCCCAAAGAAACAGCGATTAGCAAAAGTTATTCTTCGTCTGATCTCCTCGGCGTTTGTGTTATTTTCCGTGTTTATAGCAGAGCCTAGGTAGAGAAACTCCTTTACTACCTCGAAGTTGCATGCGTCTATTGTGACGTTCTATCCGAGCCGTCGGTGTTGGGTGTCCTTCCTCGAAAACAGCATATACTTCGTTTTTCCGTGATTTACCGCTAAACCAATTTTTGCCGCTTCTGTCTCAATTCTCACAATCACATCACTCTGTGTTCTTCCCATTATATCAATATCATCGGCGTACGCAAGAAGTTGGACGGATTTTTGGAAGATATTGCCTCTGGTGTTGACGGTTTAGTTCTGCACTATCTTCTCAAGAACGATGTTAAAGAAATCGCGCTACAGTGCATCGCCTTGTCTGAATCCTTTTTTGACGTCGAAAGATTCCGTAAGCTCGTTGCCAACCTTGATGGAGCGACATGAGTTCTCCATCGTCTTTTTGCACAAGCGAACGAGCTTGGCAGGGATGCCAAACCTAGACATAGCTTGTAGCAAGAACTCTTCTATCACGTCTTGATTTGGCAGTTGTGGTCTCCGTTATAGAAGGTTTTTAGGCAGGTTGAAGAACGCATGCGGCTACTATAACTATATTACCCTTCTTGTGTCTCACTACACTAACACTCTTAACTCTGTCTTCGCCGTTTTTAACCAAATCGCCATTTAGTGCCTTTTTGCTTCATATACGACAAA